>OW387137.1:48654078-49035159 GCA_936440205.1 Lepidonotus clava
GCTCTGTCACTATAATTCTTTACCAAATGTTGCATATCCTTATTGTTCATATTTGAGAATATCATGTGTCTAAGTAGAGAAATTTTGGTCGCATTGTCAATCTTAAGGGTCTATCCATCAACCTGCAATATGTACATCAACATCAAGATTTGTTACAGTTTCTGTAAAGTATTATACATATTTGTAATTTATCTGACATAGACTGGTTGATTTTGACTGTGTTGCAAAATACCTAATTTTCATAATTATATGTTCACCATTTTATGTAATTATATGAAAACCAGGGGCAAACCAAAGGATTATTGCAATAAAAACACACAAAGAAAAAACCCAAAACATTCAGACTATAAAATCAGAAACCTTTGGGATTTACCAACTAAAACAACTTATTATAAATCAGTTTGAGATAATATAATTGTTAACTTTCATTTGGAGTGTAAATTCTGAACTGTTTTTTCCATATTGCGTTTCCAATATTTCATCTAAGTAACCCAACTCAGGTAAACCAATTCCCTTATTAGTCCATTAACACCTATAAAAACATCTACAGTTCAATAACTAACAAATAGTATTTGCTTTCCATATGGAAAGCAAGTACTATTATTAAAAATCGATAGGTGTTAGTGGACTAATAAGGGAATTGATTTATCTGAAGTGAGCTACTTTGATGAAATATTGGAAACACAATATGGAAAAGCACGTTCAGAATATATATCATGTAGAACACATGATAATTTTGTCTAGATACTGTATGCTTTATAGTTCTATGTTCAAAGCTCATGTAGGGGGTTCATAAAATTCAAACATTGATTACTTGCAATTTTTACTGATTATGTATTGTTTAGATTTCCTTACAAGTTATACTAATCTTGTTCTTAGAATCTGGAAAAGCATCATAACCGAGGTGGTTGTACCTGACATCTGTAACCTGGTGAACCAGAGTGACAATCTGAAGGTTCTATAGTAAGAGTTGAATTATTTGATACTATAGATTTTTACCCTTTCCCTATGCCACCAACATTTTATTCAGGATTTATAAAACTGCAAGTGTACTCTAGCAAACAGCCTCAAAATATGCCAGATGAGGCACGGATTACCCTATCTGGGCATTACTTATGCTACTTATGATATGTACAAATATTTCCAACCTTTTTATTGTTATATATAATATATCACAGACCTCAAGGCATCTGGGGTCTTTTGGGTTGCGATGCCTCAAGGCATCTAGCATCTTTTGGGTGGTGCTGCCTAATGTATCTGGCATAGTGAAAGGGTCAAATAAAGGGAACAAAAACCCAAGAATTGAGTGTAGACCCTTAAAATTGACAGGGCGACATAAGCACCCCCCATTTATCTAACTATCTAAATATATGCTTAAAATCTTTAATCTTTTAAGGGGTATGAATAATTAAGTGCAGGCACATGCATGTGAGACATAAATCTCATCCGACAATATCATGAATAAGTTGACAAACACAGCAAGTGGCCTTGATGCCGGCGTCATGGGGAACACCCTTAATAAAGATTTTATTAACAACAATTAGACATGAATTCAGGTAATATTGGGGAATTGGTGAAGGTAATGCTGAAAGTCCTACCTGTCTGTATGATGGATAGAGGGAGAATCACTAAGGGCAACTTCAGTAAACAATCAGTAAACAGTTGCCTACACAAAACACCAGTGGGAGGTAGCTTACACTATGCAATAGCTCCACCTTGCAAGCAGTTCCACATTAAGACAGGTCTACTGCATTTATACATTTATCTAAGTTAGCACAGATAATATACATAAAACTAATTATTCTATTTTCGTGTGTGTGAGGCATGGAAAACAATCCTTGGTATTTGTGTCCAGGTTCTGTAACAACCATTTCAGTGATGAGGGAGTGAAATCTGTGCTTTTCTCTGCAGTAAATCATTGAAAGTCTTCAGGTAATCTGCAGTTCTATAGTGTTATAAAACTAAACACTGTTAAATGTGTCTAGTTTCATTGAATTCAACTGTCAAAACTTCATACTTTATTTGCATTAGTCAGCTTTAGAAAGCGAATGCTATCTATAAAGAATTCTAATTTGTATTACATATTATGATTCATCAATACAATAAGATCAGTGCTGATACATAGTTTTGTTATATCGAAATACATGCCTTTAAATTGCAATATCCATTTTACTCTGTGCATGCCACCTTGGCTGAATTTTGAAAATGTAAAACATCTCATCACTCACATATCAGTGACTCAACCATTCATCAGGGGTGTGCAGATCCTTAATTTTCTCTGCAAAACTAACAGATTAATTCGAAAAATGTAGCAACAAATTCACCTCAACCTATCACACATCAGTCGACCACTAACCCACTCACCCAACTACTCCCTCAACCTCTCACTTTAACACTCTCTCACCCAACTTGTCACACATCACTGACTCAACCTTTCACACATCGGTCAACCTCTTACTAACCAACTCTTTCACCCAACCTGTCACATATCACTCACTCAACTACTCCATCAACCTCTCACCGAAACACTCTCTCAACCAACCGGTTACACTCACCCAACCTCTCAAACAGTACTCAAACTCTCATATTACTACTGAACCTCTCATTCACTCAATAACTCATTCAACCCCTCATTCACTCATCCACCCATTGAACATCTCACTCATCATTTACTCAACAATTCACTCAATGAATGTGTTGTTCTTCCTTCCTCCCCCCCTCCCCCAGTATCAGGGAGAGTATGCTGACCGTCTCTGTAATCCCAGACCCGTGCAACCTCCTGATGGGCCACCTTTGCTGGAGGTGGTCAACCGGTACATTTTTTATTAGGTCTGTAATCATCATAAGTTTACTTGTGTTTTTTTTTAATGTCTGCAATTCGATTTTTATTTAAATTTCTATTAGGTTTGTAATCCTTCCCATATATTTACATAGAAGGTGGTCTGGTTTGCACTACATTTGAATTTATTACACAATAGAGGATTGGTGGTTACTAATACTGTGCCAGTCATAGGTAATAAGGAGGTCAATACAAGCTCTATCGACAGCTGGCATTTCCCATAGATTTCTACAGTTATCTTATATTTTCAATAATTACCAACGTGATATACATCTGTGTTCCCAGAGAAATATAACGTAATTCTAGGCTAATCACATAATATAATGATTTTATTGAATAGGAATTTCTTATCTGTGATAGTAAAATGGAGATTAAGTCTTGATTTTGGAGGGGTCATATGAATGTATAAATCTAAGTGGAAGTTAATCTAAGGATAGACAATGGTGTTGGCTGGATCGAATAGTTGACGAACATACTTGATTGTGGTAAAATCATTTTATTTTCCAAAGTACTTCAGGTTGATGTTACTCTGCACCGCCCTACACTGAGCCTTACTGGTGACACATTTATTCCCTCTCTCTGCCACCGCACCTCTCCCCAATCTGGAGAAGGGGAGAGGTGGGGATCCCTTATTTAGTATTCATGCATGGATCCGCACACACCAGTTATATGTGACCCGTTTTGGCGAAATGAGTCGGATGTCGCGGAAAGTGAAACTGAGATATGGGCCTCCGAAGTCGGATCTCGCATTTTTTATCGAAAATGGGTTTTTTCTTTTATTCATATCTCCTATATCAGAAGTGTTCCCCCAAAAAATTTTAGGTCCCAAAGCCATCTCTAAGTCCCTCTAAATAAGCCCCAAAGACGCGCAACGCCTCAGTGATCTGAAACAAAAGACCCTCGATTCACGCCATTTTTCCCTAACTTCGCGGCTCGCCTGTCGGTCTGGATCCCATCCCAGCCACATGTTCCGGGTACCTGCTGAAAGGGCGCGAAGTGAACTGACCAATCACGGCCTCAGATTTTGAATTCGCGCCTGCAGGGACCAATCAGAACGTGTTTTCCCGATCGTCGTCCCGTAAACAATCGTCGTCAAGGCGGTCACGTGTGCGGAATGCGGCGCGCTGATTGGCTGAGAGGCCTCGCGTGCCTTCCGGTTTCAGTTGTTGACGAAATTTAAAGGGACGCATGCCGAGCAGGACGGACGGGCGACATCACTTCTCCAACGGATTTAGCTGTTTTAATCCTGGATCACTGCTGGATTTTGATGTGGATTACCTCCCAACATCGTCGGGAAGGACATGGATCGCGAGGCGGCTGTCGCGGATGCCCTGAATACGATAAATCGGGCGAATTTACATGGTATAGCCGAGCCACAGCAATGGCAGAATTTGGTCGACGAGTACTTTGTCTTCGCCGACGGGGAGGAGGGGCAAGACGAGGCCTCCGACGAAGAAGAAGAGGATCAGGAGGATCTAGGGGAACTGGAGGACGATGAGGATGAGCAACTGGTCATCCCTGACCCCACGGACGACCTTCTACAGGCAGAGTGGGACGACTGCGAACGCTTCATGTGAGTTTTGAAAAAACTTCATAACGGCCGACATGCGATTGGTTGCCGTATCTCTGAAACAAGTACGCAAAGTGCCTAAATCCCTTTCAATGTTCATGAAACTGCCTACGATTGTGCCCTAGTATGTAGTCCAACTGCCTAACTAGTTTTTATCAAGTTTCAAAGTTGATTTCGTGTCATAAACAGGGATGATCCGTCGGGGTTGTCCGGTGACCTACTTAATGGCGTCAGCTGATCCGGCCGGCCTGTAACGGTTATCAATCATGTCTCATGCCATTGTGGCCCTCAGGAAGGTGAACTAAGTCTAATATCATGTATGTTGTTGTCTTTAGATGTTCCTGCAAGCACTACAAAGACAAGGAGTGCAGTAAACAGTTCATGACGTCGGAGCTAGTCGCACGTCGGCAGGAGGTCTTTCAGCTGTCCTCAGGTAAGTTTTTCATGAGATACATGTTATGCAAACCTGTCGCTGCGACCATGTAGCTATGTCGTTCTCGCTCAAAACTACCCCATAATCCATGACAACGTCTTGAAGTATAACAGCCAACTATTAACACTCAACCAGACCATTTTTAAGTTAGTATTTAGGGCGTGTTAACCTAGTTCATGGGTCAATCCAGAAACCTCATTCCTTGAGTCACATGCATATCATGTACAGATTGTTATTATCCTAATCTACTTTTTTTTCTAGGCGAGAAGGACATGTTGCTACTGGGCATCATCAGTACCTGCACAGACAATAGCAGCAGGCTGTCGACCTGGAAGAAGGGGATTAAGGGAAGAGGGGAGAGGCAGCACCAACGAAGCCACTACCTCGTCGGTTCTCGGCCAGTCTGCAGGGACACTTTCAAGTTCATGTACGCGTGAGTAGCTTTGATATTCAACTTCTTTGCTCAGGTCTACCTAGATATCCCTACTATTATTGTACTACTTGAGGTAAATTACAAGATGAACTGTAATAAATCATAACATAATCTGATCATGGCACTTACCTTCACAAATTGTCCATATTAATATTACAATACTTACCTGTACTTGTTGCCTGTGTCCAATAATTATTGGCCTAATGTAACTCTTACCTTGTGACCTTTCCAGCATCAGCCAGAACAAGCTGACGTCCATCATAAAGTGGTACAAGTCCCACGGGGTGGTGACCAGGCAGAAGAAGGCTGGCGGCCGACAGGCGACTACAAGGATCCTCCAGCTGGAGGACATCAGGCGGGTCGTGGACTTCATCAACTCCTATGCCGAGACCAACGCCCTCGTCCTGCCTGGCCGTGTGTCTTCCCACAAACGGGATGACATCCTCCTCCTCCCCTCCTCTTCCACAAAGGCCGACATCTACAGGTTGTACAGCAACGCCATGGAGGAGGCTAACTTCAGGTGTGTGGCTGACTCAACCTTTAGAAACCTGTGGCTCCAACTCCTCCCTCGCATAGTGTGTTCCCGCCCTATGACTGACCTCTGCTGGGAATGCCAGCGCAACAACAGGGATATCCCTGCCTCTAGTAACCTACCTGACATTGTGAAACAGGCCAAGCTGAAAAAGCAACAACGTCACCTCGAGGTGGTGGCTCAGGAGAGGGCCTTTTATCAGGACATGGTCAAGGCTGCCAAGGCTGCCTACAAGGATGCAGAGTCCCCTCCCCTTGGCCCCCACCCGCCTTGTTCTTCTGACACGAAGGTCCACATCAGTTTTGATTATGCCCAGCAGGTCCACCTTCCCTCCTTTCCTATGCAGCCTGGCCCACTGTATTTCCTTGTCCCCCGCAAGGTCGGCATTTTCGGTGTCTGCGCCGAGGCCATCCCCCAACAGGTGAACTATTTGATCGACGAAAGCCATTGCGGTAGTAAGGGGTCAAATGCAGTTATTTCATACCTGCACCACTATTTTGAAACGTATTCCCTGGGGGAGAAGGCGGTGGACATGCACTGTGACAACTGTAGTGGTCAGAACAAGAACAAGTTTGTGCTAGCGTATCTTCTCTGGCGGGTCCTGACTGGCCAGCACCAGTCCATTTCCTTAAACTTTTTGATCATAGGGCACACCAAGTTTGCCCCAGACTGGTGCTTTGGTTTGCTTAAACAAAAGTTTCGTCGTGAGCCAGTCTCGAGCCTCACGGAGATGGAGGTGACTGTGGTGAAGAGTATCCAAGAACGTGTCAACCTTGCCCAACTTGTGGGGGACGAGAATGGGAAGGTGTTTGTCGAGACGTATGACTGGCAATCTTTTTTGACCCCTTTCATCAAACCACTCAAGGGCATAAAGCAGTATCATCACTTTGTGTTCTCTGACCAGAACAAGGGCCACGTCACCTTCCGGCAGTATGCCGACTCAGCCCCCGAGACCTTCAAGATGCTGACTGTCGCCCCTGAAGCTGTTCCCCAGGAAGGCCCTCAGCCCACCCCATCCCCTGGCCTCCCTGCCAAAAGACAGTGGTATCTCTTCAAGAACATTCGGGATTTTTGTACTGACGACATAAAGGACATCATGTGCCCTAGGCCCTCTGTACCAGAACCAGCACCCGGCCCAGGCCCCCGTGCCGTACCTCCGCCGGAACCAGATGCAGAATCAGAGCCAGAGGCTGGCGAGGGGGATGGGCCAGGCAGGGGCAGGGGCAGAGGCAGGGGCAGAGGCAGAGGCAGAGGCAGAGGCAGGGGCAGGGGCAGAGGCAGAGGCAGAGGACAGACTCCAGACACATCATCAGGATCGGAGGGGGAGGAGGAGGAGTTGGTCAGACAGCTGGAGAGGCAATCAAATTCTTCATCTGACTCAGAGGAGGAAGGCCCCCCACCCCCACCTAGGGGCAGGGGCCGTCCTAGTAAACGTGCTAAACGTGGTCGTGGCAGGCCCAGAACCACCTGAGAAAACTATTAAGAATCCGTTTTGAACATTGTTAACTTATTTTTACTTGTTAAGACTTTTTATGATTTTAATATTTTTACCTCGGTGGCTTTTCACTATTTTAATGACCAAAGACAATCATGAATATTCCAAGAACTTTTATAGACACATTATGGATACCCAGGGTACTTAGGGTCATCACAGAGTTGTTTTTAAGCAGCCATGATGAGGTATTGTGATCCTTTATGCTTGCCGTTCTAGGTTAAGTTGTTGTTTCAGAACCGGATTTTTGTCACTTTTTGCAGCGCCGGCATGAATAAAAGTTTTGTATATAAACGCATGAATTACTGGTATTTGTTAGCTAGAATAGTGTAGAATGACTATGTAAAGTTTCAGGACCAAGGATTAATTACAAGTGTACGTTGCTAGGGCTTTATCGGAGGACTGCGGTAGCGCGCGGTAAGAAAAACTTTGAACTCATTTATCTCAGTTTCTTATACCCGCATGGGCGCGGTTCTTTTTATTTTCGTCGCAACTTATCTCAGGCCCTAGATATCGGATCTAGACATGCTATACCTCATTTTAAAGCTAAGAATTAGTATTTTCTGATGGTATACCTATCTAAAAATCTTCCCCGTGCGACATCCGACTCAATTCGCCAAAACGGGTCACATATGAAGTGGAGATAAAAAGTAATAGTAAAACATACACTGTACCAACAGTCTGTACTATGGTCATTGCATTATGAATAAATGAGAATAGACCTATGTTCTTTTACATACTGTGACTGTATGGGGTATTCAGATCGTGAATAATTTTACTAACAATAATAGTTTGCTACCTTTCTCATTGTAGAGAAAGCACATGGCCAACAACTGGGTCTAATTTAGTTTCAACTGGACTCACGTTTAAAATCATGAAACTGATTTGCTCTTTTTATCATACTGAACGAACATACTTGACACTTGACCAGAGTGGTTCCTCAAAATATTAATGTAAATCCAGCATGCAGTTCAAATCGGGGTCAATCAGTGGAGGCCTAAGGCCAATACACCTTTTTCATTAAGTGGTGGCGCCCCTGGTGATTAAATTGAAACAGTGTTTTAGGTCTTTTCCTACAGTTAACCTATATACTTAGGTTAACTACAGGAAAAGACCTAAAACACTGTTTCAATTTAATTCACAAGGGGCCGCCACAACCTAATGAAAAAGATGTATCTAGGGGAACCTGAATGGAGGAAGGCCATTTTAAGACTTTTGTAAGAACTCTTCTTACATGCAAGATCACTCAGTCATTGATAATGATATTAATATAATATAAATTTTCCATTTTCTTCTAGCTTGTCACAAAACTGTACATTATTTTCTTCTTTCAGTGTCCCACTTTTATTGTGGATTCAAATCCCGTCACGCACGTGCATAGAACTGTCTGTGTAAGGCACTTACTTCATTCCACTTTACTAGAGCCCATTTCCTATGTTAGTTCTTAAAGGGAGGAGCCAGTGAATATAAAGCAATACATTAGCGTGATCCCCATTGCCCAGGGAGTATTCATGCCAAATTTTATATCAATACATGTAATACTTTCTATTTTATGGATAGTTTTCTAAATTTCAAGGACTGTTGTCTGAATGCACCTGGAGTACCTTGTACAGTGCATCTATCTGTGTGTGACGTCACACACTGATCATATACAATCTCAGAAATGCAAAAATTACACATTCTGATAATCAGAATTATTCGTTTTTCAATCCTGAATCATTTTGAATTATAAAATGAATTAAGTTTTGGCAAAAAATTGCAACTTCAATGCCTTTTAAAGAATATTTCAATTTCAAAATTTGAAAATAACGTCTTTGTGTGACGTTTTGTCACACACAGATTTGTGTTTTCCTAAGAATTAGAGGGCTTACACATTCCTTAGATTTGAATCACAATTATCACACCAACGATTTGATTATGGTCATAGAAATTTTGCATACCTCTAAGCAAACAGTCAATCTAACATATAACGTGTAAAAGAACCAGAATTGAAATTTCACTGGCTCCTCTCTTTAAAGTTGTAGAATACTAGATCTGTTATTCTTTATGATACAGATACACTCTCTTTAGATTGAACCAAAATTCTAGAAGTATGTACACTGGCTAAAGTCTGAATAGTATTAACATTGAGTCAGTTTCCAGTGTAGAACAACCTTTCATAATAGCCCTAACTTGAGATCGCTTTAAGCAGGATGTGTGTAAGGGCAATAACTTAACATTGCTGCTTTTCAAATAGATTTAAAAGCTGTTTGACTGTATGATATTTAATTCTGTAAATTCAGTTGCTATGTATATGGTGCTATTTTCAGCTTAGGAAAGTTCAATGATGCTGCAACACAGATCTATTCAATCATAAGATAACTACTCTTTCTGTTTGCAGGAGTGAACCGACATATGCTTCTTCCACCAGGTGCCCCCTCAAATTTTGTGCCTCTTAGGTTTTTGTGACAATAGTTTTACTCGGCAATTTTAGCATTAAAATGTTCGCAATGTTGATTAGTCTTTTCATAACAATATCATTTTGACATTGAAATTGCATTTCACGGATTATTATCTAGGTTGGAAGTGTACAAAAATGATCTAGTGCGAAAATTTCTGGTGTTTGAGAAAGGACTGCCTCAAAAATGTACCGTCTTTGATGTGAACAAATCTGAAGAATGGTTTTCTATAATTGTTTCAATACAGGCACGTACACAGGTCCTGTTTTTTTTTTTTTTTTTTTTTTTTTGGGGGGGGGGGGGGGGGGGGGTACTTTTCAAAATTTCCCTATGTGGTACTTTTCAAAATTTGCTTACACGGGTTTTTACAATGAATTTTAGAAAGAAAGGTGGAACTTTTCTGTGTGGGTGGGGTGCGGGAAGGGAAAGGAAGAAGGAGGGTGCACCATCCTCGCTAGCCCCCCCTCCCTGTGTAAGGGCCCGCAATACCATCAAAAATGTGAAATGAACACAGCTAGCACATTGGTAGTACCAAATATCCATGGTGGTCAGTTGGATTGAAATGTAAGAAGCTGTTAATTATACAGAAATATTATTAAGAACACCTATAATAAGTGTAAAACAATAGTCTTTTGACTATTCAAGTTGTTTCCCATAAAAAAAGATCATAATATAATTTACTGGTCATATATGCATACAGATAAATTAGTCATAACATACTAACAATGATTCATTTGGCATGGTAGTCCCATTTATTTCATATACTCCACTGGGACTGTTAAAGTTGTCTATATGTACTGCTGTAAATATTGTTCAGTCTTTTTCTATAGCGAATATCATATAATTGCTCTCCTACACACAATATCTAAAGTGTTCATAACAATAGAAAACAAACTAGTTCTTCACTTAACTAACTGAAGAAATAATTTTCTATGGTAATGTGTTATAAATTAGATGCCCATTTCCCCATTAACTGGTTCATCATAGGGTAAAACTTGTGGCTTGCGGTAACACCAAACAACTGGTACCATCACAATACCCGTCAGCATTAACATACCCCCGGAGAGGTAAAATGAAGAGGCATATACACCAGTGACTTCATGTAACCAAGCTGAAAAAGAGAGAACACTTAGCAAGATTAGTTTTTTTTTATTTTGAAAAAATATCAATCAGGGTTGTCTATATATATATGTCTTATAATATATATATATATGATAAGAACATCAAAGCTTGCTCTTCTCATTATCTCTTTTTAAAGAAAGATAACTTTAGAACAGAGAGGGATTATACTATACAATTCTCTCTGATTAGAATGAGGGGGTTAATAATGAAGATCTCTTGATGACTATTTAAGAACTCCTGGTTTAAGGAATATCAATTCTTATGAAAGATGGTATATCAAGCTTTCCATGTTTACTCTAAAGCGTATATTGTTACTGATCCATATGAGGAATCTAATGTACTTTTAAGACTATGTCAAATGAGATGGCAAATTTGACACGGGGTTCTATAAAATGGTTTTAATGTATCTAAGGCAATACTAGAGCAAATCTTGATAATGCCTATGTAATACACAAAGGAGTCCCTTAAAGCCCTAAACAAGTTATGATGACCTTTTTCATTATCATAGCTGCATGAAATTTGTTTTTGCTTATATAAGTTTGGGTGGATTTACAAGAGTTTCGGTTTGATGTATCAGAGTTTGGGCTTGATTTATGAGAGTTTTGGCTTGATATACAAAGGTTCTGTTATGTAATGGCGGCTTCTACAAAACTCCTTACAGTTTCCATAAGCACACCTAAACTTCCAAAGCTACAGAGCTTTGTTATGAAACAGGCCACAGTACGATTTTGGTCAAAATATATTACCAACCTGCAAGTGGTGATCCTAGCACTGTAGCTGGGACAGTGATGAAGTACATCATACCAAAGGTAGCTGCTATCTGTTTCTGTGGTACTGATTCCATGACAATTGGCAAGCAGAGGACATATGTGGGGGAAATTAGTAATGAAAACAACACAGAATAGGCAAAGAATATTGGTAGTGTTTGTACAAATGGAATGGCCAGTGTGGCAATACCATTTATGAGTGTACACACCATTATAACAATTGACCATTCTAATTTCAAGAATCCAGTTATAACTCCGGTCAATGCTCTTGCCAGGGTCACCACTATTCCAATGGTCATGTACAGATGGACAACATTCTGCTTGGAGAATCCAAGTGAGAGAACATAACTGCCAAAGTGAATGTAAATAATCATCACGGGCAAGAAAAATAATGCAAAGTGTAGACAGAAGCAACAAAATGGAATGTTTCTTAGTATCAAAAGCGACTTAACAATGATGTTATGTGTCTCCTTTTGGTTCTTCTCATTTGTTGTTTCTGAAATACTTTCCTGTACTGCATGTTGGTCTGCCGATTCATCATAGTCCTTAGAGTGGATATTCACACTCTCCTCCTTTGAGGCATGTTTTATTGTCAATTTTTCAGGTTTTTTATTTTGAAATGGCCGAAATAGTGACGTAAAAATGATTGCGTGAGAATGTATTCCAGCCGTCATTAGAATTGCTCCTCTCCAGCCATAGGCATCTTCCAAAGCCTTCATCACTGGAGGCCATATGAAGGAACCCACGCCTACACCACACATGGAAAGGCCAACTGCAACTTTGTTGTACTTTTTGAAGTGTCTTGAGAGAATGGTTATAGAGGAATTGATGGCAAACCCTGTGCCAGCTCCAGCAACTAGACTGAAGGTCATATACAGGTGGAAAACCTGGAATTTAAAGTCCATTTTCAATGTGTAGAGTGGTTGGTAGAAAATATTAAGATATGTAGTTGATATAACCAAGTTCAAAGAAGATCTAATAAAACAGACTGTACTGTAATTATTACATCCTATTTAAGTGCCATTTATTGTGCTGGCCGGAAATTAGAACTATTGATCATTCTTGCAGTGAATAGGGGTTTATATGTGCAACATTGTGACTGTGCAGTTGCAATCCTTGTGATTTTGTGATAATATCATATAGAAACAATTGTCACACAGAGATCTCATGCCTATCACATGCAATCTTATGTTTTTGCAAGTAGGATGATGGATCAGACTTTCAGTTTAAAAGTCAGCTGGAAATTAATGGAGATATATAAGAATTGTGAGCAAAATGGTATATAGTAAATTGCAAAATGCTTTGCAATTGAAAAGCTCGCAATGTGTGATGAACCTTTTAGTTTCCTCCATTCATGTAATAGATTAGCAAAACCTAGCTAATTATGTCTAAACATCAAGCTAGAAGAAAAATTCCTGTTATGTACCTTAGTTGACAGAGAACACAAGGCAATACCAACTGTGGCAAGAGCTGTTCCCAACATAGCTATGCACCTCTCGCCATACTTCTCACTCAGCACTCCAGCAACAGGACCTGGCAAAAGTTAACATTTATTCAGTGCATTCTTTCTTGTGAATGAACACATTTTCAAAGTTGTATTGAAGTGGGCTGTTTCTTGAATACCTCATAATCTGTCGAGATTTCATGGTTTTCAAAAGCCCCATATCCACTAACTGAAGAACTGATGGCTGATGCCGACGGCTGTTGGCTTCGGCGTCAAATTATCAAACATATTTAATAAGGATCGGTGTGGTCATTGGCATTGCCATTGGCTGATTCTAACTGAACAAGGCAAACCAACACACAATCAGTGTGGCCAATGGCTGACGTGCATGCCAATGGCTGTGCTGATTAATCCAAAATCGCTTAGTGGGTATGGGGTATTTAGGGAATGAATGGTTGAAAATTGTGTTTCATAATGAAAGCATCTGTAAATGCTTTCGAAAGCTCTGTAATAAGCACCAAAACCTCCACAAGTAACAAAATCAAGTACTTCACAATGAGGAAGCATATGCCATGCACACTTTTTAAACTGTTTCCTGAAGTACTGATAGACCACAAGTCTATAATAGCATTTAAAAAGATCTAGTTATACAACTGTTAATGCTAGTATTAGATCAAGAACATTTTCAATATTACACTTTGTTAGACTTCAAATTCATACCTATCACTTTATGAGAGTTCTTAAAAACTTGATAATCATATAAACTGCCCAATGAATTATCTATTGCCATCAAGCTCCAGTTAGTAACTGTAAAAATATAAAATCTTCACCAATAAAGTACACTTACAGAACACCAAATATAGGCCCACGTACAAAGAGGTAACCAAGGCAATGGCAGCGTCTTCCCCCTTCACATTTTCCTTGAACATAATGTACAGGATTCCACCACAGTATTGAAACCCCCCGTTAATGGTGAGGGAGAGAAAGGAAGCTGCACACACTACCCAGGCATAACCCTCATCCTGCTGCATCTTGGTTATGTCTAGTCTGAAATAGAAATAAAACTTCTTTAGATGAATTCGGCCTAAAATAATTTCTGATGATTTTTGTTATCAAAACAGGTTTAAAAACTTTTTTGAATGACCTTATCAAAGAACTATTCATTGGAACCTTGAGTCCAAGGTTCTCTGCTTCTAAACCTTGCCCACATCATCCAACTAAATCTTACATCAAATAATATTATAATTTATTTAACAACTAAATCTGACAGCTTTATTCAACTACCAAATTTACTAACTAATTTATGAACTAGATCAAAAAAAGCCGCTCATTCTACAAATGGTCAATATACAAATATAATGTTACCCTTACCTAGAGACGATAGTCTTTTTCCATCCACTTCTGTGTTATCCGGTTGTTTACCAGTGTCTGTGTCCAAATGATAAGTGATATATTTATCTTGAGCTAGATATACTGTTCGCTCAACAACTAACCTAGCACCATACTTGACATGAAAAATGGAAGGTTGGCATACTAGAACCATGATACCACTTTATGAATCAATGTAATTTGTATGTATAAAACCATCTGACAGATTAATCCTCGGACACAATGATTCCCTGGGAAATTACCCAGCATGAAAATAATTACAAGGCATGTGGGTCTAGATCACTATATTTGACACCACGGCATGACCCATATTCAGCTAAGGTCCATGTAACAAGCTTAATTCTTTAATTCCACAAGGTCACAGGGGTTATTATTGAATTTCACACATAACATTTCTTTTAGTGACAAATGACAGCACTTTTGAGAATACAATTTCCTTTATCATTTAGGTTTAAAACTTATATTTGTGACAAAGCAGATATATATGCAATTAAAATGTTTTGTCAGCTTCCATCATACATTCGAAAGTGCCATACCCACTAGGCGATTTCACTGCTGATGGGCGACGGGCAACCAGTGGGGGTTAAACAATTGGTGGGTGACGGTTAATTCACCGTGGGTATGGTGTTGATTCTGGGCAATGGGCGACTGGCGACTGCAATGCAGGAAAATCGCAGGAAAATTATCAAACTTGCCTGATCTGTTGCCCATCGTTTTTTGAGAAGTAGTTTTTGTTTTGCCAGGGGGGTTCGTTTTTTGAATAGATACATATTTTTTGGACTTAGTGTCATATTTTACATTAAGAATGGCAGAAGGATTCCTCAAGGAGGGTTCGTACGAACCCGCCAGAACCCCCCTGGATACAGGCCTGACTCTACAGGGCACTCAACAGTTGGTGTGTACACCTCCAGGGGGGCATGCAGAGCCACGAGTGCTATGGGGGTTAGGTGTAAGCTGACCAGTATCATGCTGTGTTCCAGAACAGGGCCCCCTTCTCCCCTGGCCTCCCTGCATAAGACCTTGATTTAATTTGAAAGATTGCAATATTTTCTGTTCAAAAAGGGAAAAAAATAAAATAAACACAGTTAGTACATGTTGCAGACTATAATTCAATAACATTCCAGGGTGTTCTAATATTGTGAGAATATGAAAGGAAATATCCTCCCTCAAGCATGTGTTAATGGTAATCAGCTTTAATTTGACAGGTTTCAGAGACCACTGGTCACTCTCCCCCACAGACCTGTGTGGCCTATTGTGAATTACTCTGTGTGGATTACTCTGTGTGGATTACTCTGTGGATTACCCAGAGTTGAAGTTGTCATGTGGTGGAGAGTGCCCGTAGGTCCACCCTTTCTAAATAAAGTGAAATAATGGCAGGTGACAGGGGTAATTCTTAAAATTGAAATCCAACAGTGGGACCCCCCATCTAGACCTCAAGGCACAGTCAGTCAACTCTGTTGGGGCTCTTCATCACCAAAGTCAGAAACGTTCCAACAGCGATGGGGGTCTGGATGGGGGGTCCCATGTCAAGTGTCAAATTTAAAAATTGGCCATGTCGCCTGTTGTTATACATCAGTTTAAACCCATGTCCCATGTCAAATTCAAGAAATAACCTTATCCCTTGTCACTATCTTTTTAAAGCTCCTGTCCCATGTCAAATTTGAGAAAATGGCATGTCATTTGTCACTAAATTACCTTGTCGCCTGTCGAATTAAAAAACGGCCATGTCGCCATGTCGAATTAGAGAAAAACCCCTGTCGCCCTGTCAATTTTAAAGGTCTACACACCCAAGGATCCTATAGCAAGCAAAGATGAATAATTCATGATGTTTCTCTGCGAACCTCCTGGTGGAGGCTCCCCCTATGAGAGTCCGTGCAACCAGTGCCACTTTCAATTTTTTTCTAAACGTAAACAAACGGCATGTGACATCATAAAAAGGCCAAAACAAATAATGTGTTTTTATGGTTTGCATGGATGTTGATGGGGGTGCCACAATTGATGACTTGATGAAAAAGTACATAGCTGATGGTCTGAGTCACATATCTTAATGTAGCTATAGTATTGTTGGTTGGATTAAACAATGTGGTTATAAAGCCAAATGATTACCTCACATGTGTTTTATACTTGACTCATTCTGAGGCTCCATTGCTTAATGATGTTTCTCTTTTTAAACTTTTCTAACTTAGTGGCCCTATTTTGTGAACTTGTTTGACCTTGTTTGTGAATGTACCACCTATGTAGTTGGCATTTACATTTATACAATGTTTTCTGAACCTCACAGTTAATGCACTTTATGTTAAACCTTGGAACATGGGTAAGAGGGTGGTAGGGGGCTCAAGCTGGTGATCCACGTTGCGATTTTTTTGAAACCGACAAAAAAAAGAGTGTCCGAACCGATTTCTGAACCGACAATTTTTTGTCGGTCCGAAATCGGTTAAGTAATTAAAGATGTCGGTTTGGAAATCAGTTGAGAATCGGTTTGTTATCGGTTTGGGTACATGATCCACGTGAACCACTGTGACCTTGACCGACATTTTTTTTCCAAACGTGCAGCCCCAAATAATCGAAATCGAGGTAGCCAACATGGATCCCATGTGGGTTGCAGCTGTTGCCAGTCTGATAGCAGGCGATAGTATCTACTATGTCGGGCGTAAAAAAAGAAATGTCAAAAAGCCCAAACGTGTCCACGAATTCTGGGTATCTCCTTTCCTTCAGAAGAAAAGTAAACCCGAATGCAATACGTTCTACAAATTGCAGTTGGAGTTATCGCTTGTGAGTATGTTTATGTCTTCCATATCCATCTGACACAAATTTGTCTACATTATTATAAATTATATTTGATTATTGATATGTACATTGTTTATATATTGTTTTTTTTTTTTACATTAAACTTTGTGATATACTAATGGAATTATCTATATTATTATTATTTATATTTGTTCATTTTAATTTATTAGGATGATGACAAAGCTCTCTTCAAACGACTTCTACGAATGGATGAAGAAACCTACATGTATCTTTTGGAGTTGGTGTCGCCTCTGATTGAGAAACAGAACACATCTATGCGAAAAGCTCATTCATCTGCTGAGAAGCTGGCTGCTACACTACGATTTCTTGCAAGTGGTATGTATATATTAAGATATTTTAAAAAACAAATGAAGCACAAATAAAGTAAACAATCTTTATTTAGAAAAATAGACATATTTCTTTTCCAACCGATTTAACTCGATGTTACAAATATAGAGCAAATAATGACATAATTATCATAGTGATATTAGTCATACCAATAAACAATTTTTTAAGCTCAATCATAACCTTTTTGTTCTCAAATACAAAGAAATTAAACTATTCTTTTCTTTCAGGACACAATCAATCAGAACTGATGCTGCAATACCGTCTGAGCAGACAGTCTATTGGTCGGTTCATCCCATATGTGTGCTGGTCAATCTTCGAGGTCCTTAAGGATGAGTACATGATAGTGAGTAATCGATATTATTTGTAAAAACATACAAATATATTTGTAACCATCTAAACTTAAACCTATTTAAAGTACTAATGGACCGATATTCACATTTGAGATATGTGTTCAAATTATGATCCAGTGGACATGTTATTACACATATTTAAATGAGCAATTTTTAAAAGTGCAGTATCAAATAAATCGGTTTGGTTCTGTAGAATCGGACCTGAATCGTATATGAATCGGTTCGTTCGAATTATTTACATAATTCTTTTATTTTCCAGACACCCAGAGAACCTTGAGAGTGGCAACAGGTTGCGGACGAATTTAACTGTCGATGGAATTTCCCAAACTGTTTGGGGGCTCTGGACGGCAAACACATCACAGTTATCGCTCCACCAAATACAGGATCAACTTACTATAACTACAAACACCAATTCTCAGTAGTTATGATGGCCTTAGTTAACGCTAACTACGAGTTCCTGTACATCAATGTCGGCACAGAAGGCCGAGTAGCAGACGGAGGGGTATGGTGCGATTGTTCGCTTGGAAGAAAAATCCGAGACGACAAAGCTGGTGTTCCGATAGGCCAGAATCTACCTGGATCGGATGAGACAACGCCGATGGTTATCGTAGCCGACGATACGTTCCCTCTCGGTCGGAACCTGATGAAACCCTACTCCCGGCGGAATATGGAGCACGACGAGCGAGTCTTTAACTATCGTTTGAGCAGAGCTCGTCGGGTGTCAGAAAATGCCTTTGGCATCTTAGCCAACAGATTCAGGGTTTTCCACACAAAAATCAACATGGATCCAGACAATATCATCTATGTTGTACTCGCAGCAGCTGCTTTGCACAACATGCTCCGACGTCGTTGTGGAAAGGCATACATGTGTCCAGGTACAGTTGACCACGAAGACTGCAGCTACGAGATTCAACCAGGAGAGTGGAGGCAAGATCCACCTCTACAGCCTGTGGTCAAGTGTTCAATCCGCAATGCCGCCAAATATCACAAAGCGATTCGACACACACTGAAAGAATACTTCGTGAGCAACGCTGGATCGGTCCCATGGCAAGATTATGCCATCTACAGAAGTTAAATATCATCTTCAAAAACGAAACCTTACAGTAAACTTGAAAAAAAGATTACAAACTGAAACGACATAATATAGAAATCGTTTCTGTGTTGCACCACAATTTCTTTGATGTAACCGATAAAAGATATAAATCTTTAAAGTGTCGTACGATAATCGGCTCTATCAAACCATCTTCTTAACTTAAAGATTAATTTTGCAAGAACCACAAAATAAAAAATCTCTAACCAAGTACCGGTTATTGCTTGTCCAATACTTCTTTTTTGTTTAAGTCTCAATGCTAATTTTTAGTAATGTCTAATATAAAAAATAATATGATTAAAAAAAGTTAAAGATGAAGGCAAAATTGTCTCTTTCTTTCCATACTTTACATATGAGACTGTTGATTGTCGTGTTGACTCAGGTTTTGGGGGTTTCCGACATTGGGTTGACCCATGTTGTACTGATTGAATCGGCCAGCGCGTGGATAAATTCCCGTTGGTGGTGCTGGTCTCAGGTTCGATATAGGTGATCCTCCCAACCACTCCCTTAACGACAAGTTGTCGGGCATGGAGGTGAGAGGCACTTGATGGAACGACAGATCGCTTTGTGGGTTTAAAACCATGGGATGTTGCTGTCGCATCATTACATTTCTGTACGGCATTACACCCGGTGATTGATTTCCGGATCTAAAACGCTGGAACACATTGTCCGCGACCTGGTTGACTATGTTTCCTAAGTTTGGATTCAATCCTCTATCAGGGTTAACACCTGAGCATTGTGCGACATTTACATCCTGTTCAGTCCGATTGAAGGCTTGAAACTCGGTGTCTGCTGCAGGTGTAGCTGAGGTCAATTTATCGGTTGACACCGTGGTAGCCGACGCTTTTACAGCTTTAGGTAATGCTTCCTTCTCCGCCGATTTTTCCACATCTTTAATGGACTTTTTGACAATGGTTTTTGTTGGTGCCACCTCCAAGTTGTCGGTTGGAATTTCATGAATGTTCGCTGCAAGAGGTAGGATATTTTGTGGTCTTTTCAAACCAACTCCTTGGTTACTACGATCTGGTCTTTCCCATTCTTCTCTGATGACGTCGTTGGCCAAATCGGTTACATAAGACATAAAGTCATCCCTCTGTCTTACATTTCTCATCCGACGAACTTTTATAAGTAATAACCGACACCATGTTGCCTCTTCCGACTCGTCACAGAGAATATCTTGTTTCACTGGAGCTACTTGAGGATCGGAGGGATGTTGAGCTGGTTGTTTATTAACTTTTTGCATAGCCCCAAATGATATGGCATCAGCCATTTGTTGAAAAATCTTATTCCGATTGAACTCGGCTACCTCCAAGGCATCTTGTTCGTCGTTGGTGTCTTGAACTTGACGTTGAGATGTTTTTTTCTTTTCTGCGGCAGCCGATTTCTTTCCTCCTTTGACATCTTTCTTGGGTATAGGCGCTCCAGGGGGATGGATTTGAACCGGTGGTGGGAGCTTTCGTTTTGGATGTACAAACGTCGGTTGGCTGTCATCCTCTTCGTCGTCTAGGACCACAGCCTTTGGTTTTGTTTTCGTATTACCTAATACTTTCTTCAAAGCACTGTCACCTGATGGTCCTCCAGATGTGTCGGAAGTGGTTGGAGTTTGACTATCATTTATTTTTGTTTTTTTGACTGGGACGATTTTTTTCACTTTACCAGCCGATTCACTGGGTTTTTTTGAACGTGGCGGAGTTATTTTTACTTTCAACGTGGACTTTTGTTTCTTCTTTCCGTCATCCTCGATATTTTGTTGCTTTTTCAGAACTGATTTTCTTTTGGGTGACTCCTCCGGAGTATCTAACTGTGTGTTTTGTAAGATTATCTCTTCTGGATTGTTTGCCGGATATTGAGGCAGTACCGGTTTCAGTAGTACACCAGAAGACGATGCTGGTTTTGTCGGTTGGTCTTCCTTCTTTTTTTTTTTCTCGGCATCGATCTTTTTCTGGTTTTCATATGATATATTTCCGCTCCGTCTCTGGTGTTTGAGCTTTGGTTCATCATCTAACTTAGAAGATCCTTCTAAACTGTTCTTTCTTTTCGCGACTTTGGATATTTTGTCCTCGTCTGTTTGGTTGTTGTTCGAAGTCTCAGGTTTAAGGTCAGACCGATTCTCCTCCGATGTAACAACCAATTTTTTACTTTCAGTTTTTGAACGATTTCCTTCACTTAACTCTTGGGATTTGTCGCGCCCAAACACTTCTAGATCAGTTAGATTGGTGTCCGGAAGTGGGGAAATGACCGACGTCATTAACGTTGTCATTATGTTTTCGGTGGTGGTGAGCTCGCTTTCGGGTGCCTCATTAATGTCTTTCAAATCTTCGTAATAAACATCGAGATCACTTTTTGGTTTTTGTTTCACTAAAATACTCTGAGAGAACGAATCGTCGCTCCCGTCTTATCTGATTCATTGACAACTTGTGAAGATCGGTTTGATATTAATACTGGGTCGTTGGATACAGAACTGCTTTCACTGTGTCCGCTAAGTTGAAATAGTTCTTGACTTTCTTGACTTAGGTCTAGTTTTTGAGAATTTTCAAGGTTGATATCACATTCTTTTTCGTCCTCTTCTGTTGTTTCATATTCCTCCTCATCCGTATCGAGATCTTCTGGTTGAACCTTGTATTCGCAGTCGTCATCGTCGGTTACATCTTGAGAAGGTGGATCATCCCCACCTGTTGCTGTCGGTTGGGATGGAGACGGGCATGTGTCGCTTGCGGCAGCCTCAGCTTCTTCATCGGCTTGTGTCGATTCCTCCTCATCGGCTGGGGGGTCAGGTTCACTGTCGGAAAGCTGATAAAAAAAAAAAAATTATATGCTTTGTACATTTAATACAAACATAAATATTTGATAATTAAGTTGATTAATTACAAAACTATGTTGTAATATAACATAATAATCTATGTTTAAAAATATTACTTAAATATTAAAGAATGACACTAGCCGATTTAGGAACGATTTCAATAAGTTAATCGGTTTACCTACATTTGAACTATATTTATGATTTCATTTATTTTAGTTTTGAAACAAGTTTATATATATTATTGGATATTTTAAGTATGTCAGATATTAATCAAAATTTTAAATATGTCATATTGTTTATTTCATGATGATGATTACATATTTTTTTATTTTTTTTTGGTTTTCCTCGTAGCGAATATCGCTTGGTCTTTGTTTTCTTGGAGGTAGACTTCTGGTTGGGTTTGATCTCTTTTAGGGTGGACTTGCTTTCGCGTTGCTTCATATATGGAGATAAGAAGGACAGGCTGTCCATCAACACCTTTTTTCTGCCTTTCAAGGGTGGTGGAGGTGATGATCCACTCTTACGATGCAGGAGTTCATTTCGGAATTTCCCGTACTGCGTCCTCAAGCTCTTAAGATGACTATCCCACACCTCATCTGTTAAAAATATATGTAATACGAACAATTAGATTAATTATATTGGCTTCATAATGATGATCAAGCAAATAAATCGGCTGAAATCGGTTCAAAATACATGTAGGATGGGCCGACTGATCAAAATTCTATAGTATATCAATAACAATGATGGGCGATAATAGAGGTACTTACATTGTACACCGATTTCTTTGCTTATTTCCCGAATAATCTTTTCGCGGATGTTGGGTAGATGGTAGTCACTGTCGTTGGTATCATATAAGGCGGTATTTGATTCATAGTGTCCGATTAATTCGTTCTCTTTCTCCGAAGGCCAAACATACTTTACTTTGCGACCCATGCTGGTTGCGTATGGACAACAAACAGTCATGTGACTTGTAGCTGCAATCTGATTGGTTGATAGATATTTGTCGGTCTGGTACACTATATCGGTTCGAAATTAACCCGATTTATCATGATCCACGTTGCGATAAACACTTGGAAGACCGACAAAAAAGTTGTCGGTCAGTCAATCGGTCACCCGTCGGTTTGAAATCGGTCCAAAATTATTAAACACGTTTAATAATTTGTTGGTCCAAAATCGGTTGGAAATCGGTTGAAAACTTTTCCAAAAAATTTCTATCTTTTTTGTCGGTTCAGAAATTGGTCCGAAAAAAAATCGGCTGACATGATCCACGTACCGATTTCCAACCGATTCTGAACCGATATCGAACCGACAACATTTTTCAACCGATTTCGGACCGATTTTCATGTCGGTCCATTGTCGGTTCCATATTTGTCGCAACGTGGATCACCGCCTTACTGTCTCATGTCAAATTGAGGAAATGTCTCTGTTGCATGCCATTTTTGCAAATGTTGCATGTCATTTTTAAGAAATAACTCTGTCATTTGTCACCATAATTCTTTACCAAATATTGCTTATCCTCATTGTTTATATTTGCCAATGTCATGTGTCAAATTAAAGAAATTTCTGTCACATTGTGAATCTTACGGGTCTATCTATCAACCTGCAATAGTTACAGACTGACATCAATGACTCATTCTGAGGCTCCATCAGTGTAGAAACATATATTTGTATTTCATCCGATTGTGTGTAAGGAACACAGAGACTGGCAGATTTTGACAGTGTTGCAGAATACCTATTTTTCATAATTATATATTCACCATTTCATGTAATTATATGAAAACTGGGGGCAACCCCAAAGATTATTGCAATACAACCACACAAAGAAAAAAAACCCCGAAAAACATCAAAGGCTATAAAATCAGAAATGTAAGAAAACTATGGGATTTATCAACAATTGTAAAAAAAACTTATCCTACATCATTTTGAGATAATGTAATCATGAACTTTCATAGTTGTATATACAGTCAGAGTGCACAAAGGTAGAAATTAACTCATTCATGCGCATATCAATAATATAAATAATGTGAAGGTCACCAGTTGAACATAAGGGAATAATCAGAATTCTTCCAAATTATATATCTTATGATGTTACATAGTATAAACATAGCATGTGCTGATAGTAGGTGTAAATATACCTGACAGACGGTGTTCAGCAGGGTACACCTCCCAGCAGGCGTCGATGCTCGGGTAAAATCAATCCCAGACTGCTTTATGAAGTAAGAGCTCGATGTAAGGGTGGAGAGAGAACCATTAACGTTTGGACAATACGGATCGAGAGATTCGAGGGGTTTAGATAGCTACGCAAAGCAACAGGGACATCTGGTGACTTACACGTGAATTACTGCACTACTGTTGGATGTGAGACTAGGCAGACTCCTAGGAGAAAGCTTACTCTTTACTGGATCAGAGTTGTGACACTTAGAAGACTTCTCGTCTCTTCACTGGCAAATGTACGCATCATCGTATCCACAAATAAACTTGACCTACTGCCAAGCGTTGTTCATGTTATGGATTGAGCGCCCATCTCGTGAACTCACTTACCACTTGACTAGCAACCATTAGAAACAACCATATCAACGACAGTGAATATCCTGAACAATTCCCCAATAATTATGATTAACCATAAAGACAGACTAGCGTTCAAGAGTACACATTTTATTTGTGAAATCTAGAAGATAAAGTTGTTAAACTGAGATTGCCCCTATGCTTGGGGCTCCCTGGACAGAACAGGTGTTCAGTATATACCTTGTTGATTGTAAAAAAGCAATGAAAGGGGTTGGACCTAATACCAGCCAAGTAGTGTTTCTGGTTTAATTCCTGGGCGGCAATTTAAGGACATTTTACAAAATGCTTTGTATTTCACTTAAATGAAGTAAATACTTTATAATCAATCCACCAGAGAGAGCACTAATTTGTAAAAATGCTTGAGAGAAATGCTTTGCAGATTTACGGATCATTATTTGCAAATTTGAAAACAATAGAACAGCTAGGTTAAATCTTATAATTATACCTTGATGTGTGCTTAAAGAGAATAAGCAAAGTTTTATGTCTAGTGTCTAGTCTATGTCTAGTTCTGACTGTAAACAAATGTACAATCTGAAATTCATGTTCATATATTTTATCATTTATGATTCATTTTTTGGGCTTCATAAAATTTACAAATCACAAAATCATTGTAAATATTCCCTAACTGAAGAATTTGCTTTGCGTTTGATGATTATGTAATAAAAATCTCTTGTAAAATGTCCTTAAAGGTACTTGGGGGTGTTTGGTATAATTTCTTATTACCAGTGCAATCTGCTGCAAATTTGTAGGAGCTGTAGCTTTTATATAGAGCAATATATTTGAACCAATATAACAAATTTCACCATTTCTGATAAGCGTTACAGCTTGATAAAGAATTTGATCTCTATCATTGATTTTAATGGGAAATATCAGTTTTTTTCTCTGTGAAAAATACTACCAATGGAATTCTCATGAAACTTCTGAAATATTTAGCATATACCTATGAGTAAACATCTAAACAATAGAACTTAATATTCACCGTTTGAGAGAAAAATTATACTGAAAAACATTGAAAAATTGAGTTATTTTGGGTATTTATAATATGGTAATTTGATACCCTGCTATTCTAATCGAGCAAAAACACCCTAACTTGACTTCTCTTAGCATTACTAGACATGTAAGATGTTTAAAGTACCTTTAATATATTTTTTTTGTAGTTCTCAATCTATGACCCGGGTGGCGCCCTGAACAACATCAAGTGCCTTTAAAGGGCCCTTGTGGCCTCCACATCCCTAGCAAGTATATTGCTGTATATGCATCATTATTT
This sequence comes from Lepidonotus clava, assembly GCA_936440205.1. Classification (NCBI taxonomy): domain Eukaryota; kingdom Metazoa; phylum Annelida; class Polychaeta; order Phyllodocida; family Polynoidae; genus Lepidonotus; species Lepidonotus clava. The sequence continues at coordinate 48,679,745 of OW387137.1, forward strand.
TAATTCCTGATCTCCCTCATGCAACAGCTTTAGGTTCTGTCATAGCTAAAAACGGATAGGACACATCTATACTCTTAAATCCCTTATCTTTCAAATGTAATAAATTATATTATATTTAGTTAAATGGGAATATTCATAGAATAGTACACTCGAATATCACACTATATAATAGTATTTAGAGTTAATTTTATTTGGTATATACATATTTTATGAAATGATAATGTTCCACCCTTCAGTTGGGAAGGAGAAGGGGATATAGGACTTTGTACATATGAATCCGTGATCCATATTAACACCTAGCCTCAGGCCTATGGTTATATCTGTGATTGAAGAATAGAATGTGATCTTAACAACTACTCCTGTCTTCAACTATTCATTAGTTCCCTCAATTAATGATAAGAAAGTACACCACAAAATTATAGTACTTCAGTGCCTTTAAAACAACCTTTAGATGAGCTACAACAGTAATCTAGGCACCAAATCTTACTTCTGAATCCCTATATGTTTTAATACCCTTTATTCACCCTATATTTGGCTCATATTTCCATGGTATTAGCCATTTAATAAACCCTTTATTTGGGTGAGAACTTGTTATGTAGTGTATACAACTGTGATAACTGTAAAAATAGATTTTGCTGAGCCTTGAGAACATAACAATTTTGAAAGAAGGGTTACAATGAGGAGATTCAAGACAGAATCCAATCCTTTCAAAGGCACAATTAATAGGAGATTGGGAATTGCAAAGGAATATATAATGATTACAATTCATTGACAGAGAGTAATAATTTTGGACACATGGTTCATGATTAATTTGTAATAGATTAATTACTGATAAACATCTATTTCTTAAATACTTGAGTACTAATAAGAATGAATCAAAAATAAAAATGGATGAGAAAGATGAGTTCAGACATATTTTATAGCCTTATGACAGTTAAATTTTGTTGTCAGATCCCTTTGTTTTTCGTGAATGAATGAGAGCTGGAACAATGGCAAGGCTGGCCAGACCAAAAATGCCACTAGCGAGGTAAAATGATGAGGCATACATTTTGGTAACTCCATGTAACCAAGCTGAAAGAAGAAGGTGAATAATTGGTAACTCCATATATAACCTAGCTGAAACTACCAGGTAAATAATGTGTAACTTTATGTAACCAAATTTTCAAAAATTTCTTGTGACTTAAAAAGTGATAGATAAATTGATACAAAGAAAGCTCATGTAACCAAGCTAAATAAGATAATAATTCTGAACATGATAGGGTTCCAGAAAAAGAACACCTCAATATAACGTATAGATTTAGATAATCAAATTAGATAACCTTGTGATAATATAAGTAGTATTATCTCAGTAGAAGAATAACATTTTTAATAATTGATACTACAATTCATATTATGATATTTACAGGTTTGTTTTGGTAACTTTCAATTAGTTCTCACCTGCAAATGGGGCTCCTGATAATGATGCTGGCACAGTGCAGAAGTTGGCAATACCAAAAGCAGTTGCTACCTGTTTTGTCGGTACTGCTTTCATAATGATTGGCATAATGAGGACATAAGTAGGTGCACTGAGGAAACACACTAGCACAGCATAGGCGTAGAAAAACACAAGGCTATTTACCAAAGGTACCGTTAGTGTTACAATGCCATTTATGAATGCACTCACCATCACTACTGTTAAAGAATTTAATCCTAATAACCCAGTGACCAATCCAACTGATGCTCTTCCAAGAGTTACTGATATTCCCATGGTCATGTACAAGAGAACAACATGAGATTTTGAAAACCCACAAGAGAGTACATAACTTCCAAAGTGAGTGTAAATTATCATTAACGAAAAGAATATGCAACTATAGTGGAGGCAGAAACACAGAAAAGCGGTTATTCTGAATAATGATATCGTCTTCACGCAGACCTGCTTGAGTGCACTTTCTGACCCCTTGGCTACATCCTGGTCTTGTTGTTGACATTTCAAAACTTCATCAGCATCAATTTCATGACCCTCAATTTCTGCCATATAAGTACTCCTTGCATGTATTTGCTTATGTCCAATTTCCTCCCTATTTGAAGTTTTCAGATCATTCTCTTTTGTATTTGTTTCAAATTTACAGCAGGTTAAATGGCCTCCATCACTCTCTATAGGTCGATATAAACAGGAGGAAATAGTTGTCTGTGCATATATTCCTGCAAACATGAGTATTGCTCCTCTCCAGCCATAGGTATCCTCTAAGGCCATTAATATTGGAGGTAAAACTAGGGAGCTGAGGCCAGTGCCAGCTGTGGTTATTCCATAGGCCAGTCTGTTGTACTTTTTGAAGTGTCTTGACAAGATTGACATGGAGCAACAGTAGCCAATTCCTCTACCTGCACCAGCTATCAAACTGAACGTTAAGTACAAATGACTGGCCTGAAAAAGTATAGAACAGTTTTGAACATTTCCATTGGTTTACATTGTGAATAAATACACATTTAAAACAGTTATAAACATTTTCCTTAAATCATTCTTTCATTGATTTACATTGAATAAATACACATTTCTTTAAAAACTCATTAAGCTGAATCAAAACCATTATTGGCCAATATGTATCCAATGTAATTCAAGCTTTCACATGCGGTGTTTCTTCATCTATCTATCAATTAAAAACTTAGTACTTGAATGCTACTGGTAGCTAACACAGAAAGCTACTGACAGTATCAGCAGGAGGTCCGATGTAGGTGTGACACCCTCTGTCACCATCCTTATCTATACTCATATTTTGTATAACATACTATTTTGCAGAGATCTGATACCAATATAAGCAGTGATACAATGTTTCAGATTTTTGTATAGTTTCAGATTTCTCCAATTCATCACCTACAATTATAACTTTAAAAATAGATGCTCACATCACATTTTATAATATTCAATGATCATTTCAGATCATATTTATGCCGATCATCCTGTATGGATGAAGTGCTCATTTGATTTGAATAAGAACATATTTGCATCTCCCTCCTTGACGGCTACATACTTAAGGATTGTAGTGGGGTACACCATTGGGCTTGCTTACATGCCCATAATATTTCTTACTATTAGAGAAAGCTTGACCTATCATACACAAAATATCTGTTTATCTTATGTATTCAACCTTGTTATGAAAATGTATAAATTCTGTGAGAAATGGGCCATGAAAGTTAAATCTTAACTGAAAGAATGTAAAAAAAAAGAAGAGAGAGTTTAGATATCGTTCTTTTAACTTTCATCCCTTTTCCATTTTTTAAAAGATAAATGCAGATTAGTGATACAGCTTTGATATAATATGTAATATGTGTAAACTGACAGAAAAGCAGAATTATCACCATACTCTAACCTTAAGGGAAAGCCCCTCACTAATGGTAAAAGTATGAAACATCATTTCTACCTTGGATGCTAATGCAGTCAATGCAATACCAAGTGATGTTAAAATGGTCCCAAATATTGCAACAGGTCGCTCCCCAAATTTCTCAGAGAACATTCCAGCGGGTGGACCTAAAAGGAAAGTATGCAAAGATACAATAACATTGGCTAATCATGTGGGTCTAGACCTCTAAAATAAAAAAATACTACAAATACACAGTTAGAAATATGTTTAGAACCTAAACACTTTCCTAAACACATGGTTGCATCAAGTTCTGAATGTTTAGAATTCTTGCTGTTTAGGGGTTGGGTGTTTAGAAAGATGTTATGTTTGGGTATTAACTCTTGAAATGTTATGATTTGCAATGTGTTTATAGTCTAAATCAGTAAATGCTTAGGATTTATTTGATGTTCAGGTGAATAATGTTCAGGTAATAGTGATGTTTATCTTCAAAGCATTAAGACTATATAGTTCTATATTTAGTTACTAAAACCAATTTCTTTTGTAATTTTCACTGATATTCTAAAATTGTATGCGCCTACAATTCAAGAGAAGAAAACACGTTGCCTCTTTTCAATTGCTCTACCAAAAGGTAAAGGTCAGGCCTAGATTTAAAACTATAATTGACTGTTCATGGGCAAAATTATACTAAAAAACATTGAACAATTTAAGTATATTTGGGTATTTTCTTCATGTCACTAAGCCTCACGTCGCATGTTGATTTTAAGAAATGGTAATGTCGCTGTGTGGAATTTAACAGTCTAGGGCCATTACTTTGGTAATTTGACACCCTATTTTTCTAATTGTACAGAAACACCTTGACTTTACTTCTCCAAGTATCGCTGGATCTGTAAGTAGTTTAAACAATTCTTAAAAAAACATTCTTTTTTGTATTTCTTAATCTATTACCCAGGCGGCACCCTGAACAGCTTAATGTACCTTTAAACTCTAAACATAGTTGTGTAGGACGTGGCTGTATCGACCGGTGCGACCGCTGAAGTGGAGGGCAGAGCCTGTGGGCTTTGCTCTAAGGGGCCCTGTTGTTAGGGTAAACAAGTGCAAGGTTGTCAGGCCAGAATTCTTAAAAAAACATTCTTTTTTGTATTTCTTAATCTATTACCCAGGCGGCACCCTGAACAGCTTAATGTACCTTTAAACTCTAAACATAGTTGTGTAGGACGTGGCTGTATCGACCGGTGCGACCGCTGAAGTGGAGGGCAGAGCCTGTGGGCTTTGCTCTAAGGGGCCCTGTTGTTAGGGTAAACAAGTGCAAGGTTGTCAGGCCAGAATGGACTCTCCCAGTCCCTACCTTTTTGATGTTTTAGGGGTCTTTTTGGAATGGTCCACTCCCTTATGGGGGATGGGCACTATATGAAGTTTTAGTGTGTGGCAGTTCCACCAGGTGGGGGTACTGCATTGGAGTCTAGCCACTGTAAGAGTGGCAGACTCAAAAAGGAGAGTTTTGTGTCTGGGCCTCTGTCCAATTGCAGCGGTTTCGGTGTATCGTTCCTCATCAGGCACCATTCTTGGTATAATATACAGAAATTTGTCTTTTTTTGGAGTCTATTTAAACCCCAGACTTTAAATGGTCTACAGTCGTGTAGGCCAAAAGCACTTGGTTTGTTTTTGGTCATGATTAACGGTTATGGCCAAATGAAAGTTGTCCCCTTATGTCCACTTCAGTATGGGTCAGGAAAGACACCAAAAGGGGATGATAATGATGTAAAATTAATTCCCTTCGATTGATTGTTAAATCAGTTCGATAGAAAAATTTTTTTTGACGTGGCTTTATGGGTGTCTATCCGTATTTGTTATCCAAAATGTTCATGCCCATCGGGGCTTGAGTTTTGAGCCGATGTATCCAGTTGAACTCAATCTTGTTCCGCAGGGTACCAGCCCTCTTGCTTTCAGGGTGTTTGTATATGAAATCCAGGATGTAGACTGTTACATCTTTGGTTCCATCATGTCCTTGTTGGTTGAAATGATGTGATACGTCACTCGATTTCTTGTGGTTTATGTTGTAGAGGTGTTCTCTTATTCGGTCTTTGAGTTTGCGTTTGGTCTGTCCGACATATTTCATATTGCATCGGGCACATTCGATGCAGTATATTATATTTGAGCTATTGCAAGTGGTGTCCATCTTGCAAGTCAGTTTATCGTTACCATTTATAATGGTACCAGTGGTATTCAGAATGTTGCAGTATCTACAATTTTTCTTCTTGCAAAGATTTTTCGTTTGACAGTTTTTCTTTTTGTCGCTGGTGTTCGTTCCATCTTTGTTTGGATGGTAATCTGTTTTTGCTCGGACAAGCATGTCTTTTAGGTTTTTCGGTCTCTTATAGCCCGTTTTAAGATCTTGCCTGTATGTTTCTTTTGTTGTTGCCGATCTAGCTAGAATGTCCCAGTTTTTCTTTACGATCTTGGGGACTTTTTGATAGTTAGGTCGAAAAGTGCACGTTAGGAAGACGTTATCAATGTTGTCATCCTTAGTTTTAGTTTTGTCCTTTTTCTCTATGAGATCATCACGTCTCAATGATCCCACTTTTTCTAACGCACTATCTAAGATGCGTTGAGGGTAATTTTTTGCTTGAAACTCTTCAAGTTTCCGGTTAGCATTTTTCCTGAAGTCTTCTTCTTTAGTGCATATACGCTTTATTCTTAGCAATTGGCTATATGGAAGACTGTCTTTGCACTTAGGCGGATGTGCTGATTCATAGTTTAAGTAACTATTTGTATCTGTGGGTTTTATATATAAGTCTGTATATAATTCTCCCTTAGCGTCTTTCCTTACTGTTGTGTCAAGGAAGTTTATTTCTGTTTTTGACCATTCGTTGGTGAACTTGATACTCTTATGGTATTCATTTAGATGGTTCAGCCAACTTAGTAATTCATCTTCTCCATGCTCCCAGATGTAGAAGATGTCATCAATATATCTAAGCCAAATTTTCGGTTTTACATGATAAGAGTCTAGAAGTTTCTTCTCTAGATTGTTCATGAATAGGTTGGCTAAAGAAGGGGCCACTTTTGTTCCCATCGCGGTCCCCCCTATTTGTAGGAAATCTTTCCCGTTGAATTGGAAGTTGTTTTTGGTTAAAACTGCTTCCAATAGGACTGTCAATGATTTGTTACTTGGTTTCTCCTGGCTATTTCTTTTCTGAGCCAAGATCTCTTCTATACATGCAATTCCCTCTTCGTTCGGGATATTTGTATATAGAGATGAGACATCCAATGTCCCTATTATACTGCCAGGGTCAATGCTCCCTATTTCTTTGATTTTTCTAAGAAAATCAGACGTGTCCTCCACATACGAGCTCATTTCTTTCTATCGAACTGATTTAACAATCAATCGAAGGGAATTAATCTTACATCATTTAAACTCTAAACATGTTTAAATTCAATACGTCATATTTACAATGAGCTATGAGCCTTCCAAAGGTTTTGTATCGATGAACATAAAGGATACATTGCACATAATTTCAGATGAATATTTTTCGATGAAATTCTTTGAGTTTTGAATTTGCATCAAGAACTAATAATGCTAGAGGGTAATGCTAGTGTAGGCAGAGTTATGAGACTTACAGATTTCTTTCTGGTTTATGTGCTTTCAGGCAAATTCCATACTTTGGTTCTAAGTGGTAATCCCCACCTATCGGTGAAAGGGAATCCTAAACTCTCAAAGATTTGTAGAAAGAAAACTGAATGTAGCATAAGATATTAATATTAGACCCCATACAGGCTATCAGTAATTATTTTGTAAGTACCTAACTTCATAAAATGACCTGGGCCCGTTGCACAATAGAATTTCGTTACTAAGATAAAACAACGAAAGCACAACGAACATTTGTTTAGTAACGAAAAGTTTCGTTGTAACGAAAATACAATATCTCGGGATCTAATGAATGAAATTAAATTCTGTAAAGTGTTCTAAACCAGAAAAAATTTAGAAAAAATTCAGTAAAAGTTACAGCTCTTTGGGAACATTCTAAATATAGAAATTTTTTTGTGCAAAACCATCGTTGTTAAGATAAAAGTAACAACGAACTCTTTCGTTGTTCACAATATTTTCGTTGTTACGAAACCCATTGTGCAACGGGGCACTGGGATTCCCAAGTTATTTTGAAAGGGAAATTCATTTACTATGATGTAGCAAGGGAAGTACCAAATGTGTTTATTTTTCTTGAATAATAATCTAATAATATTGATAATTTGACCTTATTCCATTTGACACATATTTAGAATATATAATTTTGTCAAGTGAAATACACATAAATTTGAAATTTGAAAAGTTATATACAAGGAAACTTTTACTGGTGACCACTCAACAACGTGTGAAAATGTTTTTTCTATGAGATGCAACAAAAGATAGAAAACAGTAAATCTTTACTTACAGAACAACAAGTACATAGCAATATTCAGAGAGGTAACAAAGGCAATGGTTGTATCGTCCCCCTCCACGTTTTCCTTGAACATGATGTACAGGATGCCGGCACAGGTTGTCAGTCCACCATTTACAATCTGGTACCAGAAGGAGGATGCCAACACTACCCATGCAAAACCAGTGTCCTGAGTCATCCTGAAGGTCAAACAGTCAGAATTCCTACAAAAGGAAAGAATGTTGACTTTTGTACTGGTTCGGGTGTCAGTCCATTGGTTTATTTTAGCCAGCTTGCAAAGAAAGCAAAACCCAGGGCTGAGAATGTCTCTCTGAAAGGTGGAGAGTGAAGGCCATGTCATAGGTCTTAAAGTGGTCCTTGGGAGCTGCCAGAACCACAGTGTAACACATAAGCTGATAGCTAACACCTCGGATATAGAGCAGGGCCGCGGGCTCTGGTTACTGTTGTGTTAGTTAGTGGGCCAGCAGGCAGGAAGGCTAGGAGTGTTGAGCGAATTGGGTTGAGTGGACAAGGCCTCTTTGACTGGTAAATGTTAATTTTTTTTATTAGTCCACTTCCTACAAGTAACATACATAATGGGAACACAGTGACTTATATCATATGTCTGGATCAATAAACCTCATCCTTTCATGTGAGTGTTCTGTCAACTCATAATGGTGAACTACATTCTGAGATGACTTGCAGCCAACATGAGAAGGAAGACTGCGATCATTATGAGCTAGCATACTGAAGTAACTCATGAAACAACACTTAAAGCACCCCCACAAATAACAGTAAATTAAAACCCCAAAATTCACCCTTAACTTTTTGTCCCAGCAAGCTTATGCTAAATTTGGCAATTAAAAGGGACAACCTATTTTGAATAGCTCAAACTTGTTAAGAGTAATATAATCCTCTTGATCCCTGAGTATCCTGATCATCTTACACTATCTGCCATCTATTTTTCATTTAGTAACCCAGCTTGGGTCAAGATTGCTAATTCATACATAATTCTATAGTTTACCTCCTTAATATTAACTGTAAGCTACTTAACCGAAATGGAAGATCATTTTGTGTGAAATGAGTATAGTTAAAGGAAACCTTGCACATAAGCACATGATAGTTATTTTTCAATAGAATTAGTCCAGCAAGTGGTTCATATATATAGCACGTAAATCTAAGAAAAGAAAAATTTTAATTCAGAAACATTTAGAGGACATTAAAACATTTCACTTTTTGCATTTTTTTAAGGGAAATCCCATAAATTTGTGACGTCACACGGTGAGTAATTGGGAATCCCATTTATAATTCAAAGGGAATCCCTCAGCTTAAAATATATAATAGTAAGGAATTTGAAGTTAAAGACCAAATAGACATATTTGGCCGATTATATGCTAGCATTGGTAAGGATATTCATCAGTCTGCAATCATCTATTCCCCTAGGCATTCCAAACTATATTTAGAGGGAACTCCCATGATAATGACGTCACACGGTGAGTACTGAAAAGCCTAGAAATTTAGGAATTCCAAAATCTAATTTTCTCTTCTGAATGGCTAACTTGTACCTTGATATTTTTCCACTATTTCTTTTGAAATTGGTTTATAATACTCAAGTAAAGTTTTCTGCACAAAAAATAATGATGTGCAAAATTATGTGCAAGGGACCCTTTAATAAATAAATAAATTAAAGACAATAACTTTTGTCAATTTGTGCATTTGGGCCATTAAGCCTGAATTATGTAATTGGAAATAATACATGTACATCTAAAAATGTCCATAGTGGGTCATACAAGCTTAGGATGATAATGACCCTAAGCCTAATGTCCTTGAGAAGTATAACATTCTAGTCAGTATGAATACCCTTGTACTCCCTGATGAATTTTATCGTATCGTAAATCGATCCTGAAGTACTTGATAAGTGTATTGAGGTTAGACATGAAACTAGATATATTGGATGATCCCTGACCACTTACCTCCTGCCAACTGTAGACTTGTTTAGGAAATTACAATGTAATACAATCCGTTGACAATTACAGTTGTGATACGCAAACAGGCAACCTATTTGTAAGAGTCGTGACACTATTTGCAGTTTCTATAAGGTTTATTTTGGCATCAAACAGACTGTACTTGTATTGAGGCCAAAATCTGTATGATAATGTTAGATGGGTAGATCTACAGAACATATCATATGGGTATCTATTTACATGGAAATACCATGTGCAGACAATCTTATCTACCTCAATAATCGACTTTTGTAGTGGGGGTCGTAATCATTATTGATTCTTGATTTAGATAGATCTCTTCCATGAACCTACACTGCAGCTGTGAAGTCTCCCATAAGCCACAGTATGGAAAAAGGTTCATAGGTTGGTATATTTGCGTTATTATATGATGCAATATATAACATTATGTGTGATAGTAATTCAAATCTTAGATATCTATAATAAGCTTTAATCAGTGAGTCTAATAGAGGGTAACCAGAGTAGCAAGAGTGCTGTCAAGGCACTCACTTCTAAGTCTGATATTTACATGATACCTTTGGACAACCTGGATAGGAATAGCCATATATTCAAATACAGTTTCAATCAAACGTTTATTGAGTCTAAGATAGCAATGGCAGTTTATCCCATACAACACTGGAACATGTAGTGAGTGATACCCGTATCATATGAAATCTTTTCAAAATTGCCTCCAAGCTTATTCCCTGAAGAGAGTTGCTTTATACAAAATTAACAAACATTTGTAAAATACAGCTTTATATATTGGCCTTTTTCCCATAGAAACCAATGTTAAAGCCTGTCAGCCCAATCTATAATGTGCAACTCTCTTTTGCCTCAAAATATGGCATATTGGTTGGCTGCCAAACCTGCAAGTCTGTCAATTGATAAAATCTAAGAAATCATAATGGTTTAGCAGGACTTGGGGTCATGACTTGGTCATCATCTATGGTCAAGTGGCGCACTCTGATTAGGAAGGGTAAATCTAATGGTTGGAAATGTAATTTAAACAATTCTTTATATTTCTATCAATTCACATGTTTTACTAAAGTTATTCCTCAAAATATGTTTTTGTTTACAAGCCCTATGAGTCTTGGAGAATGTCTATGGAGTCTATGGACTATAATAAGTAACAAATGTCTATAACCATAAGAAAACATCATATAACTAGAGTTTCTCTAACATTATAGGGTGATAGGGTGATATAGAAATGTAATGGGAATGAAATAATGTGAATGAATACATTATCATCCAACAAAACTTCTTTTTTTAATGTAAAATTCGATCCCTTTCTAGTAGCGTGCCCCCACCTATTCCAAAGGCTTCATCTGTCACTGATTATGTTATGCAACATTGCATGTATACTGACAAAAAAAGTCTGAGCATGCTTATACCTACTGATTTTTAACATTGGTTGGTAGCATCACCCGCTGACAAATGAAATACTTTTTTGATATTGATATTTAGTCGGGAAAAGGTTTTAAAGATAAGTAATATAGAGTTATACATAGAGATAGCTGCCTAGAAAAATGACGATATTTCTGTAATTTTTCCATATTCTTCTAAGGAAGACACTTTAATGAATATTCTAGAACGTAACAAATTGGCCAATTCATAATTCAAGAGGAGATTTCTTTTCCTATCCAATTCTATAAACCCCATTTCTATAGAGTTTATTGATAGGGGTTGGTTAGCCCTTGAGCTTCCTCAATAGAAAAGAGTTTAGGGAATTCTAGAGGGAAATCCATGGATATCTTGGGGAAATCAAGATTCATGAATGCAAACTGTGGGGTCTAAATGGTTATTGGAAAGCACAATACACATTCTATTTTACATTTTGGCAACTGAGAAGCTTATTGGAGCACATCCAAAAGCTACAATCAACAATGTCAAATACTAGAACTAAGCCACCATTTAAGAATCATACCAGTTTGGATCGAGTGAAATGTATTAACCACACAGTATTTTGGTTTATCATTGTAACAAGGCATTGTTTCATGTTAAAGGAGAACATTATGTAGGAGAACATTAAAGGTTGTTAACAGATACCCAAAGGGAAGTACAGAAATATTGTAAGAATGTAATTAATTTGATAGATAGATAGATAGATAGATAGATAGATAGATAGATGGACTGATGTACATATAGATTGAGAGTGAGAGAAAGTGAGAGAAAGTTAGGTGGTCACTACATTTACTATCCTAAGGGTACTGTACTATCCTAGCTTTCTAAAGCGTTGGATATTATGTAGGTTAACATGTACCAACCTGCCCGGCACTCTGTTTATCAGCCAAGGTATGAGTCCTGTAAGCATACACCAGCAGCCTGTACTAGGCCAACAAGAAGAAATATACCGTAAAACCCCTAAATTTAAGCCTCGGCTTAAATAAGGGTTAGTATCAGAAATGATAGGAAATTGAGCCCCCACTTTAAGGGTACAGCTTAAATTAAGGGTTTACTTAAGCTTGAATACAGTGCCAGTTATGAACAGGTTTCTTGTATAAAAAAATACCCAAAGATAAACCCAAAAGTAAGGGTGCAACTTGAAATAGGCTATGGCTTAAATGAGGGGTTTTGCGGTTTCTGGCAATATAGGGCAAAAAGAAAAGACCAGGTCCATTCTAATTCTTTTCTAAATCACTTTAGCTACTCGCATCAATTTTTAATAGAAAAAACACTCCATTGGGATGTGTGATCTTCCAGTATTTGTACAGGTGACAAAATGAATACATAATGCACGAGTAATATATACAGCAGAGTGATGTTTAAATAGTAAATAGATGGGGCAGAGAATAATCAATACAAATGAAAAATAGAGAAGCATATCTGCCATAACCGAATGACTAGAGCACTCTATTGAACTATTTACAACAAAAAAATCTTTAAAGAAATTTCTCTGCTATGATTCTATTTCTGGGTCTGTATCCAAACAATTTTTCAGCCTTCACAAATTAAAAACTGGGGCACATACAGCTAATAAACTAAATTTAACTGATAAATTCGGGTTTCCACTGAACGACATTATGCTAACAACCATGAACGACAGAGAAAGATTCACTAATCTTTTGTGGTCATTGAACAACCAAAATGGCCAATGATAATCAATTTTTACAGTCGATTGCAGTTGTCACATATCCTCAACTTGTATAGTTCAGTGAAAAGCTTGCTTTGTACTACATTTCTGTATGGAAATAACATTCATCAATACAATTAACAGAAATCAGGACAATTACCTAAAATTGGGACAACCCTTGTCCTGAGTCCTATTTCAGGAAAAGGGCCTAAAATTGAGACTGTCCGGACTAAATTGGGACATATGGCAGATAATTATGGAGAAGCATATAAACCAAAGACAAATGAACCAATAAAGCAATAGATATACAGATAAACAGATAAACAGACAAGGGGACACAGATAGACAGATGTTAGGTTAATAGAGACATTTTTCTAAGGGATTTACATCATGGACCTTTTATCGTAAATCCAGACTCTTCCTTCCACAGTCATGCCCCCCTCTGTCAGTCATGGTTGGATAGCCAAAGAGGCCCCCTCTCACCACCAACAGGGGGAGAGGCATAAGTACTTGTGAAATTGACACATGGGGTGAAATTGACACATAGATGGTGAAAGGGAGCAGAGCTCAGACTTTAGGCTGTGAGATTTAAGGGCCATACCCATTAGGCGATTTTGACCAAGTCGGCTGACTAGTTGGTGGTAAAATCGGCTGATTATTCTTCAATATTCGACCGATTTTAGCATTGATTCAGATCAAACATGCACTTTTCAATATACCATACCAACTGGTGTTCCTAAGAATCAGCCGATTCTAGTCAGTTGCCAGTTGCCAGTTGCCAGTTGCCAGTAAAATTGCTTAGTGGCCCATTCTATTAGAGGCAATCTAAATTACTCTCCCAATTATTCTCTATTTCATTTAAGACAATAAATTTAGTAAGCATTTGTATTGGTCACAGCTGTTTTGATATTCAATATTCTAATGGTATTTGCATTGTCACTGTGTCCTTATTCACCATAGTTTAATCTGTGGACAGTATTTAGTCCCTCATTTAATCTCATAGAAATATATCATCAAATTAAAACCTTACTGTAGACTCCGGCAACTCCAATTGAGACATATATATATATATATATATATATATATATATATATATATATAACCATTAAGAAAGACCCCATTCAGTTGAACACCCAAAGAAAACAAGATAAACTTAACTCAGACAGATATGTAGGTATACAGCAGGACCTGATCCAGAATCAGTCATCTAAATGGAGCAAATCAGCTTCCCACCCCCCAAAAAAAAGTGAAAATAAAAACATCAGATCTGTATGAATCAACAAACGTAGAATGTAAAAATAAATTACCGATTGGTCTAGGGGAGGGCAACTCCCCCTTTTGCCCCCTGTGGATCTGCCACTGTTAACAGATATACATGCAATAGAAAGACAACTAAAAAATAATAGACACAAGAAAGGACAGACAGACAGATAAGAGGGATATAGACAGACTGATGGACAAGCAGGCAACAAGCAGGCAAACATTTATGAAAATAGGTAGACATGCATGTATAGAAACAAAGAAACAGATAGACAAGTAGACAGAGAGATATGCAGACAGATGTGCATTTTTCCCCAACAGAGAATTGTGACTTAAAACACAAAACATCTAATTCAATCATTTAATGTTTGTGCAGCACTTCGGATGATACAATGATACACTGTGTCAGTAGTACCAGTGGATTTTCTTAATTTTGAAACTAATTATATTGCAGAGGTGCCCAACCTACCACACCGGACATTTTAAATTCTATGGCCCGTTTCATGTCATATCTCATGCATGTTCTCTTTTCCATATTGATTTCTCCTGGTTTTGCCCTATCTTTCTTTGCCTTGTATGTTTGAATGGTATATCTAAGTTATGAAAATTACCTAAAACAAAAGACACAATACCTTTCAATGTATCTCATTAAACTATATTGCCAATTAACAGATATATCCTCCAGTTTAAGGATAGACACCAGTGGTCATCGGCCAATTCAGGAAATCATCTATGAATCCTTTAATATCGCTCTGCCCCAAACACATTATGCATCATTTGAAAGCTCATATTTTTCTCTATCTACTTATACCAACATTATTATGAAGGAATGAAAAATTGAAATTTAATTAATTTTAAACTATTCTTTGTACTTTTATTTTTTGAACATCGATATCTCATTTAATACTTAACCTACATGAATAACATTTTACGTACACCTCCATGACAACCAGATGCAGGGAAGCGTGTCTCAGATTTTTGATTTAGGTCTTCAATTTTATTTTATGGACAAAAACTTGTTAGATTTTTGTAAAATTTCATTTTCTACATTTCATAAAATCTGAGATACGCTTCCCTGCATTCATATGTCAAGAATATGCACTAGAAATTTCAGACTTCTAGGTTGAATATTAAGTGAGATATTGATGTTCAAAAAATAAATTCAAATATTAAGATTTTTAGATTTGTGACTCACCTACACAGTTGGTTTTGTAGCTATTTCTTTATATGTTATATGAATAGATATGGTTATTAATTAGTTGTCTAATGGCATCTTCTGTAAATCAAATAGATAGGACATACATCTTATGGTTGTGATGATAGGGAGTAGCGCCATTCACGCCCCCACCACTGGTATCTATCCATAACCATTTAGGCCCTTTACCAGTTGAATGATGTGTGGGGAATCGGAACCAATCAGAATGCAATGCTTTTGGTAATCTAGGGTATGACATAATGAGGCTTACTTTTTAGCATTGTTTCTTTTTTTTGGGTAGCACTATAAGTAGTTTGATTTGCATTGGGGAAGTTAGCAGTGCCTCCTTTCTTTGATTTTGCTCACCAAAACAATTTCATCAGGCTGAGCATGCCTAAACAATTGTGCAAAATATGAATTAAAGCATTCAAATCAGGGTTATTGGTGGTATTACCCTAGGATTTGCATTTTAAAAGAAAATAGTTTTAACAGAAAAGCCATGATTCCTTTTGCATGAATGTTTTCATGAATATTTATAATCATGAGATTATACATAATTATGTAGAGGCACATCAAATACAGTGAAAACTCTTATTTTCTCTTTTTCCCATTTTCCTACAGAGATGCACGTCAATTCCTCATTTGATGTAAAGGACAGTTTGGTCAAATAGTTTATAAGATTGTTTTCACACCTTTCTGATGTATTTTGATAAGATAGGGTACTGCAAAATTGCTGATGAAATGCAGAGATTAAGGATTTGTGATAATGATATCATCATTACATCAATTAATAATCCCCTTATTTTTGATATCTTATGATTGTTTCCTTCTTTGTACGATGCAAAACAGTAGGAACCATCACAAGTCCGCACAAAATGAAGATTATGCCAGATAAGTAAAATGATGAAGTATATACTTTTGAAAGCCCATGAAGCCAAGCTGAAAATTACAAATTGACAATAATATATTGTAAACGTAAGTTCCTTCCTCCTCAGACCAAATTGACACCTATATTTTGCATAAAACAACTTTTATGTTAAGACATTTAGTGTAATGAAATAGAGTAGAATCTTTATCAAAACAAATTGACTTATTTCTAAAAAATGAAAAAGAAGAGAAGAAATTCTTGTTATTTGAAGGTCCTCAATGGACCCGGTCAAAATAATTTATCTTAATCAAATTGCATAACAATCAGCTGTAGTTGTTGTGATCTGTGATCTTTTAAAGGTTTTAAGAAAAAAGGGGGCTTTTTAAAATGCTTAGTAGAGGAAGCTTAGTAAAAATGCAAGTCTTACCTGCGAATGGAGCTCCTAATAATGATGCTGGTGCAGCAACAAAATTTGTGATACCATAAGCAGTGCCAACTTGGTGTAATGGCACAGAGTCTATCACAATGGGCAAGCTTAAGACCATTGTTGGGGAAATGAGTAGGCAAAAGAGTACAGCATAGATGTAGAGCAATACTATATTATTTACAAATGGGACAGCCAGAGTAATTATACCATTTAAGAATGTAGACACCATAACGACTGTGAAGGAGTTCAAGTTTAGTAATCCAGCAACCAGCCCAGTTAATGCTCTACTAAGTGTAGACGTTATTCCCATTGCCATGTACAGAAAGACAACATCATCCTTTGTGAACCCAAGCGAGAGTACATAACTGCCAAAGTGGATGTAAATAATCATAAGTGACAAGTAAAACAAAGTGAGGTACACACAGAAAGAAGCAAATGAAACATTTTTCAAAAGCAAGAGCGACTTAAGGAAACTATTTTCTGTTTTTCTATGGTTATGCTGTGATTCACTTCCTTTTAGGATATCTTGTTCAACACTACCTGAGTCACAAATTGCAACCTCCTGCATGCTTTCGTGTTTCATGTCAGATGTTTGACCAGTGTTGCTATTTTTTACTGATAATTTTAAAGAATTGTTTTTGTGGCTTGTTGTGAGCTTCATCTTTACTCTTCCATCACTTTTTTCAGGACGGCACAAAGAAGACAAAATTGTTGTTTGGGCATATATTCCTGCCATCATGAGCAAACCTCCTCTCCATCCATAGGCAGACTGCAGAGCAATTATCACTGGAGGCCAAACAAATCCACTTAGGCCAGCCCCAGCCAGAGCAAGGCCAACTGCAACTTTGTTATACTTTTTAAAGTGTCTTGGCAAGATTGTCATCATTGGATTGAAAGCCATTGCTCTACCAACTCCAGCAACCAAACTGAAGGAAATGTAAAGGTGAAAAACCTGAAAAGAACGGAAAAGGGAAATATGGTACATATAGTATCTTATAATATCAGGCATCTTATACCTAACATCTATTCCAAATTTGTAGTTGATATAGAAATTAATTGGTAATGCTCTTCTAAAAGATTAGCCTGAAATTTATGAAACAAAACAAACAAAGAATTGTCGGGAAAATGAGAATATTGGTGCAGAAAAAAAGAAAAAAGTAAGGTATACTACCTTAGTTGCAAGTGAACTCATTGCAATACCAATTGTAGCTAAGATTGTTCCAAAAATTGCAATGCGTCTCTCCCCAAATCTTGTTGAAAGAACACCAGCAAATAAACCTATTTGAGAAAGAATGAAAAAATCAATGATAATCCATGTTTTTTCTTTTAGCATGGTGATTATTCTGCAACTAAAGAAGAATATACATTTAAACTGGAAAGACTTGAGTAAGATACAGTAGTTGTGTTTTTCTTGCAACTTAATGCTCATTGGAGAACTGCTCTAAAATTATAAATGAATATTGGTAAGCATTAAGCAAAATTTAATTTCTTCCAACAAATTACTTATGGGGAAAGGGCTTGTGAATTTGTCTTTCTGGTTTTTCCCTATGATATCCAGTGAGAATCTTCTATGGTATAATGTGCTCCACAAAAAAATAATTAATCCTTTCCTCCAAAGACATCATCTTTCAAATTGTTGATTTTATTGATCAATGAGTTGTTAGCAGGGTAATTGGTGTAATGATTGAAGAAAAAAGTCACAATCATCTCTTCAGGCTGTAATATTACTTACAGCAAAAATAATAAACGCCCAAATTCAGTGAGGTAACCAAGGCAATAGCAGCGTCTTCACCCTCCAAGTTTTCTTTGAATATTATATAAAAGAGTCCTGCACAGTAGGTGAACCCAGCATTCACAACATTGAAGAGAAATGTTGCGCCACACACCACCCATGAGTAACAACTGTCCTTTTCTGTCTCGAGTGTATTATCCATCGCTTTACTGAGGAAAAAAGGAAGAACATTTTAGTGAATATTTGAGTTATAGAATATTTGAGTATATAAGCTTACTACTTTTATATGAATTCAATTAATTTACAGGTCAGTGAAAAGAATCAAGTACAATTTGTCCAAATGAAAGGTTGTAAGAGGACACATACAGATGATAAGGTATTGTGGCAAGACATTTGCACACACACACACACACACACACACACACACACACACACACACACACACACACACACACACACATATATATATATATATATATACTCTGTTATATGTTTGTTTTCCTATCTAATTTGGGTCTCAAACTTACAAAACTCTACCAACATGAAATACAAAGGTAAAACTTGTTATCGGTTGCAATATACAAATCATTCATATCTGTGCTACCGGAAATTGAAAGAAGAGACAACCACGGAACAAACCCACCATGGATAGCTTATTTTTTGTAGTGCAGATTAGCTCAAACCAAGGTACATGCCTGGACATATGTAGACAAGTCACAAGGCTTAAGTATAAACATTTACAGAGGTTGCAGCATTAGGTGAAAGTTTTTAATGTAAAAAATAATAATTAGAAATATCAATATACAGATATTATATTTGATTTCCTTCATCCATACAATTTACATTTAATTTCCAAGCACCCTCCTTTAATTGGGTGTTCCTACGCAATGTCAGTTGTTCAATTGTGATTATAAAGATATGCAGAGAGATATTTGGGCCAATGTCCACCTTGATTGTAGGCTACACACCACAATACCAGACTGTATGGTTTCCTTTCCAACCCTCAACCCAAATAACTCAGATAAAAGGCCATGGACCTGCAGGCCACTTGGGCTTGGTCCAAGGTGGCCTATAATATTATATCCAGAGTTCACTAAAAAAGGGTGGCATTATTTGATACAAGTAATAGAAATACTCAAATCAAAGGAACTTGCAAACAATTGCTGGAGCCAGACATATGAAATTATAAATGTGTATTACAGATACCCAGATGACAAAATAGAATACCTGTGGAGTGCTTGCCCAGTCCTGTATAATGAGTAAATTTGGAAGGCAATGGGGCAACCAAGGTTGCACTGAGGCTAGTTTGTGCATGTATATCATTTACAGTATGTATCAGCTTAGTTATATCATTTTATCTAGCTATCATTATGGTTAGGAGTAGTGGTACAGGCAGATCTAAAAGGGAAGACATGGATAATCAGTTAAGTAGAAAGATAATATTAATATGGGGGATAAGGAACAAAGTGATGGAGGTAGAAGTAGGTATCACGGACAGTGGCTTTTTTAATGTGAACCCCCCTCCAATCAAAAACGCCTATTTTCAGTAAACACTCAGAGTCAATTACCGAATCTTAGTATGACAATACCTACATTGTTGGAAAACTTGATTGAAGAGAAATTAAATGGTATACCCAGCCATGTTGTGATGTAACAGAACCATTCTGTAACCACACCTCTTTGGTCAGTCAGTTCCTTAATAAGATGGCACGTAACAATTACTTTATTGATGGTGAGGTTGAAACCTCACTGAATCAGAACATTTTTATAATGTTATTTTTTTGGTGAGATTAAGACCAAGCCATAACAGAACGTTACAAGAGTTCTGTTTGGGTTTAAGAATGTAATCAGAAAGTTGTAATAATGTCACAGTGCAACATCACAGCAGTAGGTTGCAGTGACGTAATTGGGATTCATCCAAAGAATGTAACAAGAACCAATACAGAACCAAAATAACGTTGCTGCAACATTATAATAACTTTGCATCCTTGGCTGGGTATGCTACAATGATGACAAATTAAGGGAATATGTTGAAATATAGGTGTTTGTTTGAGACATATTTAGTGAACTGTTAGATTTTGTACCTTGGGGTATTTTATTTGACTTTTCTAATTTTCCTTGTATTTTCGCCACACTGAGGGGTTTATCAAATATACAATGAGAATTTTAAGGTCAATGCTATAACTAAGTACATGTAAAAATGTCAGATTTAGATTTTTTTGCTATGAAATAAAAGTTAAATTGCGCTTTTTATTTCATTTCTTGAAATAAATTTCTTAAAACTTTAGAACAGAAAAAAATCATAAAAATAAATCAAGCTATGCACCAATTAAGGTGATCAGAATGGGTTTCTTATTCTTTTTATATACTCTTTCAGATGGTATTAATCCCATGAATCTGTGTTTAGCCATTGAAACCTCTCCAAGAAACCTTGTAGAAGACTGAGTTGCAATACCCTAACTCAATGCCAATATAGTAACTTTCAATCTAACTATGCTTGTCTGTATTTGATAATTTTCTTTGTGTAAATACTTGTATTTGTGTACATAATTATACCTACATGGAAGATCATTGTCCCGATGAATGTGGTTGAATAAACAACAACAACAAAAAGACATGCTAAAGCTGTCTTAGTGTCACCACACATCAAGGATATGTATGGCAGAATAACTAAACCACCATAGCAAGAGATGGATGGGCCACTTAAATTAAGAAATCAATTAATAACAATGTACTCTTAATAAAGTGCAGTTTGGGATGTAGTCATAGGCCCATTTCTTTTGTCAATCAGGGACATCTATCTTCAGGAATGCTAAAGTAGGGGAAAATTGGGATGTTGCTGAAATAACAAGTGTGCTTAAGATTATAAAGGTTCCAGGGTTGTTTTCCCTGTATAGTGACAATGTATACATATACAAGTAAGGGGCTGTCAATAAATGATGTTACACTTTTTCAGGGTATTTTTAGGACCCACCCACCCCCCTGCCACACTAAACTTTCTAATCTAAACATGAAGATAAGGCCCGTGTCACACTGTTCAACCGCCCGCCCAACCCCTTGTGCATGACATCATTTATGGACAGCCCCTAACACGGTCTGCTGGTATGAAGGTTGATATGATAATCTTTATCTAGAGAACAGATACTCCTGTCCTTGACCCAGACAGCACATGGTCCTTATCAGGAGTGCCGACCAAAGAAATTTCACGCATCTAAATGCGTCCACAAGTTGCTCCAGAAAATGATCACACATCTGAAAAATGATGCGTGAAAATGCAAAAAAGATGCGTGACGGATTCGTGGGGAAAAATGTCCATGTAAAAACATGTATAAAGTACAAATATTTGTGTAAAACACTTTGTTATATCTACTAGAAGCAAAGTGCAATTTTATTAGAGTGTTTTTAACCAAAAAAAAGTGTCACACATCTAAAATTTTGTGTTATTTCACGAATCCAAATTTTGGAATCGTGGGCATCAGATGCATGAGATTTCTTTGGTCGCCACCCCAGATTACTTATGAATAATTGTATTGTATTATATAGCAAAGACTGTATAGACCCCAGCAAACAGCACACGTGTTTAACACCAGTTTAACTCATGTCAAAGTTGTCTTATACTGGTTTAATTACAATCCCTGTGTAATGCCAGTATATTCACCTGTTTTAGATGTGGTTTACTCCAAGAAATTTATTTGTATGATTTTTAATGCCTAAATGTGCAAATCTATTTTACATGATTGGATGCATCATAATATATTTATATATATATATATAAGTTCAATGAATTAACTTATTTTTTGTAACATTATTTCATGCTGGTGTCAGAATAGTTACAAACTGGTGTAGTGACAAACCCTGTGTATTCCCCATGTAATTGCCATGAATTGACCCAGTTGAGTCACTTGTTTTTATCTACTAACTGGTGTGAAACTGGTGTAATTCAAATCCTGTGTTTTCTATGGGAAAACTATACCTCTCTGACACCAACTTGGACTAAGTTTATTCTCAGCATAAACTATGCATTTTACATATGAATCTAGGTTTGATATAACTTATAAGTGTGGTTTTAAAACACAAGTTTTCACAGGTTATTCCCTTAGTTTCATACACAGGTTTTCACATCTTATTCCCTCAGTTTGAGCCCTATTTTCTCATACTATTCCCTCAATTCAAAGTATGGGTTTTCACATGTCATTCCTCCAGAGTAAGACACTATATTTACAGGTTATTCCCTCGGTACAAAGTATGAGTTTTCACACGTTATTTCTTGTAGATCCTTATCATGCATGTATTGTTTTATTAATGGTATTCTACCTTAGAAAAGTAAGGTTGAAATGTCTCAATTGAAAATGTCAATGTATGCTGATCTTGAGTCTACTTAGAACTCATATTTCTAAAATATTTCGCCACAGGGTGACTAGTTGTTTTAAATCATCAGTGATGAGCTGTAACTCGTCTATGCAGCTTCGTCATTGACGATTTAATAACAAATTGTCAACGATTTACAGCTAATCGTCAGCAAAATATCAGACATGTCTGTTTTTTTTTTTTTTTTTTTTTTTTTTTATAGCTAATTCTTCAATGATTAGTGCATCTAGTCATCTGCCAGGACAGTGCCAGTGATATTCAGCTTCATTGTTGACAACCAAGTGGAACAAGTCTTGGCGTGGGGATCCAGTATTAGTGACCCCAGTTTGTGAACTTATCTGACCTTGTATGGGAATGTTGTAGTTGGCACTTGCATTTAGGATGTTCTCTGAACCTCAAAATTTATACCATATGGGCATTATGTTCAACCTGGGGCCCTAAATTTAAGAAAAGGGGTACTGATATATCATGTTGAATTTAAGAAATATATTTCAGTAACTCCAAGTAACCAAGCTAGAATGAGAGAATTAAAGATTAGTAACGTCAAGTACCAAAGGTGAAGCGAGTAGGTGAATAATTGATGAGCTGAAATTAAAAGGTGTATAATTGGCAACTCCATGTTATCAAATTGAATAATATAACTTTACTCTGAAGATGTTGTGATTGAACAAACTAATGGACCAAAATGAATTAGGTACTAAGAGTAGGAAATTGCCATTACCAAAGAGAAGGTCTTAGGTACATGTTGCACAAAAACCTGTTAGATTAAAGTTCTGTAGGTTCAAACTTTCTTGTTCCATGTGCGATGTGAATACAATCCATAAAATGAACATGATGGGGTTCCAGAAAATAAAACTCAATACAAATTATAGATTTAGATAATGAAATCAGATGAACGATAAAGGTAAAACTATCTCAGTAGAAGAGATACATGAATGATTCCTACTACAATCTACATAGTAAAGGGTTTGACCAATGATACAGTTAATTTTACAATGCCATTTATGGTTGTGCTCACCATCATAACTGTTAAGGTGTTTAATCCTATCAATCCATTGACCAATCCAACTGATGCTCTTGCAAGAGTTACTGATATTGCCATAGTCATGTATAAGACAATGACATCAGATTTGGAAAATCCAGAGGAGAGTATGGTATAACTACCAAAGTGAGTGTAAATTATCATTAATGAAAAGAATATGCAACTATAATGGAGGCATTGGCACAACTCGTTGGCATTGGCACTGCATGAGTTCGAGTCCCATGCAGTGCAGCATGGAAAATTGGACATTTGGATGACCTCTGTATGGCATAATGCCCAAATCCACAGGACCACAATGGGAGACCAGACACACTGTTTGAATTGTATCCTGTATAAATAAATGAATAAAAAAAGCTGTTATTCTGAATACTGAGAAAGTCTTTGTGCAGACCTATCTGAATGCACTTTCTAATCCTTATGCAAAGAGCCACTAAGTACATTTATGCTGTTACAGTGCCCACCAGCTGTTATCTTCCTGTAACTCACTTGTAACTCACTTAACTTGTACTTCTGAGTTTACCTAACTCATGGCCACAAGTTAAGGGTCAGGAATTCTCCTTACTACGGACAGCTTATTTAAAATATTTTACTTGCAGACTAGCCTAAATCAAGATGGTTGCAGGGGAGTGTGTAGAAAACTTATAAAGCCATAAGGCTATATAATTTACAATAACTCGTGCATTTTGCTAGACTGACATGATGGAAAATAAGCACAGAATGATTTTCAATTTGTATCTATATATTTTTGATATTTTTATAAGTTGGTTTGAATACATATTCATTACAGATATATATATATATATATATATATATATATATATATATATATATATGTATGTATACAGTGGTCCCTCTATATGTGGCCACCCTCACCAGTGGCCACCTCTTTCATGAGGCCAGAAAATGAAGGCACGGACAGTTTTCTCTTTATTTACCCCTCACCAGCAGCCACCTCTCTGACGCGGCCAGCGGCCACTGTTTTAAGGTCCAAATGGCCACAGAACCCCTCACCAGCGGCCAGACAAAGGCTATAATTATAAGCTAAGGAGTGACCAGGAGGTGTTGAGAGGTTTTGGAGGTGAGTGGTCGCACATAGTACAAAGAATATCCAGCATTATAAAAGACAATGGTGAATTAATAATGAATGATCAGTATGTATATAATGACTACGTTTTCTAAGAGCTTTTTTTTATGTTAAAAGAAACATAATACATATTATTTCGTAAATTTTTTCCTACCTAAAATTCGGATAGTGTATTTCACAAATTTCTGGATTTTCCAGGATCATAGAATGGCATCTCTGTATAATACTATGTCCCCCTCACCAGCGGCCACCCCTCTTATGCGGCCACATTCATAATTACCCTTGGGTGGCCGCATAAGAGGAGGACCACTGTATATATATACATACATATACCACGGTGGACGGGGAGAACAATAGAAGTAGGCCGTGAATATATCACGTATTGGCCCCAGTGAAGCGGAACGCCTCCACATAAACTCACGGCGCCAGGTACTCTGCCACATTGACGCTCGCTCAACTCTCGAAATATTTATCCAGAGCAGAGGTGCGAGCGCCGCAGAATGGGCGCCGGGGTGTTGCCATGAGGTCTGCACTCACAGCCGCCCGCAACAGGCCCGTATAGTACCCAGTGGGGGGTGGAGGGGGAGACGGAGGGGGAGGGGTGAAGGGGGAGGGGAAGGGGGACGTGCTTTTTTACCTTCCTTTGCATCTGGATTTGCCTCATCAAATGCGACAATACTCCAAGGTGAACTTAACAGTGCATAGTGCAATGCAGTAATGTCATACAATATCATTTCTTAACATATGACAGAAACGGATCCAGAAATTAACCAAAAATTCCGCTGTTGTAAAAAATTGAGGCACTCTGTTGAGGGGGGGGGGGGTATTTTACACTAAAAAATGTCGCAAAAAAACGGAGGTGGGGGGGGGGGGGGGGGGGGGCTGGGGTTCCCCTCCTAAATCTGTACTTACTTTTCGTATTACTGTATTACTGTATATATGAGGTATGTAGAAATTGTGACAGTAATATTCTTCAAAGTATGTCCATGTGTCTACTATAATTCTAATGAAGTATAACAAAAATGCCTTACCCTTTCTTGTTCTTCTCATACTGACTGGCCAGTGGTCAATGATAAAAACCACTGTTGCATTGGACCTTTTATAGGGCCAGGGTGAAATGTACAAGATCACATGACCGGGATCCTAGACAAACACCAATTAAACCCCCTTCCCCTCCCCCCCTCCCCCTCCCCCCCAGACCCGTGGTATATGTCAGATATAGCCCTCGTCAGTGGCTATACTTGATACATAGTCTCGGCTGTCGCCTCGACTATATATCACGTATACCCACCGACTCGTGCTATATCTACTACATATACATTAATATTAGGATATTTTCTATAGTTTCCTAGTATTTCTGTCTACAGAAATAATCAACCTGACATGGGTACAGCTAACGATAAATCAGTAGAATCAACTAGGCCAATAGGAAAAAAAAGTTGTGTTCAGGTAATATAGGCTGAAAAAATAAAGAAAGGAAGGTCGATTTTTACTATAAAAAGATTACTTTACATACCCACATACACTGATGCAGTGTAGAAAATTAATAGTAGACTCTAAACAAATAGGTATTTACTCCAATCATCCTCCACAACAATGTAAAGAACTTAAAATACATTCCTTATCAAATTAATTAAAGATGGATATGCTAACAAATAGGCATACAGATTTTCTCTTTTCCCTTTTTATTCAGAAAAGTCACAGGGATGTGTGATCTTCCAGAAGCTATAAATACAGGCAACAGAATACATGATATATGGTAAATATGTAAAGCAGAGTGATGTTGTAAAAGTTGATACATGAAGGACAGAATAATTAATATAGATAAAAGATAGAAAACAAACCAATTCATCAAACATATAGAGATAAACATACAAGGACACGTACAGCTAGACAGACATGTAAGTATGCAGATATATAGAGAGATTAAAAAAAAGAAATAGACAGTTGAAAAGACAGGCAGACATATAGACAAGCAGACAAATGAGGAGGCAAGTGAATTCCAACACACATCGTATTTATCATCTCCTGTTTCTGCAGCACTTGGGTTCATTCAAAGATGCACAGTGTCAGTAGTAATATTGGATTTTCTTAAATTATTATGGAATTCATAGCATTATACAGATCTTAAGTTCTGTTGTCTGGTTCTTGTCATATCTTAAGCTCTGTTTTCCATAATGATTTTTCCTTGTTTTGCCTTAATTTCTTTGCTTTGTATGTTTGAATGGTATATGTAAATTATGAACATAACCTTCAAAAAGACACCATAACTTGATGTATCTCAATAAACTGAATAATTTACAGCCTAATCATATATTCAGCCCTTCCAACATTCAGTACACCATTGGGACTGAACAAAATGCATCAATTAGCACAAACCGGTATTGTAACTTAACTCATTGGAATCATAGTTTTCTTTTAAAGGCCCTTTAAAAGTAAACAAATTAAATGATTTGCAGGTAATGAGTGCCAATCAGAAAACAATCTAGAATAATACTCTAGAGTAGGGTATGATTGAGCTTACTTTTTAGCATTGTTTGTTTTTTGGGAAATGACCAATTACAATTCTTAAGTTATTTTTTAGCTTTTATATTCAATTATCAATAAAATTGCCATGTAACACAATTAGTTCTTTTATTTGAATTAGGGAAATTAGTAGTGCCTCCTTTCCTTGATTGGGTTCACCAAAACAATTTCAATCAGGCTAAGCATGCCCAAACATTTTTTTTGTATTAGAAGCTTGGTAAAAGTGATAAATATTGAACATACTAAAGTACATTCAAATAAAAACTTAATAAAAAGTAGTAGCTCATTTCAGAACAGATTAGACAGAAAAGCCACAATTCTTTTTGAATTAATATTTTCATGAATGTTTATAATTATGAGAGTATACAGAATAACTGTATAGAGTCACAGAAAAAACATTTACAAATCTCTTTTTCTTGCTTTCCCATTTTCACACAAAGATGTAAGTCAAGTCCTCATTTGATGTCAAAGGATAGTTCTTTGCCAAACAATTTAAAAGATTGTGCACATTTATGATGTATCTGGATGAAATACGATACTGAAAAATTGCTGATGTAATGTATCTATGCAGACACCAAGAATAATTATGTCACCATCACATCAATTGCTAATGGTTCCCTTATCTTTGATTTGTTATCATTTTGTCTGTCTTTGTATGTTGCACAACAGCAGGAACCATCACCAGTCCAGACAAAATGAAGATCACACCAGATAAGTAAAATGATGAAGAATATACTTGTGAAACCATATAAAGCCAAGCTGAAAATTGCAAGTTAAGAAGAACATTTTTATGCTTGAGACTTATGTATACTGTAATGAAATAAAGTAGCCAATTATATTTTCTAAAACCTGTTTGACTTATTTCTAAAACAAAAAGAAATTGTTATCTGGAGGTCCAATGGACCTACTCAAAAGATTTTATTCCAATCTTAATGCATAATTGATATTAATCAACTGTAGTTATTGTGAACTGTAACATTTTAAGCAAATTTATTCTGTTTTCAGAAAATAATGGCTTCTAGTAAAAATGTAATTCTCACCTGCAAAAGGAGCTCCTAATAATGCTGCTGGTGCAGTAACAAAATTTGTAATACCAAAAGCAGTGCCAACCTGGTGTGATGGCACAGAGTCTATCACAATTGGCAAGGCAAGGACCCCTGTTGGGGAACTGAGTAGGCAAAAGAGTACAGCATAGATGTAGAGTAATACTATATCATTTACAAATGGAACAGCCAGAGTTATCATGCCATTTGAAATTGCACACACCATACTGACGGTGAAGGATTTCAAGTTCAATAATCCAGCAATGCATCCAGTTAATGCCCTTCCAAGTGTAGATGTTATTCCCATTGCCATGTACAGAAGGACAACATGATCCTTTGTGAACCCAAGTGAGAGTACATAACTGCCAAAGTGAATGTTAATGATTATGAATGACAGGTTATACAAAGTGAGGTGTACACAGATAGAACCAAATGAAACATTTTTGAAAAGCAAGAGTGACTTAAGGAAATTACTCTTTGGGTTCAACTTGTTACGTTGTGATTCGCTTCCATTTAGGGTATCTTGTTCAGCATCACCTGTATCACAAGTTACAACCTCCTCCATACATTTGTATTTCATGTCAGATGTTTTCTCAGAGTTGCCATTTTTTGTTGACAGTTCTAAAGTATTGTTTTTGGGGCTTGGTGTAAGCTTCATTTTGGTCCTTCCATCACTTTTTACAGGACGACACAATGAAGACAAAATTGTTGTTTGGGCATATATTCCTGCCATCATGAGAAAACCTCCTCTCCATCCATAGGTAGCCTGCAGATAGATTATCACTGGGGGCCAAACAAACCCACTCAGGCTAGACCCAGATAGGGACAAGCCTACTGCAACTTTCTTATACTTTTTGAAGTATCTTGGCAAGGTTGTCATAATTGGATTGGAACTCATTGCTCTACCCACTCCAGCAACCAAACTGAAGGATATATAAAGGTGAAAAACCTGAAAAGAACAGAAAAGGGAAATCTGATAGATAAAGTATGTCATGATACATAGCATATACTATCTAGCATGTATACCAAATTTGTACTTGAAGGAAACCTTGCGCATAACTACTGGATGTGTATTTTTCAATGAAATCAAAGCAGCATGACTTTCAGATACAGTACACCTAATGTGAGAAAGATCAAGGAATATTCCTTGTTGAGACATAGTTAGGGGACATTTTTAATTGTTTTAGAATACTTACTTCTGGCTAATCACATAAAAATAACAATTTGTGAATTTATGTGCAAGGGACCCTTTCAATATACACTTTAATTGATAATGTTAATCTGCAAGACTATCAAGATTTGATTTGAAACATAAAAAGTAATAAAGAATGGTAAATGGGAATTTGGATGTACAAAAATGTACCATCAGAGCATGGTACCTTAGTTGCCAGTGAACTCATTGCAATACCAATTGTAGTAAAGATTGTTCCAAAGATGGCAAGTCGTCTCTCCCCAAGTCTTGCAGAAAGAATACCAGCAAATAAACCTATTTCGGAAAAGAAATGAAAAATCAATGATAATCCAGTTCTTCATTTGCATGGGGGTTATTCTGCAAGCAAAAAATAAAGAACGTAATGTTTAAGAACTGAAGAAGCTGGAACAAGACACAGTAGTTGTACTTATTTCACAACTGAATTCTTGAATAAATATTGGTAAAAATATACAAAAATGAATCAATTTAACAGATTACTTATGCGGAAAAAGCTTTTGAATTAATTTTGATTAGTTCATAGAAGAGACTGTCAAGTGTTTAATGCTCAAGTAGTCTGGTTTATAGAAGTAAAGTTTTCTTGCCAACGTAAGGCATACAATGGTTTACAATAATATATTAGGAGCTTTTACAAAGTCACTATTTAGAGTAAGATCTAGCACTGTCTGGTTCTTTCCTATCATATCCAGTGAGAATGTTTGAATGGTATAAAGTGCTACACATCTGGAAAAATTGATTCTTTCATCCAAAAGGCATCATCCTTCAAATTGTTGATTCCATTGATTAAGGAGTTGTTACCAGTGTAATTGTTGTAATGAATGTAGAAAACAGTAACAATAATATCTTCAGGCTGTAATATTACTTACAGGATAAATAGAAAATACCAACATGCAGTGAGGTAACCAAGACAATAGCAGCGTCGTCACCCTCCAAGTTTTCTTTGAATATTATGTAAAAGATTCCCGCACAAGTTGTCATTCCTGCATTCACAACATTGTACAGAAAAGATGCAGCACACACCACCCATGCGTAAAAACGGTCCTTGTCCTTCTCAAGTCTAACATCCATTGCTTTATTGGACAAAAAAGGTTTAACATTAATTTTTGTTGAATATTTGAGATGACAAGCAATAGATTAACAGCTTTCATAGGAATTCAATAAACCTACAGGTCAGTGAAAGGAATCAGCATGTACAATTTATCATTGAGGTCATCAGAGGATGCTTACAGATGAAGGAGTATTGTGGCAAATCACTTTCATACAATTCCTATTTTTGTTCCTTTTTTTCCACCTAATTTAGGTATTCATATATATATATATATATATAAATCTGCACAAACAGAAAATACCAAACTGATGTTAAACTAGAAAATCATTTGAAATATATAATTATCTGTCATCTCATGATTTCCTTCAGAGCAATACTGCCACTCTTTTTTTCTAGAAATAGTTGTGTTTTTCAGAAATTGAACAAAAATACTACCATTAATTTTTTTCCAGAAAATGGAAAAAAAAGTGATGATTGAAATCAATTCCATAATTATGCGCATTCAGTGACACCTGTTTCGTTAATATACAGGATTGTTTCAATGTTTTACACTAGGGGACAGCATTAGATGAAAGCCTATGTGTAATAAAATAAGAAATAGAAATGTACATATTAGACTTGCCAGTTCAACCCTTCATCCATTTGATTGACATTGAAGTTCTGGTCACCTTCACTTTTTTAGTGCACACTAAAGGCGATTTAAATTGTTTGATTGTGCTATATAAATATTTGTAGCAGCCTATATGGGACTATACTCACCTTGATAATTGGAGTCTATCTGGTTGTCATGTGAACAATCAGAAACTATTTCCTGATCATCTACACCCATTTTCAGGTCATCAAAGACACACGTAGAACCAGATTTTCCTAGTTCCTATAGACTAAAGCAATTATTGGTTATTTTGTGATACATACTTAACATGAAAATGTATACTTTCAACACAGACAATAAAAATAGTGTACTTTGGATACAGGTGGTTGTATAGAATAATGTCTTTTGCTATATTATACTCCAGATATTGTGGCCTCCTGACAGTAAACCTGTGCTTGATAGGTTCTTATTGATATTATTTGAAGTTGATGTGGAAAAAGAGAAATGTAGAATAGCTCATTCATAAGAACTCATGTCAAAATTATAAAAATGTAAGGAGAATATTTTTTTTGCAACAGTCCAGTTGCTTGGAATCATTTTAAAGTTGACATTCGAAGCTTTCTTTGACTATTTCAATAGCTTTAAAGATTTGCTCCACAAAGTGGCATATGTCCTTCTGTGTGTATGCATTCAGCAGATAAAAATCAAGATCAAGGTTTTTAAAATTTTCAATTTGGTATTGATAAATTATGTAGTTATACCCATTGGTCTATATGATAAAGACATAATCATGTAGCTAAGGAGATGATGGTATTAATCTAAAATCTAGAAGGAATTACTTTATCAGAACTCAATATCTTGCATCTAAACTTCAGTATCTCTGTTGCTATTACCCTAAGTTAACCATGAATTAACTAGAACTCTTGTATGTTTTTCTTAGATTTCACTTTGATTACTCGTGAAGCATCATTCATTAGATTTTGGTGAGATGGCGGTATTAATACATAAGATAAATGATAATGATGAACTTACCTAGGAATAACACGAAGTTTAAGGTGAAGTTTAACCCTACTCTTCTCAAATAGTACTAAATTATATATGTTAAGACATAATATTCTTGTCTCAATATGATATGAGTTATCAGAAGTGTCGATGCAGGTGAAGGGTTTTGCTTCATATCATACAATCATCGGTAGTTATAAAAGATTGGTTATCAAAACACTTAGGTGATATGCACAAATACATCGAGATAACAATACCATGGAGATTTTATCTGAACATTTTAGCAATTTTTTTAAGAGTTGCTGCAAATACATAGTATTTACAATGAAACTGAGAATACAAATTACCATTATAGTCTTCTCAATAATCCTTTTCCAAAGCCAAGTAATATATGAATAAAATGACTAAAATTGAAAAAAAACACACAAAAAAAACACAAAAACTTATTGCCATCAAAACAGTATATTCCGTGTAAGAGAACCTAAAGTGATGGCAAGCCATTATGGCTAAAATATGATATTTCACACAAATTCAAAAGACAGGTTCCTTGTCATAACATCAATGCATTTCCCTAACTTTTGAATAGACACATTCTTGAGGTTATCTTTACCAGAAATATGTAAACAGTCTTTTGAAAATGCCAGGCATGGATTCATGTGATTATTCTATCTACAAATCTATTGCTGCCCGATAAATCCAGCTTTATTTTTAAATATTCAGTTATTTCTTCGTCGTTTTAAGGTTTCCTTCTTTGGTTAGTCAACAGTCTCACACATGATAAGGTAGTGATAGAAAAAAACATTATTTAAGAAATCATTATTTGAAAAAAACATTATTTGAGTTTGTGAATGAAATTATTATAATTTGGGCTAAAAACATGTTCTTGCTCTTTGATTTACCTTTAGGACCTGTGGTTTTTTAAAAAAAAAGAATGATCTTAAAGTCATAGAGGAATGGATGGTGACATGACATACCATATCAATTTTAATGTAGGATTACAGATTATTTGATGGTATAGACCTTGTGCAATGTTCACGGGATCTCTGTTTGTTGATCACCATGTGATCTTTACAGGTTCACGAACATAACCAGAACGTTATAATAACTTCACAGTGCAACGTACAGCAGTATGTTGCAGCAACGTTATTGGGAGCCATCAAAATAACGTATCAAGTACCAATACAGAACCAAACAGAACACTGTGTCAACATCATAATAATGTCACACTCTTGGCTTGGACGTGCTCTCCGACTTCAACTCTTTTCCTGTGGTATTCCACTAAGAGGGTTTTAAAGTATGCGAATATATAATGTTGTGATATGGCGACGTCAAACATATTGGAGAAAAGAGTCTGGGTTATACATGTGTAAAATACTCAAGATCATTAAAGTGCCCATATTCAAACAATTATATCATCCCTGTGTGTGAACTTTCTGTGATATCTCTATATCAAGCCGATATTACAGCTCAAGTCGCTTGGTGGTAAAACCCCTTAAAAGGGGGTTTTATGTTATGTGATATGAGTTGCAATATGCTGACATCACAGTGAAGTTGCACATGTTAGAGATAAAAATCTTGGTTATACATGTGTGCTAGTTCAAGTCGTAGGGGCTAGGGCAAATATAGTAATATAAGTCCAGTAGTGAGAGGCACACACACACTCATTATTCCAATTAATAAATCCAGCAATCATAGTACAAGTACAAGTCAGAAGGTGAATCATTCATAGTACAAGTCCAATAGTTAGGGGTAAATTGCTTGAAAGTAACACAGCTATCCAACTAGTCACCAAAACCATCTAAATGATAAGTAATCAGCCTTATATATGAATTGCCTGCGTCTGCTGCCCTTCAGAAGGTCACTTTGAATAGTATAGGGTAACTGAAGGTGAAGGTTATGTATGGGTGTGATTAACCTTCCCAGTAGCCTTCGGGTAACGTGAAGGTTGTTACCGGTAGTATATGGGGAAAGGTGAGGGTCACTGCTTGTGGTATATGGGGAAGGTGAAGGTCCCTGCCGGTAATATATGGGGAAGGTGAAGGTCACTGCTTGTGGTATATGGGGAAGGTGAAGGTCCCTGCCGGTAATACATGGGGAAGGTGAAGGTCACTGCTTGTGGTATATGGGGAAGGTGAAGGTCCCTTTTAGAGGTGACCCTGGCTATTGTACCAGCTACAATGTGCCAACTATAGGGTGTTAGTATAACCTTGGTTTAGGCCGAGTAGGCCTGTGTTGCATAATTGATTTGACCTACCTTAAGATTCAAGGTCGGTGTTTGTAAGTGGCCTTGTTTGATTATTTGTAGCTCTGAGTTTGGAATAACTCTTGCCTTACATGTCTTATTTCTGGGTGTCTAGACAGGGTCTAGTACACACTCTGGTCCCCTTGTAATGTCACAATAATGGGAATTATTTCAAGAAATAACTTGGGAATTCAAGGTTAATGAATGGATATGAAAGACAGCAAAAGGAATAAATGTTACGATAGATAATAGTCTATATGTACCCGAATATATTTTTGTTGTTTAAGCACATGTTCCTCACATATCTAAGAATGGGGATTCCCTTTCATGAAAAAACAGGGTTCCCCAAAATTACGACGTCACTCATGAGTGATGTCGTAAATTTGGGGATTTCTTTTCAACATTAAGATAAAATGCCAGATTCCCCCATAGTTGTGTCTAAACTAGGAATCTTCCTCAGATGTTGCTCACATTAATAGTGCAGGGTTTGGATGACGTGCTAACTAATTTCATTGAAAAAGAACTATCCTGTAGATAAGCAGTTGAAAGATTTTGAAAATACGTACCAATTGAAACAGATGATAACTGAAGTAACTAGAGATAGTTCACAGCACAAGTCACTAACCAATTTAATTCTTACTAAAATTTTAGATATACTAGAATTGGGTACAATAGAATGTGATCTTAGTGATCATGCTGCTATTTGTATGATTAAGAAAAGGGTTAAGATCAAGCATGAATCGTCTTACATAATTGGTCGCACCTTAAATCTTTAATTTTGATGGATTACAGATGGAACTATTTTTGGAATCTTAATGAATATCCTAATTTATATAAAATAATTTTAGATGCAGCAGATGTCTGCTGTTCTGAGAGACTTGTTAAAATCTGAAAGGATACGAAACCATGGGTTTCAAAGGAATTATTTGAAATGATAAATGATATGCTTTATCGGAAATACAAGATGTCTAAGGATCCAGTGGATTTGGAATTATATAAAGATGCAAAGCGAGTTGTTTAACAGAATCTTAAGAGTGCTAAGACTGATTATGTTCAATCTAAATTAGAGAATATGGATAATAATTCTAGAAAATGTTGGCATCATATTAGTGAACTGAGTGCTATGGGTAAGGGAAATAAGGATCTTACGAAAGATATTATTTCAGAGAATGGGAATGTTTTTGAAGGATCTGAATTATCAGATTTTGAACAACTATTATACAGATACAGAAACTGAATTTGATAAAGAATGGAAGCCAATGACACATTTTCCGTACTTGTCAGATAATTTTGAGTTTATTTTAACTACTGAAATAGAAATACAAAGAATAGTTAAAGACATTAAAAGCAATAGATCCTCAATTATCCCAGGGTTAAGTAGTAGACTACTAAAGGATGCTTTTCAAGTTTTATCATTAGAACTGTTACATCTATTTAATTGCTCTTTACAGCTTGGTGTTTTTCCTGAACTATGGGGTTAAGGGGAATTAACCTCAATACCTAAGGAAGGTAATAAGAGGGAAGCCAAGAATTGGAGACCTGTTACACAAATATCTCTACCCAGTAAATTGCTCGAAAAATGTGTTCATCGTCAGGTTTACAGTTATGTTGAGAATAACATATGCGTGTTACAGATCAATCAATATGCGTTCAGACCAGGACTTAGCACTTCAATAGCCATTTACAAAGTCTTAAAAAATGCTATCAGTCTTGGAGTGATAGAAACATATCATGCTGCACATTTATTGACTATTCTAAAGCATTTGATTCTCTGGAACACGAAATGCTGCTTTTTAAATTGAAATTATATGGATTAAGTGACCATAGTATTAAATTGTTTAGAATTATTTTATTTCAAGAACACATGTATCAAAAATAGGATCTATGAAATCACGAGAGCTTTGACTACCATTTGGTATTCCACAGGGATCTATTATAGGTCCACTAATATTTATAATTTTTGTGAATGATTTATTCTACGAATTAACATAAAGTAAAACTTCAACTATAATGTACTATATATGCTGATGATACTCTCCTGACTACAATAGATAAAACTATAACGGATGTATGTTATTATATGCAAGAATCTCTTGAGATTGTAGATACTTGGTGTAATTTAGATAAACTCACTATTTATACTGATAGGCCAAATGTATGTTTATTACTAATAAGAAACTTTTGGAAGAGCCATGTATAATTGTTAATAGAGTAGATAGTTATAAATATCTAGGGGTTGAGGATCGTTGAGGTTAACTCAAGATTAGATGCTAACCTCCTGGTTAATGATATCAGGAAAAAGGTTAGCAAATGAATTTATGTTTTATATAAGATTCTTAAGATAATTGATGAGAGTAAAGCCATGATTATTTACAAACAGATGATTTTTACCTCACTTTGAATATTGCAGTTTTTTGACAGATTCTGCTAATAGTGCTGAAATTAAAAAACTGGATAAATTGCAAAATCGTGCTTTACGAATTATTGAAAAAATTGCTTCTGTGTATAATCATTTATGTATAATCATTCAAATTATGATGTATTAAAGGGATGTTCTTGTCCGTTTGTTGTCAAGCTTACATACACTGACGTGTTTTGCACTGTTAGAACGTAATAACGTGACATCATTGGTCATGTCACGAATTTGGCGTGCTAACTAGATGGTTACAACGTTGCCAGCGGCGACGTCCTAGGCGATGGGAACGTCCCTTTAATGCAAATCTATGGTATTGAACCACTGATTGTATGAAGAAAACATCAGTTATGTTGTATGATGTATATGGAAAATAAAAATCTGAACAATATTGAGTAGCCTCTGTATATAATGTCTTTATGTGATGATGAAAAAACAAAGTTTAAAATGAAAACTACAACATTTTCTAAGGTATTGAATAGCCCATACTATCGTGGTGTGAAATTGTGGAATGAATTATTTGTATATAATGTGCAAAAATCATTATCAATGTCAATATTTAAAAATGGTTTGAAATCAACGGAGTGAGTACAATATGTTACATGTGCGTGTACTACAATATTTGAAATTTTCTTTTATATTCTGTAAACATTTACTAACATGTTACTATCATTATCATTGTTTATGTAACACATTTAAAGACTCATACAGTGTTTACTGTTGTCTCATCCATATGTACTACTAACACACACTACTGGAACATCTTACTTATAAGAAGTGGTTTTCAATATAAATAGATGTAGTATTAACATTTCAAGCTAGAAAAAAGTTGGAGAATACAATTTAAATAGCACACCATGACAAAACCTTACACCCAAATATTCAGGCACGATACATTACATGTATTCAATCTCAGGCAATGTTCTACTGCCTGTGCCAGCTTACCATGTGAATACAAAATCATAATAGGGAAAGGAGTAGTCAAAAGTCTAATAGTTTCGGTTTATAGTACTCATGGAATGAAACAATAAGTTAAGCCTCTATTCCACATGCTGAATTTGCTGCCTATTTGGATTCAATTTCTTTATTTCTGACATGAAACCGTACATATGAGTTCAGTTTTCATTTAATACCAGTATAACATAGGAAAATCTATTTGAAGTAAGGTTTAACCACGATAGTGAATGATAGTGAATCAAATTCACTTTACATTATTTAAATAAAAAACCAAACCTTAGCATTCATCTAGTAACCCTAAAATGGGGTTTGACATCAAGATTTAAAGTTCAGTACCATATTTAATTTATTCTATAAATTGGCAGTGGGAATGCGCTTAGATGTAGGCATGTTATGTATCCCTCAAAAGCTTTCACAATTTTCTTTCAAATGGTTTACAGGACAAAATCGCCAGCACAACATAGGTATGTGAAATAAGGATTTATTTTGACTAACGGCTAATTTTCTACATGAATTTTAGTATCAGAATACATATAGAAGCAAATAGAGGATGATGCCTAATACAAATAATATATATTGACAGCTCTACAAAAGTTTGTATGCTAAGGCTTTAAATCTGATTTGTAGTCAAGCAGTTGAATACAGTAATACATATCTTAACACATAGTATATCATAGTCTTAACATTATCTGACAGTTTAATCATTTTGTTTCAGCTTGAATCAAAACCAATTACCTTCTTGTTTGTTCATCTCTATCTGTGTGCTGATTAGCTAAAATACTCCATGTGACCCTGGGTAATATGTCAACAAATAACAAGGCTTAAGCATAGTAATTTTCATAAAACATGTCACTATTTCTAGTTTTACATGAAGAAAATCTAGAGACCGTTATTTTAAAAAATCTGTTTCTATTCATGCATTACAGGTGGAAATATCACAATTATTCATTGATTTTCTATAGTTTTGTTGACAAAATCAGTCAAAGTAGCCTGCAGGTACTAAAAATACTATAAATGAATCATCTGTGGTAGGGAGAATTGGGTCGGTTTGTGCTGGTAATATGTCCCTACATTCATGGGGGAAAAAAGGTTTCTCTATTACAAAAGTTTTTAGACATAAAGTGACCAGGGGAGTATATAGCAAATATAACAGTTCAAATAATCACTAATAATAATTATGATCTAGCAAACTTTGAAGTTCCCATAGATACCTATTGTTCAAGCTATTTGCTCCTAGCTCATTAACTGTAAAACAAACTAAGTGACGTAAATCTTTATTATAATATTGCTCTTCTAAGAAAGCACAGCATATAAGTCATATTTTGGAAATGTATAATTAATTTTAAAGTTAATTTAGGTAGTTACAAATTCCTTTACTTAATAAACTCTTCTTATCTTGCTTTACAAATCAGTTGTTGAGTATCAGAACTTGACTGTCCAAAAATTCAGGTGACAAAATGTTTTGCAATTGTATTAATTCCTTAAAGGGGCTGTCTCATCTGTGAGTTCAAGGAGATACCTCTGGCAATGTAAGCTTAGCAATGGCACAGTGGGCTTTATGTTTTACACTTGGTGGCGATGTGTTTTTACGCTTTTTTATTTATTGCAAACTTACATTGTATCAAATAAAGACGTCCAAACAGACGAGAGTTCACTTGATCAGATTCTGCAAATCATTTCTCTTCCGACTATAGATCTTCATTTCATTCTGTTGTCAACAGAAAATATCATCCTATTTCCCTTCTATCAGTGGATTCTTTTTTGTTGATGCAAAAACAAACTGTTGGAAACATCACTAGTCCTGACAAGATGAACATTGTGCCAGAGAGATAGAATGATGAACTATGTGCCTTTGTTATTCCATGTAACCAAGCTGAAATTACAAGATCATTGTTAATTCTAATCCTCATGTTTCATGTTAATCTATATACATTTCTAAGTGTAAAGTACAGTAACATAACTTACTCCTCTGATCCAGTTTTGCTCATATGTTAAAGGTCAGTTGATTAGAGTGTTCATTTTTAGATATGAAATCATCTAATTCATCCAAAAATGATGCAGATTTGAAATGAATATTTGTTACTTACATGGCACTATATTTGTCAATGGAAACACAACTTTTTGGAAACAATCATGTAATTGAAATACTCACATAGTTATCATGACAACAAACTACATATAAAATAACATTATTATCAAATAATGTCTTGTTATCAAATCTGTTAAAGTGTGTGGAAATGCCTTGGTCTTTCTTTTAGTCAAGCTGTACACTTTACCTGCCAATGGGGCTCCTAGTAATGAACCTGGAGCAACGAAAAAGGTTGTGACTCCAAGAGCAGTGGCTACTTGGTTTGGTGGTAAAGACTTCATCACAAGAGGCAAGCAAAGAACAGCTGATGGGGAATTAAGAAAGCAAAATAGAACTGAATATATGAAAAGTAAAATGATATTTTGTGTTAATGGAAGAACTAGAGTGATAGCACCATTCACAA
This sequence comes from Lepidonotus clava, assembly GCA_936440205.1. NCBI lineage: Eukaryota > Metazoa > Annelida > Polychaeta > Phyllodocida > Polynoidae > Lepidonotus > Lepidonotus clava. The sequence continues at coordinate 48,720,063 of OW387137.1, forward strand.
ATGCAGATATCATAACAACTGTTGAAGAATCCAAATTCAGTAATCCAGTGATCAGTCCAGTTAAAAATCTTGCTACTGTTGCTGCTACACCCATTGTCATATATAAAAGGGCTACATTATTCTTTGAGAACCCAAGGGAGAGAACATAACTTCCAAAGTGTGTGTAAATAATCATTACTGGGAAGTAGAAGAAGGTAATATGAAGGCAGAAAAGACAAAAAGAAACACTCTTAAACATTTTGAAAACGTGGGTGCATCTGTACATTACATTGCTTTCATTATCACTGACATGAACATCTTCATTCTTCTCTGTATAGTCAACATTCTTCAGACAACTCACAGTGTCTCCATCCATATTTTCATTTGACTTTCTTAAATTATTATCTGAGTGATTGAATATTGACATTCTCTTTTGAACTGGGTCTTTTTCTATAGGTCGATACAAGGACGTTAAAACTATGGTATGAGAATATATTCCTGCCATTAGGAGAATAGCCCCTCTCCAGCCATAAGTTGCCTCCAGAGCTATGATTGTAGGGGCCCAAACAAATCCACTGAGACCAACACCAGCTACGGAAAGGCCAGTGGCAATATTGTTGTACTTTTTGAAGTGTCTTGACAAAGTTGCCACACTGGTATTATAGCCCAAAGCTCTTCCAATCCCGAATATCAAACTGAAAGTAATGTATAGATGGAAGACCTGAAAAGAAAATTTGTTAGAAATATAAACGTTTTATTTTAAATGCACCTCTAAATGAACTTGGTTTATAAAGAGAACATACATACATTTTATTTTAGGAATGGAAAGGTCTTTCCTTTATGATTTCAAAGATTGAATGGTGAACAGAACCTAAAAGCTATGTAATAGGTATATTGCCATGTTATGATGAAATTGGACATACATTTTTGATCTATTGATCACATTATAATTACGTTTCACACATTATGAAATAACTGTTTGTATGTTCATTTAATTTTGTAAATCAATAGTGTCACAATTCCAATAAATCTCAAAGTTTTGGAATGTTTATCATAAATACTGTACCTTTGTTGCAAGTGAACCCAATGCAATGCCTATGAATGCCAGGAATGCTCCGAACATGGCAGTGGGTCTATCTCCAAATCTTTCAGATACTAAACCAGCAATTGGACCTGATGGAACAAATAATGGGTCAAAGTAATCAGTCTTTACAGAGCCTTTTTGCAAGTCAATTAAAGAACAAAGCTACGTTATCACATTGAAATTACTACAACAATAATTTCGTTTTCAAACTACCCTCACTCTCTATCCAAATAATGTAGAGTAGTGTTTCATGTACTGTAAGATAACAAAGAGAATAAAATACTTAGTGAAAGGCTAATTAGACTGAACAGGTTTCATAGCTTGAAGAAAAGCATGTCATATACACACCATTTCTAACAGAAAGTTCACAATGGTTTACAATATTATAAACTTTTACATCATAACCATTTTGCAGTTACATCTTATGTATTTGTAATAAAAGCGTTATATGTCAAAAACATAAAACAGTACCCCTTACAACCAAACATTATCTATCAAATGGTCAGTTCCATGCTTTAGTCAGTTATTAGCATACTAAAGCACAAGTTCAAATAGCAGATGCAATGATCTCTTTAAACTTTAGATTTACTTACAGCACAGATAGCCAATACCGATACTCAGAGAAGTAACCAAGGCAATAGCAGAGTCTTCGGCCTCAAAGTTTTCTTTGAATATTATGTAAAAGAGTCCTGCACAAGATGTGAAACCTGTATTCACAACATTGAAGAGAAATGATGCAGTACACACCACCCATGCGTAACAGCCATCTTTGTCTGTCTTGAGTTTATTATCCATTGCTCTGGAAGTAATGATAAATCTGAGATTGATATTCAAGATGACAAGAGAATCTTTCATCATTCCAATAACGTTCTATAACAATAATCACTAGTACCAAATTTCAGCCTATGGGCCCTAACCAGTGAAACTATAATAAGAATCTGCAGAAGATCATGTATATTTTCTTACATTTACCAATGAATCTCAAATACCATACTAAAATCGAAGCATAGCTTGACACGGAACAACAAGTCCACGCTCTCATCAATGAGAATGCAAGTAGCAACTCACACATTGGCCAGCTGACAAAACCGACCAATGACCAAAACCAAAAAATGAGAAATCAAAAAGTAATTGTTTTTTATAGAGGTGCTAAGTTTTGGAATGATCAACCTGTATCTATCCGAAATATTCCAAATCATAGTGAATTTAAAAACCAAATAAAAAAAAAGATTTAACAAACAAAATTGTACAATATTGACATAGTGTTTATGTGGATGTGATTGTCAAATATGTATACCCATATTGGTCTTTTAACTTAGATTTTACTATTTAAATATCTTCTAGGGCTTGTCTTATTAGGTGGTTACATGGAAAATGGATTTGCAATTCTCCAACATTGATTACTACCTATGAAAATTATACAACTATGTTATGATATCATACTGATATTTTAAAATGTAACTTTTATCAAGATATTGAATTCAATTGTATTTATTTATTATACTATTGGATATTATTATTGGTTTCTTCTCCATTTGGACTAGGAACAACTCAGGTATAAAATAAAAACAAGTGATTGTACTTATTTTTATATATGAATAAACAAACTGAATTCAAAAAAAGAAAAAAGATTTCCCTGCAAAGCCAAGGGAAATGGGAAACCCCACATATATATTGGGCTCTTAATTACCAGAGCTTTGTTTATTGTGGTCCTGACACTAGAACTAACCATACCCACCTCATGTATACACAAATATGTAGTCTCCTATATTAAAACACTGAATTTATAGATCAATTACAGGAATCTAAAAATACTTAAGATTTAAGCATTATCACAGCACAAAGATGAAAGTAATGAAAAGAACCCATCCATCCTACAGTTACAGGTTTTGATTGCTAGCCCAGGAAGTATACTATTATCTATTCCCTTGTTTTGAATTATGACCATGCCTCTTTTTTCCCCATTTATTGTCAACTTCATGAACATACAGTTGACCAGTGATAACAAAAACAGACACTACATTGAGTGATGTGATGAGCTGTTTATGAGCAGATTTATAATAGGGCTACATACAATCAAGTGGACATTTCTGGTTAATCATTTTGATCTTATTTGATTTTACATCAGGGCACACTTTATATCTTGCTTGAATTTAACTTTTGCCGTCGAACATTAAAGTTCTTTGGTTGGGATGTCTCAGTTTAATATCCCCTAAGAAAATGCACTTTTGAGATATTTTTCATATTGCCTATTGGTGGTTTTGACTTTGACTTTACCTCTACTCCTGGGTGGATTTTCGGCATCGAGATGTCCAGTAGGTTTTTATTGGCACACCGTCTATAGATCAAAGATGCTATATGCTCAGTTATACATCTCCTAAGGGGTTCCACTCCATACAATACATACGTAGTACAAAGTGAGGGGGCATGAAGCAAGAATTATTGCCCTGAGTCGCAGTGCATCACTGCTCGGAGATGAAGGGAAATAATTCTTGCCCAGTGACCCCTAGGTCTGTTAAATGTTGATATAGAACAAAGATAACAGTTCTAATCTTAGTTTGGGGTGCTCACCTGAGTATATAATTTTAGTGGCTCCGTCTGTTTTTTCCTAAGCAATTTATCTTGATTATTGGCCCACTATCCACCATAAAATCAGCGTAATCACAAATAGGTAAAATTGTTTGCCTATGAATTAGGTTAGCAGATTCGGAATCAATAAATTTCTGCAGTTTACCAAACTGATGTACACAACTATTCATCTTTTTGTACTTTCCAATCTTTTTTTCAAATGTCAGATAATCATCTATATTAACCCCCAGGTACTTATACTTGTGTATGGTAACTAGCATTTTACCATTGAGCTCAACATGGATGTCAGTCATCTCAATACTAGTAAGGTTTACATGCATATTTATCATCTTCCCTATATCTATAGTTAGTTTGTTTGTGTCACACCACTGAGAGAGTATTAATCCCAACTACAGAAGAGAATATAACTGTGCCATCTGTGTACATGATGACTTTTACATTTTCAGTGTTTAACATCATTAAACATGCATCTTACTCCCAGAGTGGTCCACAGCTCGCTAAAGACTGGGTGTAAAGGATGCTTTATCATACCATGGGCTGATAATGCTTCAGTAGTTAAGAGTTTAACACACACTGTATCAAACATGAGCAATAACCTACTTTATTTGTTTGCAAGATCTATGCATGAAATACATAATAAAATGCTTCAACATAGAAAATGCATAATGATACCTACATTCCCAACATGGGCAATAAAGCAGAAGTTGCAAAACAGACGTCCACATCAAAGATAAACATCCATCATGTTTATCACCACTTGACTTTGTAGGTATTATTTTCAAAATTATGGAAAATATTGGGGCTAAGGTATAATAAATCCATAACCAACCTCAAAGGGGGTCCTTGGGGGGTCAGTACCCCTTGGCTGGACCCCAATATCAGCCTTCGGGTGGCCCTTGATGGGCCTAGCCCTCAGGGTGATATTGGGGTCTAGCCTTGGGGTGCTACCCCCCCCCCCCCTCATACCCCCTTCTGGGTTGGTTATGTGTATGACCTATATGCAAAACAAATGTCCTATGAGCACTGGTTTCCTGTCTCATATTAAGTTTATGAAACTTGAACTTGTTTGATTTTTTTCATACTTTTCCACAATTGATAATGTCATTGGTCAGATGTTAGATAGACCACAAAGGAATATGTAACATTAATGATAAACTCACCATGTCTTAATAATGTCTGATTTGAAGTTTGTCTTCTTTTTCTCCTTTAGTTCAGAGCAATAGATTATGTTAGGCAAAATAATCTCGGTTCAGACAATATAAAGATATTGATTAGAAGTCTTGATATGAAGAAAAGGTCAAGCTCAACAGCTCTATATCATGTTTTATCACTGATTTATAGGAAAGATTCTGCATCGTTAGATAGTGACGTACACACTACATCAGGCCAACAAGATAATGCACCAGTACCTATGCATTTCATAAATAGAGAATGCCCTGAAGGGGAAAACCAATATAGGATCAGAGCTTTTTGATGGCTTTCAACTTTGAAAGTTTGATATATAAAATCACAGAATAACTTTTGTATTGAATTCAGATATCAAGTTTGTATCATAGAATTTTCAAGTTAAAATGATAACTTTGAATGCTTTAAATACATAGATATATTTCACATTGAAATAATTATAATTGGAATTTTTAGTTTCATAGTGGGTGCTCCCTTTCCTTTGTTTTTAGGAAGACATATTAGATCTCCCTAGATAACTTCCTGAAATAAATCTTGAGGAGGGAATATGCTCCATTATAGATGAAATGATTATTTCATTTATGTGTAAATTTTATGTCTTTATGGACTAATAAGTTCATATAAAACCATTTTATTTTGCAGAGTTCTTCCTGATTTACACCCCTCCCCCCAACACAGCCACAGACCACCTGATGTCTGGAAAACTTAACACGTAGACTTTTATCCGAATGCATTTGCTCCCTGGGACATATACCTCTAAAAGTGGGTGTCAGGGTTCAGGAACAGGTAGGTTTTAGGGGAGGGTGTAGATTAGGATGAGTCAGTGAACCATTTTAGGGGGATGTGTCATTAGATTAAGCCTGTTGAGCTAGAATATAATCATAATGTAACAAAGTTTGTGGAATGAATATCACAGAAAATGTCCATCATACAAAAAGTATCACATCCATTTGCTACTGATTTCGGGTTCATATTTGAATATGAAATTAATAAAAAGAAACAAATTTTGTGGTAACAATATTGACCTGAGTTATCTACAAGCTGTCTCATAGATTCAAATTTATTTCTTTTATCACACAAGGCACAAAATGATATTGGGTTATCTGTATCCAAACATGGACCACAGTCAAAGAGTAAAATAGGTTTGGACTCGTTTTATTAAAATGATGTAGACATGTTGGAATGATGATGCATAAAACATCACCTTTTGAGAAAAAGAGGTATTAAAAGAACAGGTGAAGTTCATTGAGTACAAAGTAGTTTCTGTGGGTGAGTAACAGATCGGTTTTCAGATTGTTAAAAGGTCAGCGGATTTGTACATACAGATTGCCGAGACCCCTCTGAGTATAAGCAATTTGCAATTACTCTCCAAAGTATGGACATTTAAATAGAATAACCAAATTATTCTTTGAGGCCAGTGTTGCCATTTTTCAGATATCAAACAAATCAAATTCCTCCGATCATTCTCAAATCTTGCAGAAAGAGATAAAAATTGTCATATTTTAGAAAGCTGAAAATTATTTCAGGAAAAGAAAGAATACATGTTTCCTGTATTTAATTGTGAAATCTGGTAAATGAAGAATAGACAGGCATCACATTATTGTGATGGTCTGGGAATAACAGAACATTCTCTGATTACCCATAATAAAGACATTTCAGTAAATTGAGGAAGAAAATAGGATTTAGATATCCAAATGGGTCAACAGTACCCCTATGTAAGGTGATCCACATTTTCTAAGGCAAATAGCAGCCTACATCCTGCATTCAGTGTCAACTTTTGGAGTCATGTTCAACTTTAGAATTTTGATTACAGAATTTCATCTGTTTAAAATCTTTTTTTTTATTGGATTTTTATACAGGCTGAGTTAAATTTTGTCAAATGTTCTTCCACTGCAGTCCTGTGGACCGTTTTGGCACAATTCAGTGCAGGGGTCATCCAAATGTCCCTTTTCCATGCTGCACTCCATGGGACTCGAACCCATGAAGGGCCAATGCCAATAAGTGTTACCAACACCTCAACGACCCCGACCCCCGATCTTTGAAATATTCTCTAATGTATATTTCACATCCAACGTTGCAAAGTTCTTTCACTTGGCCAAACAATATCATCAAAAGTGTCAGACTTGTTCCCACATCATTAGACTTTATATAAGGAATCAAGAGGTGGGCCGTGTGCAAAAGTCTCCCAAAAACTGACCAAAATTGCCTAGCCTTAACAGATGCTTGAATGGGCCTAACTGACTCTCCCATCTGTGCACTTCAAGCACACTTTGAAGGGTCAATAAATAGTCCATTGTATCATGAGCATTCGCCTAATTTTTGTTTAGATTTATAATTTCTTATTCAAGTAGATAAAGGTACAACTTTTTGCTTTATTTCAACAGGTCAGTGTCGACTACATATGCAGGTTGGTCTATGTTACACTAAATGTTAGGCATCCACAGAATGCAGCAATCTGATCGGCTGAGGTGCACTCCAGCTATTTTTATGCCAATGCAAAGAATTTGGGGAACTGCTAGGAACCAGCAAAACATGTCTGCACAGTAGCCACCATGCAGACATATTTCTGTCCAGTAACCACTATGTAGACATATATATGCCTGTGGACTAGGAATCCTCATAAGGATGGATGCATCAGAGAATTAATTAATCAATCTAAATGTAGACATTACAAATTTGAAAGGAAGAGCCAATTTCTATCTATTACAACTGGACTTTGCCAAATTTGCTGAAGCCACTTGTTTATATCATAAGAAATAGCTATTCAGATCAAAGTTCATAAGCGATTTTTACAAGATGATATCTGAATACTCATTAAAGAATTAAGCTATATCATCTGTCAAATGTCCATGGTGAACTATGGTTTTCCTTTTGCCTCTTTGATAACTATAGAGGCAAAACCTTTTAGATAAATCTAACACCCATAATGGCTCCAATACCATTAAAAAGAACTTATGTTTAGAGGAGATTTGAAGCTCATTCATGAATTTTTTTAAAGTGAGAATAATTATGCATGTCTTTTGCAGTTTTGTGTATCAAAGTCTTGACCAATATTAAAATGAATCACTTCCTGACTTACCAAGAGAACACAGAAGTCTTCTGTCTCGTATCATGAACCTCTTCTGTTTATATCAAATATCAAACAGATTCTAAATTTTAGAATAGAACTTTGGCTATCTGCCTTAAATAATTGTTGACACAACTGGTTATTTTCCAGGGTGTTGTAGGTACATAGATTTTAAAAATACCAATACTAAGAAGCCACGTTATGAAGTTAAGTTTTCAAGAAAAATATTGGCATGGTTGTAGTTGCAGTACCAGTTTCTGTTAATTTTGGCTCTGTGGATTTGTGGGTTTTTTTCGTGAAAGTTTGCACCCTTCTGACCTTAATCCCACATTCCCACCAGAACTAAACTCCTTCTCCTGCTTTGTATTTACAAAGAGGTGCAAGCCATGTATACTGGTAAATTTTCATGAAATGTGCTCAATTCATGAAATTTCTTTTTTTTTCAGTGGAAATTCAATGATTTATTAAAAAATGACTTCCAGGTTAATGAATGAAGCAGGTGAATAAATGTTACAAAAGATAAAAGCCTGTAAGTGATCAAATATATACTTGGGTTATTGCACATGTTCCTTGAATAAATATAGTAAGGACCTATACATGTTTAAGGTTGGGGGATTCCCTTATATAGTTAATACGGTACAAAATTCTCTTATAATTGTGTCTAAACTAGGAACCCTTCTCAGACTTTGCTTGCATTAATAGTGCAGGGTGTAGCTAAACTGATTTCATTGAAAAATAACTATCCTGTAGTCAAGTGCTAGCTATCCTTTAAAATCAACATTGGACATGAGGCTTTGTGACACAAAGTAAAAGATGAATAACAGGACATGGACTATTTCTTGGATTCAGCATGTAATATGCAAAGGTCTTAGAGGTAGCAAGGGACAGGAGAACTTAAATGACAATGGACATAACCATATCTTAAATTTGATATATGACATGGGGAACCTGCAACAAGGGGTTTAAAAAATCCTGATGTTGTGTTTCTCTGTCTTTATCTAACCCAATGTCAATTCTTATTTTAAGATATGTCTTTGTCACTTGTCCCTATCATTTTTGGACCTACTGTTACCTACACTTACGAACCCTTCTTTGGCCCTGACAAGTTCATGAAATGCCTCTGTGGTTTTTGCAAATTTAGGTGTCAACCCCCATATCAATACCTCCAACCCTGCTCCCTCACACTAATGCACAGTCACCCCATGCACTCAGCCCACCCCTCCCCTGCTGGTAGTGAAGCCTATTGCAGGGGTGGTGGGACAGGGTGCTGGGGGCTAGGGTTAGGAGGGAAAGTGGGCTAAACATAAGGGGACATAACCCATATTCTGATGTAGGCAATTTCTACCTTAAGATTCATTGCGATCCCAGAAGTGCAAACATGAACGATTGTTGTTTTAATTTGAAAGATCTTAACAATAGACGTTGACAAGTCGATGGGAAAAAACAGAAATCTTTAGAATTTTTTTTTATTCAACTGATAGTTTGTCATCAGAAATTTTTATACCATATAAATCTATGTAGTATCAACAGTTCACGTTTCCTTGATAAGCTTGATATTTTCAGATTTTTTAATTTTCCAAGCTTGAAAAAATACAATACAACTTACATAGCACACCATAACAAAACCTTACACCCAAATATTCAGGCACAATATATCATATATGTATTCAATCTCAGGCAATGGCATGTGCCAGTATACCACGTGAATGCAAAAATAAAAAAAAGAAGGAGCAGAAAATTATTCAAAAGTTAAGTAGTTTCAGGTACTCATAGAATGGAACAAGTTAAACCTATATTCCACATGCTGATTTTGCTGCCGATTTTATAAATTGGCAGTTGGAATGAGCATAGATGTAGATATGTTATGTATCCCTCAAATGCTTTCACAATTTTCTTTCAAATGCTTTACATAACAAACATGCCAGCACAACATAGGTATGTGGAATACAGGATTTATTTTGACTAATGGCTAATTTTCTACATCATTTTCAGTATCAGAATCCATATAGAAATGAATAAAATATGATGCCCAATACAAATAATACGTATTGGCAGCTTTAAAAAACTTTGCATGCTAAAGCTTTAAAGCTGATTTGTAGTTAAGCAATTGAAAATAGTAATACATTGCTTGACACATATTATTTCATAGTCTTAAAATAATCTGACAGTTTAATCATTTTGTTTCAGCTTGAATCAAAACCAATTACTGAGATTGGATTTGCTATCCCTAACTCACTACTGTATACCATCTTGTTTGTTTCTCTATCTGAGCAATGATTGGCTAGAATACTCCTTGTGACCCATTAACTTATCCAGCTATGAACAATTGGGTCACTTTGTCCCGGTAATATGTCCCTATATTCATGGTTAAAAAAAGAAAGTTACCTCCTTCAATTTGTTAATTTTGTATTAGGCTTGAAAAAGGCATAGGAGGGCATTCTTTCAGTTAAGATCAGAAGATTTGTGAAATATAGTTAAAGACATTAAATGACCAGGGGAATATAGAAAATACAACTTCACATTTTCAATATGATCTAGCAAACTGATATTCCCATTCACACCAATTGTTTAAGCTATTTGTTTGTACCACATCATCTGTAAAGCAAAATGAGTCACATAAATCTTTATTTTGTGTTGATCTTCTAAGAAAGCATAGCATATAAGTCATAGATACCTCCGCCTACATAAGCCTAGCAATGAGACAGCAGGCAATGTGTTTTACACTGTTCAAAAGTAATTCAATAAAGTTATCAGTTGTGTCAAGAATTAGGTGTGTTTATTGGAGAGTTACAATGTATCAAATAAAGACTTCTGAACAAACTAGAATGCGGCTTTAAATCATTGAGTTCACTTGATCAGGTTCTGCAAATCATTTCTCTTCAGACTGTAGATCTTCATTTCATTCTGTTGTCAACAGAAAATATCATCCTATTTCCCTTTTGTCAGTTGATTCTTTTTTGTTGATGCAATAACAAACCGTTGGAAACATCACTAGTCCTGACAAGATGAACATGGTGCCAGAGAGATAGAATGATGAACTATATGCCTGTGTTATTCCATGTAACCAAGCTGAAATCAAAAGATCATTATGGATTTTAATCCCCATGTTTCATGTTAATCTATATGCATTAAGCCTAAAGTACAGTAACACATCTTACTCCTCTGGTCCAATTTTGCCCATATGTTAACGGTCAGTTGATTGGAGTGTTCATTTTTAGATATGAAATCATCTAATTCTTCCAAAAATGATGCAGATTTGAAATGAATATTTGTTACTTACATGGCACTATATTTGTCAATGGAAATGCAACTTTATATAATCAATATCATGTAATTGAATCACTCACATAATTATCAAATAATGTCTTGTTATCAAATCTGCTTAATTGTGTAGAAGTGTCTTAATCTTTGGTAAAGTGAACATACATGCTTTACCTGCAAATGGGGCTCCTAGTAATGAAGCTGGAGCGATGACAAAATTGGTGACACCATAAGCAGTGGCTACTTGATTTTGTGGTAAAGACTTCACTACAAGAGGCAAGCAAAGTACAGCTGTTGGTGAATTAAGAAAGCAAAAAAGAACTATATATATGAAAAGTAAAATGATATTTTGTGTTAATGGAAGAACGAGAGTGATAGCACCATTTACAAATGCAGATATCATAACAACTGTAGAAGAATCCAAATTCATTAATCCAGTGATCAGTCCAGTTAAAGCTCTTGCTACAGTTGCTGCTACACCCATTGTCATGTATAAAAGGGCTACATTATTCTTTGAGAATCCAAGGGATAGAACATAACTTCCAAAGTGTGTGTAAATTATCGTCACTGGGAAGTAGAAGAAGGTAATATGAAGGCAGAAAAGACAAAAAGAAATACTCTTAAACATTTTGAAAACATGGGTGCATCTGTACATTATATTGCTTTCATTATCACTGACATGAACATCTTCATTCTTCTCTGTATAGTCAACATTCTTCAGACAACTCACAGTGTCTCCATCCATATTTTCATTTGACTTTCTGAATTCTTTATCTGAGTGATTGAGTATTACCATTCTCTTTTGGACTGTTCTTTTTCCTCTAGGTCGATAAAAAGAGGTTAACATTATGGTATGAGAATATATTCCTGCCATTAGGAGAATAGCCCCTCTCCAGCCATAGTTTGCCTCTAGAGCTGTGATTGTAAGGGCCCAAACAAACCCACTGAGGCCAACACCAGCTAGGGAAAGGCCAGTTGCAATGTTGTTGTACTTTTCGAAGTGTTTTGACAAAGTTGCCACACTGGTATTATAACCCATAGCATTTCCAATCCCAAACATCAGACTCAAGGTAATGTATAGATGGAAGACCTGAAAAGAAAATTCATTAGAAATATGAAATTTTAAATGCATCTCTGATGAACTAGTCACTTGGTTAATAAAAGAATGTACATACATTTTATCTTACGAACGGAAAGGACATTCCTTTATAATTTCAAACATTGAATGGTGAACAGAACGTAAAAGCTATGTAATAGGTATATTGCCATGTTATGATAAAACAAAACATGAATTTATGATTTATCGATCACATTATAATTACGTCTTACACATTATGAAATAACTGTATGTATGTACAATTAATTTGGTAGAGCAGAGTTGCCAGTTTCCGCACATCTCTAGTTTTCGCGCATTTAAGCATTTTTATGGACGCATTTTTTTCAAACATGTCATACACAATTACTTGACCCAGTGTACCTAAGGTAGTGTCGTTAGGAAGCAAAGGTATAATTTTTGTGTTGATTACTTGAAAATTATGGGTTTAGGGGCACAAATATGTTTTAAAGGGTCCTTGAATTGGGGAAAATGGTGGCAATCTTATAAATCAATATTTTCTGAAATAATTAATGTCCGATCAGTTTTTCAGGTAAAGTTGAAATTTATAAATCCCATTTTATCTGAATGTTAGTTTAAAGTGATTCACTAAACTTTGTAAAACAGATACTGTTTTTTTATGCTTTAAACAGACCCCCGCGTGAAAACTAATGACAGATATTTAGGCAGTTGTCAGTTTTCGCACATTTTCCCCAGAACTTTCACAAAATTTCTGATTTTTCCGAATTTTCCCCCAAACAAATATTAAACTTTGTAATAAAACAGGGTCCTCTATGCTGGGAGGACATATTTACCTATCCAAAAGTCGATACACCTTTATTTCATTTTCTTTTCAGTTGAATTATTTATTGTTCCTTTGTCTGAGAATGTACAAATAAACACATATTCTGTTTAAATCATATTGACTCTTCACCCGAATTTTTTATATCCTTGCCGCATTATTATTGACCAAGTAGGTATTCAACAATAATTTCACATGTTAAATATGAATAGAAAATTATGTTCTGATGTTCTATGTTTTTTCAGTTATTCATCTATTTATAATATCAATTCTAATCAAATGCACGAAAACTATAAGATCCAGTCACCAAATAGTGAAGATACTGGGTCATGAGATTCACCTCAGGTTTATGCCTTATTAGACTAAAGATATATCTATATTTACCATGTATAATGGTGTAAGAACACCTCAAGAGGAGGTCTGATGGTTTTAAGACAGTTTTAGACAATTTGTATATATCATGGGGACAAAAGAATGAATATTTCCAACCAAATTTGGCTGGTTTATATACACCAATACTCAAAATCTATGCATCTAAATCCACAATTTTGTTTTCACGGTTTGACCAGTTTCTTTGAATGAGTAATAATCATCCACTTCCTGAAAGAAAATCAATAAATAACTAAATATCATTCATATTCATGTAAATAACTTTTGTTTTTACTTTAAAAAACTAAAAATAGGCATTGAAATATGAATGTTTAACACCTGTGAGTGCTAGATACGACACCCACACTTCCTGTAAGAGGATATAGGCCTGGTGTTGAGCTGGATCATCTAAATTGAGGCATCATTTTAGAGGCTTGAAAGCCTTCTAAAACATTTTCTTAAGATTTATCCAACATTAAATAGCAAACTGACTGTCTTTACGGGTTGGACTAATGTTATTTATGAGAAACAAGCAGTAAAACAAAAAATATTCTGCTATAGAACTACTTATAATGTTATCAACTCATAAGAAAATGTATGCAAATGAGCAAAAATACCAAAATTATGGAATTTCGCCTCAGCCTTCCATTGGGATTTATTCCATACTCATTCTCAGCATATAGTCATATTATACATCATTAGATTGCAAATTCAATTCTCTACTAGGAATCCTGTCAGAATTCTCAAGAAATTATTTTTCTGCATTCTATTAAGAATTTTCTGGTTGCAAGTCAGTAAAAATGACAAATTTTGGCATTCCAAATTATTTGGAATGTTTTCTTGGAATGTAAAATCCCTGTATTATCAAACTGCAGAGTCCTAGCTACAAGGTGATACCAAGATATTTGAAATTGATTAGATAGTTTAAAAATTATCAGTATTTTTGTAAATCAAGTCAAGGCAACTTTAAGTTTAGCCTCGCTATTTAGTGACAGGATCTATAGCTACAAACTGCACGTTAATTGGCTACAGTGCGTGAAAACTGGCTAATTAACCCCTAAAAGTATAATTGTAGGTATTTACATTTGAAAAAAAAAAGTTTTCCATATCTTTTTTATGGTTGTGTTAACCAAGTGTTTTCTACTATAGGTGCAAAAATAATTATATTTATATATTTTTTCATTGGATGTGCTGTCATTATATCATTTCCCGTCCTTACTGCGCGAAAACTGGCAACTCTTCTCTAAATCAATTGTGTCTTGCAATTCCAATAAATTTCAATGTTTTGAATGTTTATCATAAATACTGTGCCTTTGTTGCAAGTGAACTCAATGCAATGCCAATGAATGCAAGAATTGCACCAAACATGGCAGTGGGTCTGTCTCCAAATCTTTCAGATAATAAACCAGCAACTGGACCTGATGGAACAAATAATGGGTCAAAGTAATCAGTCTTTACAGAGCCTTTTCACAAGTCAATTAAAGAACAAAGCTACTTTATCACATCAGAATTACTACAAAAAGATAATTCTTTTTCAAACTACCCTCACTATCCAGATAATGTAGAGTATTGTTTCATGTACTGTAAGATTACAAAGAGAATAAAATACATGTGAAAAGCTAATTAGACTGAACAAGTTTCATCCCTTGTAGAAAAGGATGTCATAGACATACCACTTCTAACCTAAAGTTCACAATGGTTTATAATATTATCAGCCTTTACACCATGACCATTTTTCAGTTAGATCTTTCAAAACTCAAATATGGCAAATAGTTGCTTAAACTGCACTATCCTTGGTATGTATTTGTAATAAAAAGTGTGATAAGTGTCAAAAAAAAACCACTGCCCCTTACAACCAAACATTATCTTTCAGATGGTCAGGTGCACTCGGTGCCAATTCCAGTCTATAGTGAGTTATTAGCATACTAAAGCACAAGTTCAAATAGCAGATGCAATAATCTCTTTAAACTTTGTTATTACTTACAGCAGATATAAAAAATGCCCAAATTCAGAGAAGTAACCAAGGCAATAGCAGATTCTTCAGCTTCCAGGTTTTCCGTGAACAAAATGTAGAAAAGCCCTGCACAATATGTGAATCCTGCATTCAGAACATTGAAGAGAAATGATGCAGTACACACCACCCATGCATAACAACCATCTTTGTCTGTCTTGAGGTTATCATCCATTGCTCTGGAAATAATGATAAATTTGAGTTTGATATTAAAGATGACAAGAGAATCTTTTATGATTTCAATAAATGTTCTTTAACAATATACACTAGTTCCAAATATCAGTCTATGAGCCCCAAGTAGTGAAACTATAATAAGAATCTGCATAATAACATGAGTTGGTAAGTTGTATATATTCTTTACCGATGTATCTCAATACCATACTAATATACTAAAGAGCTATAAAACATAAACTGACACCTGAGCACCCAGTGCACACTCTGAATCAATGAGAATGCAAGTAACAACTCACACAATTGCCAGTTGACAAAACTGACCAAGAGGAGGCAGATTACCATGTAAAGCTAAGGGGAATGGGAAACCCCATATAATATTGGGCTCTTAATTACCAGAGCTTTGTATATTGTGGTCCTGACAATAGAACTAGCCATACCCACCTCATGTATACACTAACATATATAACCTCATATTTGCAAACACCTAATTCATAGATCACTTACAGTAATCCGAAAATACATACAATTAAAGCATTATCACAGCAAATAGATAAAAGTAATGAAACTTTGTTAAAGAACCCATCTGTGTATTTTTTTTGCCAGGTTTTTTAGGTCTGTATTTAGGTATAATTTAATCTTACATCAGAGCACTCTTTATACCTGGCCATAATTTAACTTGTGTTGTTGAACGTTGGAATTATGTGGGTGGGATGTCCCAGATGAATATCCCCTGAGCAAATGGACTTTTGTGATATTTTTTATATTGCCCATTGGTGGTTTTGAATTTTATTTCATCTCTACTCCTAAGGTGGATTTTTAGCCCTGAGGTGTCCAGCAGGTTCTTAATTATTGGCACACTGTCTACTCTTTATTTAACTTGATCATTGGCCCACTATCCACCATAAAATCAGTGTAATCTCAAATGGGTAGCTAAATTGTTTGCTTATAAATCGGGTTAGCAGTTTTTGAATCAATCAACTTCTGAGGTTTACCTAACTGGTACACACAATTATTCATCTTTTTGTAATTTCCAATCTTTTTTTTCAAATGTCAGTTAATTATCTATAGTAACCCCCAGGTACTTATAGTTGTGTATTGTAACTAGCATTTTACCATTGAGTTCAACATGGATGTCAGTCATCTCAATCCCAGTAAGGTTTTCACACAGATAGGTTTCATCTTCCCTATATTTTCGCCTTGAAAATGACCCTGGCTCACTCACTCACTCTTCCCTATATTTATAGTGAGTTTCTTCATGTCACACCATTGAGAGAGCTTATCTAGACCAAAACATTATTCCCAGCTACAGAAGAGATAAAACTGTGTCATATGCGAAGTAATGACTTTTATATCATTGTTGTTAAACAACATTAAACATGCATCTAACTCTTAGAGTGGTCCTCAACTCACTTGAGACTGTGGCTGTATAGGATGCTGTCCCATATGCAAAAAGCAATTTCTAGGAGTACTGGCCGCTTGTCAATGTTCAAGTTTATGGAACTTGAACTGAATTTTTCATATTTTTTTTCACAATTAAGAAAACACGCTATCGGTCAGATGTTGGATTGATCACAAGGGAATATGCATCATTAATAATAAACTTACCATGGGTTAATAAGGTGTGGATTGAAGGTTTGTCTTCGTTTTCTCCTTTAGTTCAGAGTAATAGAATATGTAAGACAAAATAATCTTGGTTCAGACAATATGAAGATATTGATTAGAAGTCTTGATATGAAGAAAAGGTCAATGACAACAGCTCTATATTATGTTTTATCACTGATTGATATGAAAAATTCTGCGCTGTAAAAAGCCTAGAGATTACATTGGGACAACAATACAGTGGAGAATGTATCAGGCCCTTGATGGGGGGAGGGTCCTCATGTCGCATGTCTAATATAAGAAATGACTATGTCGCCATATTGAATTTAAGAATTGGCCCTGTCGATTGTCATTAATTGCCATGTTGCCTTCAAATATAAGAAATAGCCATGTCACAGTGTCAATTCAAGAACATCTCCTGTCACATATCGCATAGGCACAAAATTGACCATGTCGTTATGTTGATTTTAGTGGTCTAGAACCATATCAGTATATACATTTTATAAAAAGAGAATGTCCTGAAGGGGAAAACCAATATAAGATCAGAGCTTTTGATGACTTCCAACTTTGAAAGTTTGATATCTGAAATAACAAAATCATTTTTTTTATTGGATTCAGACATCATGTTTGTATCATAGAATTTTCAAATCAAAATGATAAATTTGAATACTTTGAATGCATAGATATATTTCACATTCAAATAATTGGAAGTTTTAGTTTCATAGTGGGTACTCCCTTTACTTTGCTTTTAAGAAGAATTATCAGGTCTCCCTTGATAACTCATTCCTGAAATAAATCTTGAGGAGGGAATATGCTCCATCATAGAGGAAATGATTATTTCATTTACATAAAATTGTATGTCTTTGTGGACCAATTACTTCATATGATAACTTTCTATTTTTTTTTTTTTTTTGAATTCATTTCTTTATTCAGACATAAAAAAAGTTACAAAACTTGTTTCCATTTTACATCTGAGTTGGCCAAGATATTGTTATATCAAGGACCAATATAACAGTACATATCACCATGTAAACACGAACTCATTTTATATAAATCTCATTAAAATATCTATAATATCACAATCACTCAGTTGTAAATTCTTTCAATTTAAGAACTGGTATAAAAAGACCTAAATGGTCTAATAAAATGTTTAATATATTATTAGATAATTTTCAAGCTATTTGCTTGATAAACCATGTTACTTACAAAATAACTAAGTAAAGGACATAGAATTTTTTGCACATGAACAAAGTAAATGTATAACCTATTCAT
Source organism: Lepidonotus clava (assembly GCA_936440205.1). Taxonomy (NCBI): domain Eukaryota; kingdom Metazoa; phylum Annelida; class Polychaeta; order Phyllodocida; family Polynoidae; genus Lepidonotus; species Lepidonotus clava. The sequence continues at coordinate 48,738,548 of OW387137.1, forward strand.
CAACCAATTTTTCCTATTTTTTTTAAACAATTCAATAGAATTTATGTTTCTAACATCAGCTGCTAAATCATTCCATAACATAGCACCTCTATACATAACATTTAATTTAGATTTTTCATTGTTTGGTTTGTATAATTTAAATATATTTCCCATATTTCTTCTTGTATTTACTATCCTTTCTGCCAATAATTCTTCTTGAGTTTGTAAATTATACATAAAATTTACAATGTGTACATCTCTCCTGTCAGCAAGCTTAGCGACTTTTACATCATTACATAATACATTCTGAGAAACTTTAGTATTTGAATTATCACAAATACGTAAACCTCTATAAAACATTTTTGAAATCTTATTCAAGTTTGCCACTGAGGTACCAGAGTATATAATGTCACCATATTCCAATAGAGGCAATATCATGCTCTTAAAAACAAGTATACTGGCTCCTTTGGTAATATATTTTCTTATTTTTGAGAAGATATACAATTTATGTGATAAATGCTGACAAAGTTCAGAAATATGTCTATTAAAATTCAGATTCTCATCCAAGGTAAAACCTAAATATTTATAAGAACACACTCTTTCTAAGATGGTTTCACCCATATACAATTCAAGATGTAAATTTTTACTACTATTAACAAGCTTTTTCATACCATAAATACAAAATTTAGTTTTCTTACAATTCATTGACAATTTATTTTTGTTACACCACAATAATATTCTGTTCAGGTCCTCTTGAATATGATTTAGTGCTATGTTAAAATCATCTGAAACAATATATATAACTGTATCATCCGCATATTATGATATTTCTGAATTCTTTATACAATTTCCTATATCATTAATATAAATTAAAAATAACAGAGGACCTAGAACACTTCCTTGAGGTACACCACATTTAATAACACCAAAATTTGAGGTAATATCATTAGCTTTAGTACATTGTTGCCTCTGTGATAGGTAATCAATTAACCATTTAAGAATCATTTCATTTATACCAACCTTTTTAAGTTTTTTAATTAAGATTTTGTGATCGACAGTATCAAAAGCCTTCTTCATATCCAGATATACAGCTAAAGTAAATTGATTATTGTTACAACCTGTATAAATATCATTCAGGAAGAAAGCAGTGGTATAAATTGTGGATCTCTTTGGTCTGAAACCACTTTGCTTATTATTTAAAATATGATTTTCCTCAAGATGATTATATAATCTTTTATGAACAATTTTTTCTATTAATTTCGAGGTAAGTGGTAGATTAGAGACTGGTCTAAAATTATTTACCTGCGATTTATCACCAGTTTTAGGCAATGGTGTGACCATGGCAATTTTCCAATCCAGTGGAATATGACCTTGTTCAAAAGAGCAATTAAAAAGAGAACAAACTCTTCCAGGAATAGCTAAAAAAGCATCCCTTATTATTTCTGCACTAATATCTTCTATACAGAATGCCTTGTTGATATTTATATTTTTACAAATATCAATAATCTCTTCTACTGTGGTTCTAATTTCCCCTAATTTCTCATCACAGATATCTCCATCAAAAGTCCATTCATCATTTAGATCTTTAGCCAAATTTGGTCCAATATTTATAAAATAATTATTTATATAGTCTGCCGTATCCTCCGGACTTATTGGGTTACCAGAATTTTCATCAATTAAATTAATTGTATCGAGCGACAGGCTTTTTTTATTTGGAACTACCTTTTGAATAATTTTCCAAAATTTTTTTGGATCATTTTGATTTTCATCCAATTTTTCATTGATAAAATCTGCTTTGGCTTTGTGTAGGCGTGTAATACATCTATTCCTAATTCTTTTTGCATATTTCCAATCATCCTCCAATTTTGTTCTCTTAGCAATAGTAAGTGCAGTATCCTTATCATGAATTAGTTCTAATAAGGGGGCAGTAATCCATTCTTCCTTAATTTTTTTAATTTTAAATACCTTTTTAGGGCATTGTTGTTCAATAAAGTACAATATTTTCTTATACAAAATATCCCATTTTCCAGAAATTGAAACCATGTTATCAAAATCGTCCCAATTTGAGTTTTTTAGATTATTTTGGAATTCTAATTTATCATAATTTCTGTAACTGCGTCCCTTAAAAGTACATTTAGCTCTTTTGACTCGTGCCTTTTTCCTAGTACATACAATCATTGAATGATCACTAATATTCAAATCGACCACTTCAACATTTGTAATAATATTAGAATTGGTTAAAAACAGATCAATACATGATGAAGTAGATTTTGTTATTCTAGTTGGAGTTTTGATAAGTTGTATAAATACAAACTGTTTAATTAATGCTTTAAAATCCTTGATAGAATTACTCCTATTATCATTGACATCAATATTAAAATCTCCCATGAAAATAATTTCCAGTTTATTTAAGTTTAGAGTTGTAAGACTCTCTTCTAAAATCTCCATAAAATTTGTAATATTACCATTAGGAGGTCTATATAAATTACAAATTAAGATGGTCTTGTTTGACTTTTGATTAATAGACATCCATTGCATCTCACAATCCTTATGACTTTTATTTAAATGCGCATATAAAGTTTCAGAATAATCATATTTATTATTAATATATAAACAAAGTCCACCTCCTCGTTTAATATTATTATGCTCTCCATTATTTTCATCCACCCATTTTCTATCATATCTATATAGTGAGTAATCAGGATTCAATTGAACCATTTGTGATGGTATGTTATCATGTAACCATGTTTCAGAGAACCCAATAATATCAATACCACTACCATTAAAAGTTGCATCAATTAAGTCCCACTTATTAAGTAAACTCCTAGTATTTAAATGTGCAATATTCATTCCCTTATTATTCCGACGATCAATCATTTACACAAAACAACATGACCAGTCCATCTTTGTACCAGCACATATTTATTTTAGATTGATAGGCTCGGATTAATATTCCCCTATCTTTACTTGCCATCATGAATGATCAATAAAACAGTTTCAACAGCAATTTGTGCTTTCCAGTATAGGATAGTGAATCGAGTAAACAGCAAATATAAACAATAATTTTCTTTTACGTATCATTTTCAATATGTTATATATTTTCAAGGTCAAATGGGATCAGAAAAGGCTTCATGAACATAATCATTTATCAGTATATACAAGAATTGATGCGTTTCTAATAGGGGAACTCCCCAACGATACAATTCATAACATGTTAACCAATATCAATTTTACTTTATGAGGCCTGTCAAAATCAATCCCACTTCAACACATAAATACTATTTATTAAGAATTGCATCTCTGTAGTCGCAGATGATCTTTCCCAGCCAATTTCCCTTGGTAACATTTTTTTGTGAGATTTGTTTATGCTGAGTCAACGTGAACCCACAAGAAAATGAATCACCACTTGTGGCCTCATATAGAAAGCCCTCTGTCTGTAGTAGCTTATTACGTAATAAATCATTTTGGTCAAATTTTATCTAATAACAAGTCGCATAACCTTAATTTTGTCTTCCTCCCATTTCTCTACAATTTTGATTTTATTCCCAATTTTTTTGGCATGGTAACCATCTCTGGCATCCATAATGTCCTGTACAAGATCAAGCCTGCCATGATATCTGGCCATTTCTGAGAAATATAAATGTTCAGCCGATTTATAAGTAATATCCTGATAATTAATTGAACAGGGGTACATGTTAGAAAGATATGCGTGATGGGATTGAAAAGCAATCCCATCCTGGACTCGTATGATTTTAACCGTTTCCATGCTAATGCCATATGGTAGATTATTGATGTCCTTGTATGTATACTTTTTCCATTCAATGATCAACTGATTCCCTTTTAATTTGACATCTTTTTTTTGTGATTTTAAAGTGGCAAATATACAACGAAGATCCCTTCTTTCATTTTGTTCTTGGGGTGTCATGGAATCTGTCACATAAATTCCCTTCCAGCTGTCTTTTAATTTTAATTTACCAATGTTCTTGAAAATGTCTCCTTTTATCGAGCTATCAGAGAATTGGATCCTTATTGATCTCGGACGAACATAGTGATCCTTCACTAATCCTAGTCTATAAGCAGCTACCACATCCCCTTCTTTGTGCTCGATATTCAAATCCTGGAGTAAATCCAATGCTACTTTTTTGTTTTTTTTGGCAATGTTTTCAGGTACGCCATCAAGGATAATTAAACACCGTTTGAGATCCTCTAGGTCGTGTGTGAATTTACGGTCTAGTTTTTCAATAATATCAGTTTTTGATTTTAGATCACGTTTGGTTGCCTGTAATTCTTCCTTGGTTGTCCCAAGTTCGTCCAAAGTTGTCCTAAGATTTTCTTCCAGCGTTTTGACCCTGGCTGAGAGCTCTTTTGCATCGTTTATTGCTTTGGTCATTTGGGCTTCGATGTCCAGAATTCGTTTATCATTATTATCAATATAATTATCCAATTTAGAGCTCGCATTTTCAATAGACGCATCAATTTTGGACAATCTACTGTCAATTTTGGAATCGGATGTCTGTTGGTTACTCAGGATACTTTTTAGCATATCTTCAGTGCTTACCGCTTCGGAGATCTCACCCTTCGACGCCATGTCAGCTGTTGATGTTATTGTTTGGGTTGATACTGGTTCCGGGTCAAGGGGTGACCTCGCGGGTTTCTGTGTAACCGATCCGCTTCGTGTTTTAGGGGGCATTCCCCAGGAAATCCCTGATAAACAGATGTTATTCACCAGGTTGTATGTGATCACTAGGGTTTCTCCGATAAACTAGACGAAAATGGCGTGTTAACACTCAGTATATCCACAGAGATCGCCGATAACCGTTTGCCGTCACTCGGACTCCCGCCTTACTCGATCAGCGCCATATTGCTTTTTGCAGAGCTCTTCCTGATTTATCCCCCCCTAACCACAGCCACAGACCACCTGATGTCTGGCAAACTTAACACATAGACTTTAACCTTAATGCATCTGCTCCTTGGGACATTTACCTCTGAAAGTGGGCGTCAGGGTTCAGGAAAAAGGAAGGGTTTAGGGAAGGGTGTAGATTAGTGAAGCATATTAGGGATATGTGTCATTAGACTGAGCCTGTTTAGCTAGAATATAATCATAATGTAACAAAGTTTGTGTAATAAATTTCACAGAAAATGTCCACCATACAATTCTATTTGCAATTGTTTTCTGGTTCATATTTGAATATAAAATAATAAAGAAACAAATCGATATTGACCTGAAGTATCTGCAAGCTGCCTCACAGATTCAAATTAATTCTTTTATCAAACAAGGAGCAACATGATAAGTGTGATTAAGTGTGATTATACCCAAGCACAGTCAAAAAGTAAAGTAGGTTTGGACTCATTTTATTGAAACGATGTAGACATGTTGAAATGATGATGCATAAAACATCACCTTTTGAGAAAAATAGGTATTAAAAGATCAGGCAAAGTACACTGAGTAAAAAGCATTGCATCTAGTATTGATAGCATGAAAGGCTATAAAAGGTTGTGGAGGGTGAGTTACTTCTGTTTTCTGATTGTTTGCTGGTCAGCAGATGTGTACATACAGATTTCCAAAGGAAAAAAAATTAGATGTCAAATGGGACACCACTACCCCGATGTAAAGCAACCCCAAATGATAGCCTACATAGGATGTCAACTTTTAGAGTAATATTTAACTTGAGATATTATTTTTAGTGTCAACATTTAGAGCCATGTTCAACTTCAGAATTTAGTTTTTACAATTTTTGCTTCAAATTTGTGAAATTTTTCATAATAAATATTTCACTATCCAATGTTACAAAGTTCTTTCACTTGGCCAAACAATATCATCAAAAGTGTCAGACTTGTTGCCACATCTTTTATATCAAAAGAAACATTGATTCAGATCAAAGTTCATAAGCCATTTTTACAAGATGATATCTGAATAAGTTTTATTATCTGTCAAATGCCCACGGTGAACTATGGTTTTCCTTTTGCCTCTTTGATAACTACAAAGGCAAAACCTTTTAGACAAATCTCACACCCCTGATGGCCCCAATACCATTAAAAAGAACTTATGTTTAGAGGAGATTTGAAGCACATTCATTAATTTTATTAATTGAAAATATGCATGTCTCTTGCAGTTTTATGTATCAAATCAATGAACAGTATTAAAATGAATCACTTACCGAATTACCAAGAGAAAACAGAATTCTTCTGTCTCAAATTATGAACCTCTTCTGTTTGATATTTAGAATCGGACTTTGGCTATCTGCCTCAAATAATTGTTGTCACAATGGCTTATTGTCCGGGGTGTTCTAGTACATATATATTAAAAATACAAATACTGAGAAGCCATGCTATGAAGTTAAGTTTTCTACAATGTTATTATGTTCCGGGAGAATATTGTTATTGGCATGGTTGTAGTTGCAGTACCAGTTTCTGTTTATTTTGGCTCTGTGGATTTGTTGTGTTTTGATGAAAGTTTGTACTCTTCTGACCTTAATCCCACATTCCCACCAGACTCCCTCTACTGCTTTACATTTACAAAGAGTTGCAAGCAATGCATATTGTTCAATCTTCATGAAATATTCTCAATAATATATGAATTTTATGTTTTTTCTACTATCACAAATCCGTTTTTGAGTATTAAATCTTGGCTCTCCAAAGATTCAGTCAGGTGACAAAATATTTTGCAGTTATTTTAATTCCTTAAAGGGGATGTACATGTCTCATACATAGGTTCAAAGAGATACCTCAACCCATATAAACTTAGCAATGGGACAGCGGGGGATGTCTTTTTTACACAGTCCGAACTTAATTTGATGATGTTATTGGGCGCATCAAGAATTTGGTGCATTTATTGGAGAGTTACAATGTATCAATAAAGCACTTTAAATGGGCTAGTATGCGGCTTTAAATCATTGAGTTCACTTGATCAGATTCTGATTTCTCTTAAGACTGTAGATCTTCATTTTATTCTGTTGTCAACAGAAAACATCATCCTATTTCCTTTTTTTCTGTGGATTCTTTTTTGTTAATGCAAAAGCAAACCGTTGGAAACATCACAAGTCCTGACAAGATGAACATAGTGCCAGAGAGATAGAATGAAGATGTATATGCTTTAGAAACTCCATGTAACCAAGCTGAAATTAAAAGATCATTGTTAATTCTAATCCTCAAGTTTCATGTTTATCTGTATACATTTCTAATAAGTGTGAAGTACAGTAACACAACTGAGTCTACTGTTCCAATTTTTCTCATATGTCAAAGATAGTGAGTTGATTAGAGTGTTCATTTTTAGATATGGAATCATCTCAGTAGTCCAAAAATGAAGTAGATTTGAAATGAATATTCGGAACTTACATGTCACTATATTTGTCAATGGAAATGCGATTTCAGGGAATAAATATCATGTAATATTTTGAACTTACATGTCACTATTTTTGTCAATGGAAATGCGATTTCAGGGAATAAATATCATGTAATTGAATTACTCACATAGTTATCATAGCAACAAACTACATATAGAATAATATGATCATTAAATAATGTTTTATTATCAAATTAGTTAAGAGTGCTGCAGCATCTTGATCAAAAGGCCTCCAGATATTGATTAACGCATGACCCAAATTTGATAAAGGCTAACATATATCACCGTGTTCGGGAAGTCCTAAGCTTTTCAAAAATGCCTGATGCCAGACCAAACACAAATTATTTTGTGTTCACTTATTCTGGTGACCTTTGACCTTTGACCTGTGGCCTTGAAAGTTGTAATTCGTGTTTAGTCTGGCATCAGGCAGTTTTGAAAAGTTTAGGACCTCCCGAACAAGGTGATATCTGTCAACCTCTATTAATTTTGGGTCATGGGTGGGTCACTTTTTTAGGGTAATGCTGCAGCAATATAAAGTGTACAGAAATGCCTTGGTCTTTCTTTTAGTCAATCTGTATACTTTACCTGCCAATGGGGCTCCTAGTAATGAACCTGGAGCAACGAAAAAAGTTGTGACACCAAAAGCAATGGCTACTTGGTTTGTTGGTAAAGACTTCATCACAAGAGGCAAGCAAAGTACAGCTGATGGTGAATTAAAAAAGCAAAATAGAACTGAATATGTGAAAAGTAAAATGATATTTTGTGTTAATGGAAGAACGAGAGTGATAGCACCATTTACAAATGCAGATATCATAACAACTGTAGAAGAATCCAAATTCAGTAACCCAGTGATCAGTCCAGTTAAAGCTCTTGCTACAGTTGCTGCTACACCCATTGTCATATATAAAAGGGCTACACTATTCTTTGAGAATCCAAGGGAGAGAACATAACTTCCAAAGTGTGTGTAAATTATCATCACTGGGAAGTAGAAGAAGGTAATATGAAGGCAGAAAAGACAAAAAGAAACAATCGTAAACATTTTGAAAACATGGGTGCATCTGTACATTACATTGCTTTCATTATCACTGACATGTACATCTTCATTTTTCTCTGTATAGTCAACATTCTTCAGACAGCTCACAGCGTCTCCATCCATATTTTCATCTGACTTTCTTAATCTTTTATCTGAGTCATTGAGTATTAACATTCTCTTTTCGACTGTTCTTTTTTCTATAGGTCGATACAAAGAGGTTAAAATTATGGTATGAGAATATATTCCTGCCATCAGGAGAATAGCCCCTCTCCAGCCATAGGCTGGCTCGAGAGCTGTGATTATAAAGGCCCAAACAAACCCACTAAGGCCAACACCAGCTAGGGAAAGGCCAATAGCAATGTTGTTGTACTTTTTGAAGTGTCTTGACAAAGTTGCCACACTGGTATTATAGCCGATAGCTCTTCCAATCCCAAGCATCAGACTGAAGGTTATGTATAGATGGAAGACCTGAAAAGACAATTCAGTAGAAATATGAAAGTTTTATTCTAAATGCATCTATAAATGAGCTAGTCAGTTGGTTAATAAAACAACATACATACATTTTATCTTAAAAACAGAGAGGATATTCCTTTATAATTTCAAAGATTGATTGGTGAACAGAACCTTAAAGCTATGTAATAGGTATATTGCCATGTTATGATAAAATAGGACATAAATTACTTATGATTTACCGATTACATTATGATTATGTTTTACACATTATGAAATAACTGTGAGTACACTTTATTTGGTAAATCAATAGTGTGTTGCAATTCTAATAGATTTCAATGTTTTGGTATGTTTATCATAAATACTGTGCCTTTGTTGCAAGTGAACTCAATGCAATGCCAATGAATGCAAGAATTGTTCCGAACATGGCAGTGGGTCTGTCTCCAAATCTTTCAGATACTAAACCAGCAATTGGACCTGTTGGAACAAAATATTGGGTCAACGTAATCAGTCTTTACAGTGCTTTTTGCAACAATAATTTCTTTTTCAAATTAACTTTCAGATGGTCAATTCCATTCTTTTATGAGTTATTAGTTAATTCAACTACCAGATATAATAATGTCTTCAAGCTTTGTTATTACTTACTGCACATATAAAAAATGCCCACATTCAGAGAAGTAACCAAGGCAATAGCAGATTCTTCAGCTTTCAAGTTTTCTGTGAACATTATGTAGAAGAGCCCTGCACAAGATGTGAATCCTGAATTCACAACATGGAAGAGAAATGATGCAGTACACACCACCCATGCATAACAACCATCTTTGTCTGTCTTGAGGTTATGATCCATTGCTGTGGAAATAATGAAAGGCAGTGAAACTATAATAAGAACCTGCATAAGAACATGAGTTTCTAACTTGCATATTATCTTTACCACTGTATCTCAAATGCCATACTAATATTGAAGCATAGACTGAGACACAACAACTAGTGAACACTCTCAATCAATGAGAATGCAAGTAACAACTCACACTGAGCTGTTGATGAGCAGACTTATAATAGGGCTACATTACAATCAAGGGGACATTTCTGGTCTTAAGTTAGTCATTCTCGTCTCATTCAATCTTACATCAGAGCACTCGTTATACCTCACTTTAATTTAACTTATGTTGTTGAACATTGGAGTTCTTTGGGTGGGATGTCCCAGATGAATATCCCCTGAGCAAATAGACTTTTGAGATATTTTTCATATCGCTTATTGGTGGTTTTGAATTTGACTTTATCTCTACTTGTAAGGTGGATTTTCAGCCTCGAGATGTCCAGTAGGTTTTTATTGGCACTCCGTCTAGACATCAAAGATGCTATATACTCAGTCCTATGTCTCCTAGGGTGTTCCACTCTATACAATACAAATCTCATTTAAGTTTGGGTGCTCACCTGGGTCTATGATTGCACCCCATACACCTAGACTCTTTCTCTTTAAGAAGAGGAGGAAGGTATAGCCTCTTCCTCTTTAAGAGCAAAGATTCTCCCTGTTATACCTCACATGAGGCTTATAAGGTGAGGTTTTCTGCTTGAAGCATAGAGGTTTAGTATCGATGTAAACCACCAGGGGGTGCATGTATGTCCTCTTCTTCTTGAAACAAAATCCCTCACCAAATGAACCAAGCATAAGTATAATAGGGAGTGAAAGGTGTGCTTCAAGAGGATGAGGGGAACCCTTTCTCCTCTTCTTAAAGAGAAAGAGTCTAGGTGTATGGGGTGATGATTTTACTGGCTCTGTCCTCAATTTTCCTTACAAATTTACCTTGATTGTTGGGGCACTATCCACCATAAAATCAGCATAATGACCAATGGGTGAAATTGGGTTAGCAGTTTTTGAATCAATAAACCTCTGCAGTTTACCTAACACTACACAATTATTCATCTTTTTGTACTTTCCAATCTTTCTTTTTCAAATGTGAGTTAATCATCTGTAGTAATCCCCCCAGATTTTTCTATTGAGTTTAACATGGATGTCAGTCATCTCAATCCCAGTAAGGTTCACATACATATGTATCATCTTCCCCATATATAGTGAGTATATTTGTGTCACACCATTGAGAGAGTTTATCTCAAGCAAGACATACATTATTCCCAGTATAAAACTGTGTCTTCTCCATACATGATGATAATATTCTCAATGTTAAACATTATTAAATGTGCATCTTATTCTTGGAGTGGTCCACAACTCATTAAAGACTGTGGGTGTATAGGATACTTTATTATACCTTGGGGTGATCATGCTTCAGTAGTTTAACACATTCTGAATCAAACACAAGTGATAACCTACCATTTATCACCCTCCTGGATGACAAAAGAAACTATTCTGCATGGGAAACCATGCAGTTTTAGAAAACTACAAATCCTACAAACTGCAATGGAGTGTCGATGCACCGAAAAAATAGTCCATGAGAATGCGTTGTTTAATGCATGTTTTACCTTAAAATATGCAAGGTTTTCTATTTGTATGCATAATCTACATATGAGACGCATAATAAAATGCATAAACATAGAAAATGCATAGTAATACCTACGTTCCTAACATGGGCGATAATACAGAAGTTGCAAAATGGACGGCCGCATCAAAGATCAACATCTGTCATGTTTATCACCACTTGACTTCGCAGGTATTATTTTCAAAAGTATGGAAAATATTGGGGCTAAGGTATAATTAATCCATAACCAACCTGGATAGGGGTCCTCAGGGGGTCAGCACCCCTCGACTGTACCCCAATATCAGCCTGTTGGTGGCCCTGTGGGCCCTGCCCTTAGGCTGATATCAGGGTCCCACCTCGGGATGGTTATATATATAGTTTAGATGGTTGGAATGGTTATATATATAGTTTATGGAACTTGAACTTGTTTGTCTTTTTTCATACTTTTTCACAATTGATCAAATATGCCATTGGTCAGATGTTGGATAGATCACAATGGAATATATAACATAAATGATAAACTTACCTTGTCTTGATAAGGTCTGATTTGAAAGTTTGTCTTCTTTTACTCCTTTAGTTCAGAGTAATAGAATATGTAAGGCAAAACAATCTTGGTTCAGACAATATGACCATATTGATTAGAAGTCTTGATATGAAGTAAAGGTCATGTTTTATCATTGATTGATATGATAGATTCTATATCGTGAAATAGCTTAGTGATGTACAGACTATATCAGGATGACAGCATAACGGAGAATGCATCAGTATCACCTATACATTTTATAAATGGAGAATATCCTGAAGGGGAAAACCAATACAGGATCAAACCTTTTAATGGCTTTCAACTTTGAAAGTTCGATATAATTATAAAACCACAAAATAATTTTTTCATTGAATTCAGATATCATGTTTGTGTCATAGAACCGCAAAAAATGTAGTAGCACGGAAAGTTTTCAATCAATCTTTACATAAATGGTATCATAAGAAAGCCTAGGAAATTCTCTACCTCATGGTATGTATTACCATGCTATTTATAGAGTATCTTACCTGTAACCTCATATGACGTAAATGGAAAATCTGGCTTACCTATGATCTTAATGTTTTCCATGTCAGATGAACAAATATCTCACACAGTTTCCATTGATGTCTTTCTTTTCTTGCTGCACCTTTTATTAATTGATTTATGAACGTTTCACGTTTTCCCTAAAACTAAAAGCTAAATTTTGAAACTAACATCAATTATAAAAGCTACACTATACCTATATATTTCATAAGTCATTTGACAACTAATTAACTAAATAAAGCAACATAAAGCAAAAAACAATCACTTACCGACTTACCAAGAGAAGACAGAAATCTCCAGTATCAAATGATGAACCTCTTCTGTTTGATATTAGATATGTGTGTACTAAATTTTAGTATAGCACTTTGGCTATCAGCCTCAAATAATGTTGACCCAACTGGCTATTTTCCAGGGTGTTGTAAGTACATAGATTTTAAAAATACCAATACTAAGAAGCCATGTTATGAAGTTAAGTTTTCTACATTGTTATCGTGTTCAGTAAAAATATTGGTATTGGCATGGTTGTTGTTGCTGTGGCAGTTTCCGTCAGCTTTTGTGGATTGTGGATTGGTTGTTTTTTCGTAAATGTTTGCACCCTTCTGACTTTAATCCCATGTACATTCCCACCAGAACTCACCTCTCTCTCCTGCTTCGCATTTACATAGAGGTGCATACAGTGTGTACGTTCTTAATTCTTATGAATTGTGCCCAATTGTTCTGTCACTGCAAATATACATAATTATTTCACTTGTTTGGGTTATATTTGCATTCATACACACTTTACCTTTATTGGGGATCACATTCTTGACTGTAGTCTCTCCAAATCTAGATAAGTATGGCAAATAATGAGATATGTTTTAGTAATTTTCATGTGGTGAGCTTTTCATCAAGTAATAGTGTTACCATGGTGTTGCCATGCTCTACCCCAAGATTGACATATATTGATATTAATTATCAAGTATAGATTTTTTAGGTGTTTTAATGCCTTGTCATTGATTGTAGAATGATGTGGTGGAGGCATTTGATATTAAAAATATACGGTTTTCATAATTTCTCTGATATTATGTGACTACATATTCTAAATACACTCCCGATAACTAGTTATGTATCACAGTTGTATGTGAGAGACCTTGCTGCATTGTTTTGGTACCAGCAGCTACTGTATGCTAATAAGCAAAACCTGTATATAACAGACCATGTGCACGGGTAGATCCAGAGAGTTTCAAAAGGGGAGCGGGGTGCCCCATCATAACATTTCCAGCGAACCCTCTGGGTCTGAGGGTTTTACATTTAGAAAAAAATATCAATATTCAGCTAAAAATATGGGGGTGGGGCACCCTCTGCCCCCCTAAATCCACCACTCTGGGCCATTTCATAACAACCTCAGAGGTTTTATTTATGTTTATGGAAACTGTACAAGAGTTTACAACTTCCGTTTCATAACAAAGCTGGCACAAATTGACCCAAAACTTATGTAAATTGACCCAAAACTCCCATAAATCCTTGCAAACTCCCATCAGCAGAAACAAAAAATGCATAGCTGTGGCACCCAAAAAGGTCATCGTAACTTTATGAAATGCAAAATTCACATAACAGTATGGAGGTTTGTTATGAAACAAGCCCCTGGTGTGGGCATGAGGGAACCAGCAATGTTAGGGCTAATAAATGCAAACCCATAGAAGAGGGTTAATGCCATACTCGGCACTATTCAAACAAGACATCGAGCCTGATTTGGACCTTGGCTATTCAGTGGCAGAGATTAGGTATGTTTGAGCTTAGAGCTCTATGATTGCAATAATGTAATTGTTTTTGAAGTATCTGAAGTTGCACTTTGAAACGGAATTTTCTTTAAGTTCAAAATAAGCAATTTCACTGTACAACCTCTGCCTCTATCCCTCAAGGCCCCCGAGTCCTGTTCACTCCTTTTATTGATATGCTTTCCAATTAGATCAATAAGATATGGTGATATTAAGTATCTAATGGGAGAAACATTAGCTTACCATCTTTCCTTTGAGACCAACAAATATGAATGCTGCCACCTGGTGTCTACTGTAAGAACCAAGGTTGTCTACTTTCATCTGCATTAATTTTCTCGATCAACTTACAGTGTAGGTGTTTGTTGTCTGATGTTCATTCTTGTCACATGGTTGACAGATTGGGATTAATGATATCTGGATATATATATTTATCATTTAGTGAAATTCAGCAATATGAAATAAGATTTTAGGTGAGAGCGATGTTGAATGTTGAATGTTACTGCACTGCACAATGATTTGGGTTATCATGGATCTATGCCTGGACAATGGCTTTCCACTGTTCTTTCTTGAGTGTAATCAAAGTCTTACAGCATCTTGGAGGATCCAAATTTGAAATTTTGACTTGAAAAGACTGTGATACATACAAAACTCTTATAAATAATAAATTCTCAAGCCATGGAGATGAAGGTGGAAAGCCATCAAAATGATGAGATCACATCAAAGGTACCCCCTTTTTGTTATTCTCTAATTAACAATCTGATACTCAGAGTGATACAGGTTTAGTAGTTAAGAGTCTGAAGGGGAGTGCCCATTGGATGATTCAACTGCAGTTCTTGTTTTTGAAGCAACTAGAACTGGCAAAACCGACCAGACCTAGTCAAAAATGATGGGAAATGATGTTCCCATTGAGCGATTTTGAACTATAGATACTTTACCTTTGTTGCCAGTGAACTCCATGCAATGCCAATAATCCAAGGTTTGCTCCATGTGCAAGGCCCTTCAGATAGAATATGTCGCATGGCTCATAGTAAAAGATGTCTCATGGCTCAGAGAAAAAGATATCATACCATTTTGTAACCTAAGGTTTACAATGGTTTATGATATCATCAGCTTTTACATTGTTACCATTTTACGCTTAAAAAGTTTATGAATAATTGCTAAAACAGCACTATCTGGGCCTGGATCTGAATATTTGAGTTAAAAGTGTTACTTTAAAAAAACAATAGTGCCTCTTAAGCCTCTATTCCACGGTGCATTCATGTACTTGCGTTCATAATTTTATTTGCGTTTCTTGAAATGAAAGCAAGTGAAACACGAGTAAATGCAAGCATTTGTAGGATTTGCTTGCGTTCATACTTGCATTCAAACTTGCATTTCCATGATTAAAGGAACGCAAGTGGCACTGAATGTATCGTGGAATATAGCCTTTACTTCCAAAACATTATCAAATTGTCAATTCCATTCTTTAAAAAATTGTTAACATACTAAAGGACAGATGCAATAAGAAGCAATGAGAAGTAACCAAGACAGTTACAGATTCTTCAGCTTTCAAGTTTCTTGTGAACTTAATGTTGGAGAGTCCTGCACAAAATGTGAACCCTGAATTTACAACATTGAAGGGAAATGACGCAGCATACACCACCCATGCATAACAACCTTCTATATCCATCTTGAGTTTATCATCCATTTCTAAGAATTTATTAACAAATTCAAGTTTGATATTAAAGAAAACAAGAGAATCTTTTATGATTTCTATTAATTTTTTCATAACAATATATACTAATTTCAAATATTAGCTGGTGAGCCCTAAGCAGTGAAACTATATTAAGAATCTGCATAAGAACATGAGCATATGCCTAAATTTTCCAGGTTTTTTTTCAATAAAACTGAATGTGGGACTGTATCAAAGGCCTTTGAAAAGTCCATGTTTATGGCCACAGAAATGTATTTATTATTTATGCCAAGGTACATTTTAACCTTAAGGCCAAATGTCCACAAAGAACCTATGCAGGTAATTTGCTGCTTGCATGTCAGTTAAAATATGGCACCCAGAATCATCTTTGATTGTTATTTTACTGTTGGTATTTGGCCTTTTATTGGGCAAATGTACTTATACAGATTTCCTGAATTGGCCTCTTGTTACCTTGACCTTGTGTCCCCCAGTAATGGCGGCCCCCATCAGGCTACTCACGGCTAGACTATATTGCAAATGCTCCAATCTCATACCTAAATTAATATGTAGTATCAGACGACTCAACAAGAGTTTACTAAAAATACAGTTAAGGAACAAATGGATGGTTTATCATTATATACCATAGATGTAAAGGTTACAAGTTGTCAGGGAGGTGTCACATTCCTCACTGTGCAGGGAATATTGATTACTTGGAAACATACAATAATCATGTGTTGTTGATCATAACTCCTGTACGGGACAAACTCAAAACCTATTAATTGATGTCAGTATCATTACAATGATGGGATGTCTCTACAGGAGTTCTTGCTGAATTTGATATTCCTAAATCAACTTTGGGTGAATTCATCCATTGTTTGGGTAGCCGTCGTGCGGGATAGACCCCCATGTCAACACTGATATTCCTATATCAGAATATTGTTTAGAGTTCATTCAATCTGGTCATCAATAATTGATTTCTTTGTTTTGATGCAACGCCAAACTGCTGGAATCATCACAAGTCCTGACAGAATGAACATTGCACCAGCAAGGTAAAATGAAGAAGCATAAACTTTGGTGAGTCCATGTAACCAAGCTGAAATCGTTAAAATGGTGATATTTCACAGACTGCATGCATCTTCTATGACTCAACTACTTTCGGACAGCAAGAAAATGAAATATTTCATATAAACAATTTATGCATGAAAGCCTTCAGATTGAAAAACTAAAACAAAATATACAAAGTTGAAATTGAAGGTAATTTTCATTCATCAGATGTGGTGAAAACCAAAAAAACATTTAGATGGTGTTGAAAAACAGCTGATAAAATATCTCCTCACCTGCTAAAGGAGCTCCCAGAATTGATGCTGGGACAGTGATGAAGCACATTACACCATAAGCTGTTGCTATCTGCTTTAATGGTACTGATTTCATGACAATCGGCAAACAGAGCACATATGTAGGGGCAGTGAGTAAGCAGAACAGTATAGAAAAGATAAATAAAAATATGATGTTTTGCCCAAACGGAACAATAATGGTTATAATACTGAGTAAGATTGAAGACACCATCACCACTATTTCAGAATTTAAGTTCAGTAAGTCAGTTACCACCCCAGTTAGTGCTCTTGCCACTGTCATCACTATTCCCATGGTCATGTATAGAAGAACAACTTCATTCTTGCTGAATCCAAGAGAAAGAACATAACTTCCAAAGTGTGTGTAAATGATCATAATAGGAAAATAGAACAAAGCATAATGGAGACAAAAACATCTGAATGAAATATTTCTGAGAAGCAAGAGGGTCTTCAGAAAAACATTTTCTGGGCTTTTCTTGTTTGTGATGAAGTGATGATTGGATGCATTCAACTTATGTTGTTGTACACACTTTGAAAGAGAATAGTCTCCAACCTCAGTGTCTTCACTTTCAGTTTTACTTACAAATGCTGCAATCATTGAGTCCTTGTTACATTTCTCATTCAGTCTTTCCAATTCCAAATTTTGTGGAAGTTTTGCCAACCTGTTGCTTTTCTGGCCCATACCAGTCATAGCAGGGCGGTATAAAGATGAGAAGACTATCGTTTGAGCAAATATTCCTCCCATCATCATAGTTGCTCCTCTCCAGCCATAGGTATCCTCCAGAACTTTCATCAATGGAGGCCATGCAAAGGAACTTATACCTACCCCACAAGTGGAAAGACCAACAGCAACTTTGTTGTACTTTTTGAAGTGTCTTGAGAGAATAGTTATACTTGGGTTGATACCCAGTCCTCTCCCAACTCCAGCAATGATACTGAAGGTAAGGTACAGATGGATGGTCTAAAGGGATTTTAAAGAACATGAAACTGTTTTGATTGATAGATTCACAATCAAATTATTTTCTGGTCTTTTATTTATTGGGTCATTTGGGTCAAACTTATGTTAACTACATTGTGCTTAATTATTCAAATAGAGCATTTTGCATTCTTCATTATTAATATGATAGATATGTTTGTATGAAGTTCATATTATACAACTTTGAATATTTGCCCCAAAGTTGCATGATAAAACTATTCTGATGTGTATTTACCTATTATGTACACCCCTGATAAAATGAAGATGCTCAATTCTCAATTTCCTTTCTTGAGGTTTGGAACCATTGTATATATATAAAAGATACAATTATGTGGTTCTCACCCATTATTTTAGATGAAATAGATATATGAAATTTCATATTTATACACACTTGACTTTACTTTGGAAAAACAAAGGATTGGTATACCTTGGTTGAGAGTGAGCACAGTGCAATACCGATTGAAGCAAGGGATGTTCCCACCATTGCTATGCACCTTTCTCCAAACCTTTCACTCAGTATCCCAGCCACTGGACCTGAAATAATGTTTATAAAGCACAGGGTAGCATTCACAACTTGTATCGAATGCATTTCACTCTTAGACTACCATGATGACACAAGCATTAAGAAATTTCATTAAAATAATTTATTGTTAATAAGTACAAATTTAATTAAGATAAGTAAATTGACCTGACATTCTCCTTAATTTTCCCAGTGGCAAATAAATCATGTTGATAACCCTGTTATTTTGTATCAAATTATTTCAAGGAATTAATATAACATATTGATTAATACTGACATATTAATCATTGATATTTACTTACAAAACAATAGACATATTCCCAGATTCAAAGAGGTGACCAGTGCAATGGCACTGTCATCACCCTCAATGTTTTCCTTAAACATAATGTACAGGAGTCCAGCACAGTATGTGAAGCCTCCATTGATGACTTGAACCAAGAATGAGGCTGCACATATTACCCAGGCAAAACCACTGTCCTGTTGCATCTTGATTCCTGATGCACTTGATTTACCTACATCAGAATAGAAAAAACAGACATGTTTATAAATGCTTCATGGAGGCCTAAGATATCATAGGGTAGGCATGTTACATGCCATTTGTTTTCCTAAGTTTAAATTTTTAATATTAGGTTTGGGCCAAGATGTTGACATCCATAACAATCTTCAATCTGAAGATCATGTTCGATAATGATTGAAATCCAATAAACATTGAATATACATCTAATAGAAAATGATAACATGTTAACATGTGAAATTAAAGGTAATGTAAAGGAAAGAGTAACAATAATTAAACTTGTAATAACCTCAATTGATGTTGGTGTAAGAAGTTACAGTACTTCTGGTTGGAACCTCTGTTTTTTTGGCTGTAAGGTTATAAGTTTAACATACAATTTTAACCCATGATTGCAGGTCATCTAGATAATCTCAACAGAAGATCCAAGGTTATCAGGACTTTATCAGAATAATCTCCTGAAGGAGATTATTTGGTCAACCTGTTGAGGATATGGCCTTGAGCAATGAATTCTACATGACAATCCTTTATTAAAACAAACATTATATAAGAGGGCTTTATAAGATTCAGCTGGATGTAGGAGCTCTTCGTTTACAACAAGATTCAACTTATAATTATATGCTCCAAGAGTAAGGGTTTATATGAGAGGGGCTTTAAGAGCCAGAAGTACAACTTATAATAGATTGGCATCTTTATAAAAGGTTGGCTAGGTTCTCCTGTTTCAAATTCACTCAAACTGCACCAAACTGTCCAAAAGGCACATCAAAAAAAGGTGTATTTACCCACAGTCTGGGGTTTTCACACAATATATTTGAGGAACTATAGTTTATGCTCAGGTAGGACTACATTTCCCATGATGCACCTGGGCACAGAAATCGAAGATGGCAGCTATGCATACCTATTATTACCACAATTATTGTTGATTATCAATGATTATTGTAATTATCCATGAGTATCACAGATCGTTTAATGATTATTGCCAATCACCACACTTACTCTGATAATCAATGATTATTGCTGATTATCTTCAATTTATGCTGATTACTGTAATGATAATTGATTATTGTTGATTATCACCAGTTCTTGCTGATTATCACGGCGTATTGCTTTTTATCACCAATTATTGAGCTAGACCGGGGTTATTTATACGTTGTTGATTAAATGGTATTTAATCGATACAGTTCATAGTCTCACTCGTATCTTATGGGGATATGTTCAATATTTTGTTAGACTGACATGTTGATAGCAGGTCTTGTACTCGCTTGCAACTTGATGATAACTCAATAAAAAGAACCATGATATAAATTAGGGGAGTTATTTGTTGTTATTCATTATACTGGCTAGATCTTGGTCATTAATCCAATTAGATGTTCGTAAGGTTCATTAGTGGCAGAGATTCTAAGTAAAGGGGCTCAGTCCTACACATAGAACATGTGCTTGGCAAGAGATCATTTTGTTATTTCCATTAAGACATTCTGAAGATACAAATAAATAGTCATTCCATCCATACAATACATAGCATCCATGTCATAAGCTAACCACATCAATAAAGTTCTAACCAGGTATACCTATGGTTAAGCATCCCCTTTCGAGGTCCATGATACCCCACAGCTAGTGGGAGCGTCACCTCCCGTCTACTTGTGCCGGAGACCATCGGTAGAGTCTACATCACGTCCAGTACTCCGTCCGTAAGGTTGAGCCTATGCGCCAGCTATTCCAATCCTTACTATCACCTGCTGTTGTTGTTACTACCATCTTAGCACTACCCATGTGATCCGACTTGTTAGACTATTGCTCCCATGTGTTCTTCTCGAAGTCTATGTTGGTCTGCTCACCTATCCTAAGTCTCATACTGCTTATATAGCGCCAGCCACAGGCTTGCACTATACACAGGTATCCTAATACCCATCAGATTCTCTCCTCTTTTGGCCTTACATACATCTCACTCTCAGTTATGTTAAACTAATCCTATTCCTAATTCTATACTAAAGCTATCACAAATGGTAAAAGCCCTTTATCTCATGATGTCCTCCTAAGCTGGATTCTTCATATATCATGATCATAATGTTCCCTAGCAGTCTTTCCTATTGCACCTATGTCCCATTCGTACCTGTGCGTACCTGTCTAGGAATGAACTAACTCACTTACTATCGTCCCCGCATGGGGGAGCCACCATCTACGATAATCCTATACTTATACCTAGCCACAGACAGGAGCGCCGTTAGGCTTTTTGCTACTACACTAGCTTGACGATTTCACAACGTACTCCTGTCAATACTTAAGAGAGATTACACTTAGCTCTAACTCTTAAGACTATTATAATTCTTTTGCATTGTACTTCACTGCATTATCACTGTTTTTTTTCATTTCTGACATTGAACAATTATTGCTGTTCATTAGTGATTGTCATCATTTTTTCCCACATATCATTAGCTGCTACCAATTATCGGCTATTATCATCAATTATCAGTAAATATCATTGATTATTGATGATTATTACATCATTGCCGATTATCACTAATTATTGCTGATTTTCACAGAATCATGCCAATTATCTCTGAATATCTCAAAAGTATGTAGATTATTACTGATTAACGCTGATTTATTAATTATTGTCCTTCAATCATTCTCAAATCTTGGAGAAAAAGATTAAAAAGGCCAAATTTCAAAATGCTAAAAAAACTATTTAGGTAAAAGAAAAATACATTTTTCCTCTAACACTTTTTTAAATCTGTGATATGAAGATACTAAGCAGATACTCACCGGGCTGGGATCCTGAGCGCCGTATTTTGTCCCAGGGTCTAGTGCCGCAGAGTCCCGCCAGAGGGCCGCAGGACCTGAGGGCAGGACCCTGCGCCACTAGACCCTGAGACAAAATGCAAGGCTCAGGGTTCCAGACAAGGTTAGTATCGGATTTATTTCACCTCCTCTTACTTATTTGTTTACTACTGTGTTTTTGACAGTGATTATGTGTTTATTATGGGTAGTTGTTTACATATGTTTACATTTTGTTTACATATGACGTCATTGCCGGGCGATGCAGAATTCATGACGTCATAACAGTGAGCTAGACTGGTGTTATTTTATCTTTAGTTATGCCAATAAGATTGTGTTAATATTGTTCTTATATGTTCCTATCGTATGTAAGTATGTAGAGTCATTCGTTAGACTGCGTGATATTGATCGCATGTCACTTACATTTTTATTAGTTGAAATGTGTTAATGAATGTTCGTTATTTGAAGTTAAGGGGAGTTCTTCATTATTATCCGGGGTATTAGCTAGCTTTCATTCTTAACTCAGGTAGATCTTTATCCTGGATATTCGTTTGTTCTTCAGTGGTAGAGATTCTAAGTAAAGGGGCTCATTCCTATACAAAGAACACGCACTTGGCAAGAGGTAATTTTATTATATCCATGTAGACATTCCGAAGATACAAGTATATAGTTCTTCCATCCATTCCAATGCATGCTTTCCATCTCATAATGCTAACAACATCAGTAACCTTCCAACCCGGTATAGCTATGGTTAAGCTTCCCCTTTCTCAAGGTCTATACACTCCGCGACTGTTGAGAGAGTCACCTCCCATCGACTGATGCCGGAGACCATCAGTAGGGTCTCCGTCACGCCCAGTACTCAGTCCGTAAGGCTAAGCCTAAGCCATCCCAATCCTTACTATCACCTAATCGTAGTTGTTACTAAAGTCTGGGCACTACCTGTCATGATCCGTTTGTTAGACTATTGCTCCCATGTGTTCTGATCAAAGTCTATCTTGGTCTGCTCGTCTATCCTAAGTTTCATACTGCTTATACAGCGTCAGCCAAAGGCTTGGCGCTATACGCATATACTCTTAACACCTTTGACATTGTTCCCTCTTTCATATTTCTCATTCTTACTTACCCTTTATCCCATAGTACTCTTAAACTGGGTATTTCGGACACCGAATTCATAACGCTCCCTAACAGTCTTTCTTATTGCACTAGTGTCCCTTTCGTACCTGTGCGTACCTGTAGAAGAGGGATTTAACTCAGTTACAATCGTTTCCGCGTGAGGGCGTCATCATCAACAACAACCCCATACACTATACCTAGGCCACAAAACAGTGGTGCCACTTGGTGCCTAGCTCACATACTAGCGTCACTTGATTCACTATGCACCCTTGCCATTATAGACGAGTTTACAACAGTTGATATTAATTTCTAAAGAATATAATAATTCTTTTGCACTGGACTTGTGGATTGACAACAAGATAACTAACTCAGTAACAATCTTTTCTGCGTGAGGGCGCCATCATTCATGACAACTCTATACACTATATATACATATACACTATGCCTAAAGTGCCTCGCCCACGGCAACGGATTTGTCGCAAGTATTTAATTATCGGAGTACACATATTTCTACGATTTTATGTCGGCATCCAGGTTACCGATAATTTTCGAAATCGTACGATAAAATGTCCCGATAATGGCTGAAATGGTCCGCACACACAATGAGGCATTTCGCTTAGTCCCGACGAAAACTTTGCCTTTTCATGTTTTTTCCATCATCCTACGATAATATTTTATCGTACGATAATTTTTTTTATCGTACGACAAAATAAGACAGATATTTCTTAGCTTAACAGAACTTTCTGTGAAAGGTAAAAAATTAGCGGAAACATTATCTGAACCCGTTCCAACAGTATCTGGGTCAAATATGGCGGACAACATGGAGGTAGATTTGAATCTGGATCATGTATTCATGTATGGCCGTCTTGCGGCGTTAATAGATGATGACTTCCAAGATATGGAGGTAGACGACGACGAAGAGGCATGTGTACGATATAATCGACCGCGTTCATGTTGGGTGCGTCCTTGGTTGTTGAAAAGACAGGAGGAAAACCCTGGGACCCTTTTTACATTGATATGAGAACTTGAAGCGGTTAGTATCATTATTTTATCGATAAAAAAATATCTTAATTGAATTTTTTTTTTAGCTATTTCTTTGTCTTTTCAGAAATCATACGTTACTTAGGAAATATATAGACAGATCTAGGTATGTATCAGTAATACTTAAATTAAAGAATCCAATAATTTTTCAATTATCGTAACGAAGAAATTCATAATCATCGTAAACTATACATTGTATATTTTTTCTTAATAAATATGGAAATATTGATAAATCTTGCTAAATATTACTTTCTCAACAATTATTATGCTTTTGAAATCGTATTAGGAAGAACTTTTAATGAAATATATTTTGGTATAGAATTGTTAATGAATCATCAAGTCACAACTAAAAGTAAACAATCTTTATTGATTTAAACAGCTAGATGACACTCTGGAATTCTGTCGTGTATTACGAATGGACAGTCGGACCTATGGTTATGTCCTAGATCGTGTTGGTCCACAGATAGAAAAACAAGATACTAATATGCGTCGCGCAATTCCAGCATCCGAACGACTTGCAGTAACTATGCGATACCTAGCAACAGGTAAAACTTGTCTTTCTTTTTGAAACATAACATCTTAAGAACTATAATGAAATATCTATATTTATCTTGAAAATGGTCTAAATATACTTTCAAAAAGTATCTAAAGTCGTGTGAGTCTATTGAAATTATCCGTTTTTTTCCGGTTTCCTAAGTTGAAAATGTATACAACTCATTATCAATCCTCAAAGTGCTGGTAAATATAACTATATGTTGAGAAAATATTATTGTACAAACTTCTCCAAGTGAAAAGTATGTTTAATAATCTTACATCTTAACTGTGTCTTCTAAATGACATAAACAAATAAAGATGAACTACATAACAAATGCAGATATGGCTCAATCATATTATACTAATAATCTTACAAAAATATATTATCTTAACATTATTTTTCAGGTCAAACCCGAGTATCAATCGGAGAAGAATTCCGTACAGCAGACAACACTGTTGGCCGGATTATACAGGAAACCTGCGTAGCTTTGTTCAATGAACTCAGTGGGGACTTCATGCCCATAAGTAAAAACAAAAGATGGTTACAATCCAATAATAATCTTACGATATCTATATCTAATCATTACGACAATTTTAACCACTGTCAACACATAAATTCTTTGGTATAAAGACAATAACTGTCTTCATCGTTTAAAGGCATCAGAAATATTTAGTCTCAATGAAAGGAAATGAAAGCACGTTAACAACATATTGTAATACATAATTTTCAAAGCTGGTTCCATTGATTGTTTTGGACAATCATCGTGACTAAATAGATACCAATTTACGCTTTGATACTTCAGACTCCCAGGACAGAAGAGGAATGGATGGAGATCGCGAAAGTGTTTTTTTTCCGATGGAACTTTCCAAACTGTCTGGGTGCTTTGGATGGGAAACATATACGGATTCGTAAACCTCCTAACACTGGCTCGATGTATGTAAACTACAAGTACTTTTGCTCCATATCTTTAATGGCGCTTGTAGATGGGAATTATCAGTTTATTTACGTCAACGCTGGAGCACAAGGACGGGTCGCCGACGGAGGAGTTTGGTCGCAATGTAGTCTACAAAAGGCCATGGAGAACACAATCTGCTGCGTCGCAAATGTGGGGCATCGTACATTCCTCCCGGGTCCGTAGACCACGAAGATGCCAACCAGCACTTAGTGCCTGGAGCCTGGAGAAGATTCCCACAACTGACCGATTTCGCACCCACAAGAAACCGAAATCCCAGCATCGTCGCGAAGCGTGTACGATCGGTATACGAGAATTTCTTCCTGTCGCAAGCTGGATCTGTGCCTTGGCAAAATGATCAAATATATGGTTATGAGTAAATCAGTATCAAAACATTCTTTGGTATCATCCAGCCTGCTAAATATGAACAATAAGATGTGATCGCCAACTTACGCCGACAAAAATAATAAAAGTTACACCAGTAACATGTGAAGATAAACTTTACAAACTTATTTGTATGTCAAGGAACGAAATATAAATTTGCCTTTTCAGATTGTGTAAAATCTTCGAGTAATCATTAACGATTGATACAAAACAAAGATATGTTCCATAATAAAAAACAAATGAAAAATTTAAACTGTTTTTTATCCTACTTTAAGAAGGTTTTTAATTCTGTATTAATTTCAAATTAAACTGTCTTACCCATCAAAAATATACCGCTTTATAAAAGAAAACGAATGCTAGTACTTTCTTAGATAGTTTAGAGATTCATATAATGTCCGCTATGCGTTGCCATATTGTATGGGTCACCTTGGCCGAAGAACATCTGCTGATGCTGTTGATGATGCTGGGCGTTGTCGTGCATGTGCTGCATTAGGAACGGATCGTGAGACTGATGGGGATGTTGCTGGTGGTGTACCGGCATCATTCCGACATTTGTCGGTACGTTAGGATGAACGTTCGGGGTGGGAAGACAAGATGACGATGTTGTGACAGTATCTGCTGAGGTAGTCGGCATCTGCGTCGTTTGTGAGGTAGGCACTGATGCTGCCGATGCTGATGAAGCCGATGACTGTGGGAGTTCTGTCGTCATTCTTGGTTGAATACCACGAACATGTGGTCTTTGTATCGTTGGAATAGGCATCGGAAACTCACGAATTAAAGAACTCGGAGTTGCTCGTAACATGGGATGCGGGAAGGGCCCTGGAGGAGTAAATATCTGCGACGGTGGTTTCCAAGATCCTCGTTGCGTTTGTCGCACCAGTTTCGTGAAGTAGTCCATCAAGTCCTCTCTGACATCTCTTTGCAGTTTATCTTTACTTTGGATTTTGTCTAGATGAGCTTGGAATTCTTCCTCCGAATCATTTTCACTGCTGTTTGTAGGTACCTCGACAAAATACTCATCTGGGACTGGAGTTGGTGTACTGCTCTCATCTTTTTTAGTCTGTCCATCTTTGTTTTTTTTTGTTTTCTTCATCGCTAAATCATATTTCTTTTTGGACGGCGTTTGTTCTACTTCAGATTGTTTCTGACGTTTTGGTTTGGATCCTGTTTCCTTTGAGCTGGTTGGTTTTTCGCCATCATCAACAATACGTTTTGGAGTTTTCTTACCTCCCTCTTTCTTTGATTCACCATCACCTTGATCTTTGTTTGTTTGTTTTAACAACTTCTTTACCGATGTTTTTGTCGTAGATATTTTCTCTAACACCACTGTTGGAGACTTTGTTTTGTGGGATCTAGTTACGATATCTTTCTCGGATTTTTCAGATTCTACTGGTGTGTTGGCACGCGACGACCGTGTGGAGGAAGATGGTGTCTTCACTGCTTTTTCTTTCTGGCTCTTTCCATAAGAAGATAATGAGGAATCTTTAGTGGTTACGATGGAAGTGTTTTCTCCAACTACAATCGGATTGGTTTCAGCTCCCTTCGGACCATCATTTCCTAACTGCTGTTGAATCGCACCCATTTCAGAGTCTATACTATGATAACTTTGATCGATCTCTTTACACTCAGATTTTTGCGATGATACTAATGGGGATATGGGGACATCCTGCTGTGTGTACGAGATATCGGAGGAGAAACTTTGATCGGCCGTTGCAGATTTGGGACATTCTTTTGTTTGTTTTTCTTGTCCGTCGTCGCTGTACAGCAGATGCTGAGCTTGTGATGATAATTCACTGTCTGCGATACTTTCATCCAGCGTGCCATCAATGTCTTGTCGTTTTTTGCTTTTCTTCTTACGGGGAGGTGTTTCCTCATCGGCGACACTTTCCTCTCCACTGGATGACTCCAACACCTCCACACTGTAATCACCTTCATCCGGATCTACTTCTTCCTCCTCTTCATCGGAGTACTCGCTGTATGTCGCAGTTCGCTCTTGTACTTCCTCCTCCTCTAGCTGTTGCAAGATTAGAAAAAATAAAAATTCTCATTAAATACTGCGACAAAATAGATCATTATCGTAACGTAAATAATGTGAAAATCTGTTTAAGAATTAATATAAAAATGTTCTGATTTATGAGAATAACAACTTATTTTAAAGTCATATCCTTAGTTCATTATTATTAGTATAAGCTATTGAAATTTGACATTTTAATAACCCATGATTCTGCAAAAGATTTGGAACTGATAATTATATGTCGTTTGGTCATAAATCTTAGTAAACTAAATATATTCTAGAAAGGTACGTCATATAAATTTATCGTTTCAAATTTTTTTGGGTGTTTAATATCGTAGAATCAAAATTTTTTGGGTAACCTCTTTCTCCATCTCTGACGACATTGAGGATTTCGTGGTACGTGTCTTGCAGTAAGGTTCTAGGAAAGGCAGAGATCGTAGCAGAAACTCCTCCCTCTTCGTTTTCTTGGCATCTTTGGCTCTACTACCGCTGGGCACCTTCTTCTTGGCCTTTCCGTACTGGGTACGGAGACTCGCCAGATGACGACTTACTTCTTTATCTGGAAACGACATTTTAGTATTTTTTTAAAAATTCAATCTTTGTAATCGTGATATAATTATCGTGAGGATAATACATTTATTTTTATCATACGACATCAATTAAGCTTTATTTTTAATTAATATCTCACGATAGACTTTTCAACTGATACATGTAATACCGACACTTCACGGTAGGTGGTGCTAAACCATAGCGACATTATTTTTACTTGTTGATGCTGCCATCTGGCGGAATACTTTCACACTATCTATATAGTAAGAAATTCGGTATTTCAGCGGTAAATACATATATTTACACAATTTATCGTACGAACAATGATGCTTTACGATACAATTTAACGACAGAACATGGTTTTCATACATATATAAATAGAAGTTACGATATTAACACAAATATAGCAGTGTCACATGCAATGGGCGATGATAAAAGATCTTACAGTCAACACCAAGCCTCTCGGCTATTTTTGCGACGACGGCCTCTTTCTTCTCTGTATTCATAAAGTCCTTCTTGTTGCTTTCGTAGAGAATCTTGTTTACGTGAAAATAATCGATTAACTTCCTCTCTTTCTTCGCCGTCCACTTGTACTTTTTCGGAGGCATCTTGCCGTCAACAACACAAGAACACGTGGTCGGTAGATTGGGCGGAAGTATGATGACGTCACATTGACCCGACAATGTAGGTCAAAAGACACGTGATGAAATACTGATCTCTGATTGGCTAAGAATGAAACATATGTAGGTTATCGGAAGAGTATGAGATATTCTGTCGTACGATGTTTAAAAGTACTAGCACACGCGCCCCGATAGCCTGTACGGCCGACAATTTGGGCAGATAAATTTCTCCATTTTGGACTTTCCCAACAAAAATATCAAACACGGTTGATAATTTGTCGGAGCATTTGTCGGGGCAAAACCGTGGAAAGTACGCACTACGATCAAATTATCGTACGACAACACTGCGTACGATGTTCGCACACGACTTAAATTTGTCGTAAATCTTTTATCGTTAGCACTTTTACACCGATAAATTCCACGATTTCACTAATTTACGACATTTTGGCCCCGTGGGCGAGGGCCTTTAGCCACAGGACAGCCGCGCCGCTTGGCACCTAGTATTACATATTTACGTTACTTGTTTCACGATGTACCCTTGCCAGTATCAATGAGTTTACAATAATTACTATTAATTTCTAAAAAATATAATAATTCTTTTGCACTGGACTTCAGTGCAACAGGGCGATACAAAACCTGTATCGCCCGGATTTTTGTTGAAGGGTCTGACAGTGTTAAAGCAAAGGAGACTATGTATCAGGGGTGAAATGAATATATAGTATTGACCAAGGTTTGATATAAAAAAGGGTATTGCCCTGGTAGGCAATGGCCGGGGGCTGAAGTGCAGCGTAAGCCAGAGACTTTGACTACTAGGTCTGTACTAGATTTATTTCTAACCCCCGAAAACTGTGGTCACACATTATTTCCTCTTAAATGCAGCTTTTAAAATGTGAAAATTGATGTGATAACAATGAAGATATCAACAGATGAAATGTGCAACAAAATGTAAACAAATGTTTGAATTTTATGACATAGCAATGCGACCTATGTATCAAACCAACGTCTGTACTTGATTTATTTCACCTTCTGTACATCTGTAATTGTGATTGCACATTAAATACCTTATTTTCTCTTCAATACAGCTCTTAAATTGTGAAAATTGATGTGATATCAACGAAGATATCAACAGATAAAATGTATGACAAAACAAATGGTGGAACCATGCAACCTAGTGACGCAACCTAGTGACACTATCTTAGCGACGCTACTTAGCGACGCGACCTAGATTCCTATGCTTAGCCCTGATTGGCTGATGAAAAAAGGGGGCATGGCTTTACTAAATGTTATTGCCCTGGCTCCCTGTATTCCTATTCGTCTAGCCTTACAAAAGGGGGAGTGGCCTTTTGTTATTCCCCTGGTCAGGGAATACGACATTTAAATAGGAAATGTATAGACACTATGCCATTAGGGGTGAAATAGATATAGTACTGACCGAGGTGTGATATCAAAAAAGGTTATTCCCTGTGTCCCACAGGGTTGCAGGCCTGAGAATAATATGAGTTCTATTCTCTTGATTACATACTTTAAATTGTGAAAATTGATGTGATATCAGCAGAGATATCAACAGATAAGAGTTACGACAAAATGTAAACAAATGGATGAAATGTGCAACCTGGCAACGCAACCTAGCAACGCAACCTAGCAACACGACCTAGATATTCCATAGGAGCGTTCTGATTGGCTGATAGCATAAGGGGGCATGGTTTATCAAAAGTTATTCCCCTGGCACCCTGTATTCCTATTGGTCTAGCGTGAACAAGAAATGTGAAGTGTTTGCTGTTAAAAAGCGATCCTACAGGGGAATGGCAGAGCCTGTTGTTCGGATAAGGTCGTGGATTGACGAGGCGGGGGAGAGTAATAAGCTCGCCAAATAACGGTCGTCGCCACGACGACGCTCGTCACTGTTCGTCAATGTGACATCACAAACATGGACTGGGCCAATCAGATTACAGCTTACAACTGGATTATGGACCCAGATTCACACCCGAAAGTCAAAGAGGATGCTCCCCCACCAGAACGAGGCAGTTGTCACTACAATTTTGCTTTTGTGAGACCTAAAATTGGCTTTAATAACAAATACAATGTGTTCAGACAATCACCATAAAAAATTTCCAAGGTTCAATAATATTCTAAAAATATGATAGATTTGAAATTCTATCTATTGATGTTGCACTGACACATTATCTTACTCCCAGATGCAATTTCTAGTATTCAGTGATGTGGGCCCTGAAAGTTTGCCATCCCCATGAATTTAGGACAGGTGGTAAAAAAGGGGGCGTGGCTCTGGTCTCCTTGGCTTTCCAGGGGAATCTCAATTTGTTATTCCCCTGGCCTCTGTACTTAAGAGTTTAAACCAGGGGAATATCATTTTTGTTATTCCCCTGGATGAATAAAGTGACGTATATATAGGAAATGTATAGACACTACGCCATTAGGGGTGAAATGAATACATAGTAGATCTACTGACCGCGGTTAGACATCAAAAATGTTATTCCCCTGGTAGTTCAAGGTACAGGGCCGTAGCGTGGCAACGCAACCTGGATATTCCACTGGGCCCTCTGATTGGATGATAGCATGAGGGGGCGTGGCTTTAGTAAAAGTTATTCCCCTGGCGCTGTGCATTGCTATTGGTTAAGCCTCAATAAAGGGGTGTGGCTTAATGTTTCCATGGTTTTCCAGGGGAATGACTTTGTGTTATTCCCCTGGTCTCTGTAGTTAGCAGTTTGAATCAAGGGATTATCATTTTTGTTATTCCCCTCGTCAGGGAATATGACATTTAAATAGGAAATGTATAGACACTTTGCCATTAAGGGTGAAATAAATATATAGTACTGACCGAGGTGTGATATCAAAAAAGTTATTCCCTGGGTGTTTACAGGGTAGAGGGCCATAGCGTAGTGTAGTCCTGAGACCCTGTTGTTGCCCAGGGAATAACTTTTTTGATATCAATCCGAGGTCATTACTGGATTTATTTCAAACCCCCTGAATCTATAAATCTGGTATCCTATTAAATACGTTATTAACCATCCATTTCACTTTTTAAATCATGAAAATTCACTAAATATCAGCAGAGATATCAATAGACAAAACTTATGCCAAAATGTAAACAAACGGCTGCATCATGTGACCTAACAACACAACCTAATGACGCAACCTAGCAACACGACCTAGATATTCCACGGTTCGTCCTGATTGGATGATAGCATAAGGGGGCATGGTTTTACTAAAAGATATTCCCCTGGCTTTGTGTGTTACCATTGGTCAGCCTTAGAAAAAGGGGTGTGGCCAAATGTTTCCTAGGTTTTCCAGGGGAATATCTTTTTGTTATTCCCCTAGTTCCTGTAGTTAACAGTTTAAGTTAGGGGAATATCAATTTTGTTATTCCCCTGGATGGATATTGTGACATCTAAATAGGAGATGTATAGACACTACACCATTAGGGGTGAAATAAAATGTGCATAACAATAATGTAATGGTCTGGGAATAACAGAATGTTCTCTGATTACCGTATTGATAGATATCTCAGTAAATTCAGGGGGGTGGGGGAATTAGATGTCAAATGGGACACCAGTACCTCTATGTAAAGTAACCCAAAATGATAGCCTACATAGAACGCAACTTTTAGAGTAATATTTAACTTTTTTAGTGCCAACATTTAGTGCCATGTTCAACTTCAGAATTTAGTTTTTACAACTTTTGTTTCAAATTTTTGAAATATTTCATGACAAATATTTCACCATCCAACATTACAAAGTTGCACTTGTTGCCACATCTTTTATATCAAAAGAAACATCCATTCAGATCAAAGTTCATAAGCCATTTTTACAATATGATATCTGAATACTCATTAAAGAATTAAGCTTTATCGTCTATCAAATATCCATGGTGAACTATGATTTTCCTTTTGCCTCTTCGATAACTACAGAGGCAAAACATTTTAGACAAATCTCACACACATTATGGCCCCAATACCATTCAAAAGAACTTATGTTTAGAGGAGATTTGAAGCACATTCATTAATCTTATTAAAGTGTAAATATGCATGTCTTTTGCAGTTTGAAGTATCAAATTCTTGAATAGTATTAAAATGAATCACTTACCAAATTACCGAGAGAAAACAGAAATCTCCCGTCTCAAATCATGAACCTCTTCTGTTTGATATTTAGAATCAGACTTTGGCTACCTGCCTCAAAAAAATGTTGACACAACTGGTTATTTTTCAGGGTATTGTAGGTACATATATTTTAAAAATGCCAATACTAAGAAGCCATGCTATGAAGTTATGTTTTCTACATTGTTTTTATGGTCAGGAAAAATATTGGTATTGGCATGGTTGTAGTTGCTGTAACAGTCTCTGTTAACGTTGGCTCTGGGGATGTGTTGTTTTTTCATGAAAGTTTGCACCCTTCTGACATTAACCCCACATTCCCACCAGAACTCATCTCCCTCTCATGGCCCCCTGGCGGTTCTGGGTAAGAATAGAGATACTATAATGTAAATAAGCAAAACTAGACTTGTAAATAACATACCATGTGCAGAGGCAGATCCAGAGATTTTCAAAAGGGGTGTCCTATCATAACATTTGCACTGGACCCTGGGTCCAAGAGTTTTATATTAAAACTATCAATATTAGGCGGGTGCCCTCTGTGCCCCCTCCAATAATTCCTTTGGGTATGAGGGAACCAGCAAAGTATGGGCCAACTAATGCAGTCAGGGTAACTAGGAAGAAGATTTGGCTAAAAACTGATAGAATAGAATTCAAGGGGAGATCCTACAGGAATTACGATAAAGAAGAGTTTCAGAATAGGATTATAGACCACGAGTGGGATAGATTTTTTAACTCTACTAACCCAGATTTTCTATGGTCGTACATGAGAGGCGTAATACTAACCCACATTGATGAAATGTGTCCTATTAAGACTTTTAAGGTGTCAAAGAAGAGGGAGGCTTGGGTAACCAACGAAGCGATAGAGGCCATAAAGGATAAGGATAGGTTAATGAGGAAAGCTAAGCGTACTAAGAATGTTGAAGATTGGCTAGCCGCTAAGGAGGCCAGGAACAGGGTAGGCAGGGACCTAGAGAATTTAAAGGCTGACTTTCTCAAAGAACAGCAAGAAGCACATAAAAATGACCCCAAGAAATTCTGGCAAATAATATCGGAAATAATGCCAGGGAAAAGAAAAGGTAAAGGGGATATTTGGTTAAAGGACTCTAGAGAAGATAAAGATATTAGCAGGGAAGATGCAGCAGATTATATTAACTCCTTCTTTACCTCTATAGGCCCTGACCTAGCTAAAAATTTTAGTAACAACTGGACCTACTTCGGGAAAAGGGTGGAGGATGACATCAGGGATATTGAGACTGATGCTGAGGAGATCCGAGAACTATGTAAAGAAATTAGTGTAATGAAATCCTCTGGCTTAGAGAATATCTCAGCAAGAATTTGCAAAGATGCTTTCATGGTAACAATCGATCAATTAGCTCACATGTTTAACTGCTCACTAGCTCAGCAGATTTTTCCTGAGGACTGGAAGGTGGCAAAGGTAGTTCCCTTATTCAAAGGAGGTGACAGATGTCAAGTAGGGAACTATAGACCAGTATCTCTTCTTCCCCTTCCGGGAAAGCTGCTGGAGAAGGTGGTACATAAGAGAGTATCCCAGTTTCTTGAGGAACAACATTTTTTATCACTACATCAAGGGGGATTCAGAAAAGGGTTTTCAACGATCTCAACAATAGCAGATCTAACTGACGATTTGTTCACGCAGATTAACTCGGGGAGAACTACTCTGGCTGCTTTTGTTGATCTAAAAAAGGCGTTTGATACGGTGAATTTTCCCATACTGATTCGGAAATTGGAAAGAGCAGGGATACGGGGACCTCTTTTGAGAT
This sequence comes from Lepidonotus clava, assembly GCA_936440205.1. NCBI lineage: Eukaryota > Metazoa > Annelida > Polychaeta > Phyllodocida > Polynoidae > Lepidonotus > Lepidonotus clava. The sequence goes on from OW387137.1 coordinate 48,773,549, forward strand.
GGTGTGTTAATTACCTTACTAGCAGAAAACTGAAGACAGTGGCTAATGGCTTTATATCAAATACCTTACCTATTACTTGTGGAGTTCCGCAAGGCTCGGTCCTAGGGCCCCTGTTCTTTCTCATATATGTCAATGACCTAGCAGAGGCAATGGGTGAATGTAATGTAAAACTGTATGCCGACGACACTGTATTGTATCAATCAGGAAATAATTGTCTTGAAGCTAAAGCAAAATTGCAATCTAGTCTGGATACATTTTCTAACTGGTGTTCAGCCAATATGTTAACTGTTAATACGAAAAAGACTAAGGTAATGGCTTTTGGGAGCAGGACAAAAGTGAAAAAGGCCAAAGGTGTTAAATTACTAATGTTTAATGAGCAGCTACAGCAAGTCCCAACTTTTAAATACCTGGGTTTTATCTTAGACTCGACCCTCAATTATAGGCACCATGTATCGTCGGTTATTAGAACTGTACATCTCAAATTAAATATGCTGGCAAAAATGAAAAGGTATCTTGATGACCGAGTGGCCCTAAACATTTATAAATCTATGCTCCTGCCATATCTCGATTATGCAGACGTTATATTTGACAGAGCAAACATGGTAGATCTGAGTAAATTACAGCGCCTACAAAATAGATGCTTGAAGATATGTTTAAATATGGACAGGCTCCTGAGCACAGATAGGGTGCATAAACAGGCCTCGGTTCCTTTCTTAGCTGATAGAAGAAAGGCACATGTATTAAATTTCATGTTTTTGAGGAAGTCAAGAGGCCATCTTCTCAATAATAGGGCAATAAGAACTAGAGCACATGATGCGCCCCTATTTGATATTGCTGTGCCACGCTGTGAAGCCTTTAAAAGGAGTGTGGGTTACCATGGGGCCCTTGCATGGAACAACCTCCCCCCGGCCACAAGGAACACCGACTCATACCTGCTATTTAAGAGTCAGAGGAAACTAGACATGCTACGTCCACTGGCAGCACTTCCTGAAAATTAGTAATGTGGAAATGAGTAAAGTAAGGACATTTCACCATGGTGTACTTCCCCAAGGTAAATAATAATAATCAATTGTGGCTAAGAGCAGATTTCCACCCTGGCAGTCGTTATCCAGGTTACCATTATACGAGCAACTATACCCCATTTTACAAGTATAAGAGTAGGTCACCATACTAACAAATCGGGGTCATCGTACAGGTGTGTTAATGCCACCCGGTCTTTGTACTTGCTGTCTGATTGTACCACCCGGTCACCGTACTTACGGTCAGAATGTCATCACGCAAAACTGAGAGTCATTGTACATGTAAAAACTTGGTCACCATACTAGCTGAGGAGTGACATCCTACAGGGGAGGATTATATCGAACTGTCAGTTTACTTATTGTCATATTGCCATCATGTAAATTAGAATGAATTGATCCACCTTGAGTTGCACTATTATGCTGTTGGAAGTAGGAAAGCTTTGTCTATAGATACTGCCCTACTGATCAGTTTGGCTGGCTTTGGATGTTTTAGTACATAAGTATACTTGGATTGGAGCTAAAGATCTTCCAGATTTTCAGACTACTGAAACTGAAAGTGGGTCATATATCAAAGTATGTGAAGATGAACGAATTAATCATGAACTACTGAGGATAAATAAGTGTCATATATTTATTTACTTAATTTCTTACTTACCTACGTACTTACTTACTTACTTACTTACTTACTTACTTGCTTACTGGCTTAATGTCAATTCATTAAACTATAGATGTATACATGCATGTTTAATACTACCAATCACTTCATTGATTCCACACCTATTAGAATTGTTTCTGGGATTCCAACCCATATATATAGATGATGTCTAATTTGTATTGTATCGAACTAGTATCATGAATGTAAATATGTTGCTTGTTGCTTGTTGTACGCTCCGAGAGGGGCGCAAATCTCTGTTGTCGTTATTAGCATATTCAGATATCCAGCCGATTTTGATGTAACACTAAAGCTGGATGAACAATGAAAACTGGCGTGCGCCAATGTTTATCCAGGATAAATAAAAGATTAAAAAAAAAAAAAAAGAAATGAAAACCCATAGAACCCAATGCAAACCCATAGTGTTTTAGGTCTTTTCCTATAGTTAACTTATATGGTTCACTTCGTATAGGTTAACTATAGGAAAAAACCTAAAAATGTGTTTCTATTTAATTCACCAGCGGGCAACACACTTTAATGAGAAAGGTCTATAGAAGAGGATTATTGCCATACTTTAAGCAAGGCATCAGACCTGAGTTAAATATTAGCTAGTCAATGACAGAGATTAGGTATGTTAGGGCAGAGTTCTATGATTGTAATAATATAATTGTTTTGAAGTGTCTGAAGTTACATTCTATAAAAGAAAATTTAGTGATGATGAAGGAATGGTCAGATAGTTCTAGTGTAGAATGAGTTGTAGGTTTTATTCTGTAATTTACACAAGTTTAGCTGTATCCTGCATATATATACTTAGAACACATTTTCAATAATTGTCCAAATGTATAATGTTAGTCCTCAATGTTATTGCAATTTGAGTTCACGTTGTCCTGAATGTTGCTGTTGCTTTGGGAGCATGGAGATAGGCTCATAGAGCAAAGGCCCTATAGCCTAGTGTCCTTATGGCTACATGGTGATGGGATTTTGGTGAGACTGGTTGGGTGGTTTGGTTGTCTCTGTCTCAACGTTCCTTCGTTCCTGACCAATCATAATGACTGACCTATAAAGACTTTGTCAGATGGGGGATGGCTGAAGCTCTTATTTGTTTGATACAGGATGTCTACATCAGTCTTTGACCAGTCATAGCAATATGACAATTCTAAGACTTTGAAAGTCCACTAAAATTCAACCCATACATCTATCCCTCTCATTCACTCCTTTTCCTGATATGATTTCCAAATATATCAAAAAGATATGATGAGATTAAGTATCTAATAAAAGAAAAATTAGCTTACCATCTTTTGTTTGAGACCAAAAACTATAATATGCAGTTCATATGAGTGTTTCCACCTGGTGTCTACTGTCAGAATCAAGTTTGTCTACTTTCATCCGCATTATTTTTCTCAATCAATTACAATGTTCATTCTTAATGCCTCTCTTCATGTACTAGTCACTTGTTTAATAAAAAAAAATACAGACATGTTTGTTATTGTGTAAACATGTATGAACAGAAACAACATTTCTTTCATAATTTCAAAGATTGAAGGGTAAACAAAACAGAATAGCATATGTATAGAAGCCATGTAATAAGTATTTTGCTATGTTTTGATAAAATGGGAGTTTTACTGCTCACATAAATTTATAATTAACTCTCTACACAAACAATGTACAGTATTGTCTTATGTTTAATAAGATTAAAAAAAGACTGAAATTCATGTGGAAGGCCCATCAGATAGAATGTATCTCATAACGTATCTTATGGCTCATAGTAAAAGATGTGGCTCAGAGAAAAGATGTCATACCATGTGTAACCTAAGGTTTACAATGGATTATGATATCATCAGCTTAACATTGTTACCATTTTCAGGTTATAAAGTTGACAAATAATTGCTGAAACAGCACCATCTGGACTTGTGTATGCATATGTGAAAAACAGTGTTACATGTCAAAAACCTTTAGCTTGTTCCCTTTACACCAGCTGATGATGTTATCCAAGTTATTTCGTGCATTTCTCTGGACAGTATTAACATTCATTGAGGATGAGTCAAAGTGACAAGTTCAGTATCATCTGCATATAGGAAAGCTGCAGTCATTTATAGTATTGCTTAAATAGTTAATGTAGACCAAAAACAAGAGTGGCCCTAGGATGATCATTTGGGGAGTCATTTTCTAAAGTATTTATCTTTGTTTTCTGTTTGTTAAGCAGTTTTCTAGCCATTTTTGAGTACATTTCTTTTGCGTAAATTTTTTTTTTTGTCAATCAAGGTGAATGTGGGACTGTATCAAAGGCCTTTGAAAAGTCCATGTATATGGCCACAGAAATGTGTTTATTATTTATGCCAAAGTACTTTGTAACCTTAAGATAATTTTGGCCCAATATCCACAAAGAACCTATTCAGGTAATTTGCTGCTTTGATGTCAGTTGAAATATGGCACCCTGAATCATCTTTGATTGTTATTTTACTGCTGGTATTTGGTCTTTTATTGGACGAACGTACTTATACAGATTTCCTGATATTCTTCAAGATTACATTTTCATTCAGCTGTGAGAATTTCTATTGACCTTGTGCAGACAGGGTCACGTGGCCAGATTTTTTATTTTTTTTTTATTTTAATTTCTTTATTTATACTGAGACTACATCAGGTAAACTGGTTTTCTTTGTAGTTCCAGTTCCATATGATTGTATACAACATATTCAATTATAATTTATAATACATAAGAGTAAAAAGAAACATATAAAGTTTATGACACATACAAAAAATTTGATTCTTAACCAACCTGAGTAGGGTTAAGGCATAGGGAAAATTGTACAATGATAACCGATTTTCAGTGGTAAACTGTACATTTAAGTTATACATTAAGCAGTAATAAGTTCACAATAGAATACTATTTTTTTGATAACGTTTAAAGGTATCGTAAGAGTCCATGTTTCTAATATTAGCATGTAATTTGTTCCACAACACTGGTCCTTTGTAGAAAACATTCTCCTTATATTTTTCACATGTCGGTTTGGTCACTGAAAATATAGGTGCATCTCTTGCTCTAGTACCTATATTTTTTTGGTCCAACAAAGCAAGTACATGTTTTTTTTGTACATAAAATTCAATAAATGCGCCTCTCTCCTATTACATAGAAATGGTAACTTAGCCATTCTATGCAATTGGTAAATATCATTTCGATCATGATTTGGATCCAGGCACAATTTCAATTGTTGGTTTGAATTCATAAATAGAATATCCCCATAATCCAGGTAAGGAAGTATCATGGATTTATAAATAGTGGTTCTAGCTCGTGTATTTAGGAAATTTTTAATTTTATTCAAAATATTAATTTTATAACTCGTATAATTTCATTTATATGTTTCGTAAAAGATAAATGGGAGTCTAGAATCACGCCTAAATATTTATAATGTGCTACCATATCTAACTCCTCTGCCTGGATATTGACCTTGCCATAAGTTGTATTTTTAATTTTATGCCTAGATCCAAATAACATACTTTTGGTTTTTTCAATGTTGAGAGTTAACTTATTTTTGCTACACCACATGTAAACAGTTTGCAAATCAGCTTGCATATTTGTTCTAGCTACATCAATTGATTTATGGTGGGTATATGGTGGGTACATAAAACCGTGTCATCTGCATACAGAAAAATGTTGCTTAAGTTACAGGATTTAATAAGATCATTAATATAAATCAGGAAGAGCAGAGGCCCGAGTACTGAGTACTGATTTTGGTGATTACCATGTGGTCACACCACCCAAATGGCTATTAAACATATGTATAATTCGTAGGAAATAATTGTTTATCATGAATCCATAAGTTTTCTTTTGATAAAAAAGACAGAAATCAAGACCATAGATGCTTCAGAATTATGAATAAAGATGAATTTAGATTGATCACCAACATGGGGTCTATCAAAAAAAGATTATTCTATGGCAAATAAAACATCTGTAAAAATCTCTAATAGACAGGTTAATTATTACCTCATCTACACTTGTGCCAATTTTGAGAATTTTCCTTTAATTTATTACATCTTGACAAATGTTATTAGTCTGGCCTCTTGTTACCTTGACCCTTGTGTCCCCCAGTAATGGCGGCCCCCATCAGGCTACTCACGGCTAGACTATATTGCAATTTCTCAAATCTCATACATAAATTAACGTGTAGTATCAGACGACTCAACAAGAGTTTACTAAAAATACAGTTTAGGAACAAATGGATGGTTTATCATTATATACCATAGATGTAAAGGTTACAAGTGTCACATTCCTCACTGTGCACAGAATATTGATTACCTGGACAAATACCATTACCAAGTGTTGTGGATTATAACTCCTGTATGGGACAAACTCAAAACCTATTAATCAATATCAGTATCATTACAATAATGGGATGTCTCTACAGGAGTTCTTGATATTCCTATATCATCCTATAACTTTGGGTTAATCCATCTATCATTATGGTAGCCGTTGTGTGGGATAGACCTCCATGTCAACACTGATATTCCTATATCAGAATATTGTTTAGAGGTTCATTCAATCTGGTCATCAATAACCAATTTCTCTGTTTTGATGTAGTGCCAAACTGCTGGAATCATCACAAGTCCTGACAGAATGAACATTGCACCAGCAAGGTAAAAGGAAGAAGCATAAACTTTGGTGAGTCCATGTAACCAAGCTGAAATAACAAAAAAGAATAACATGATGACATTTAACAGACTGTATGCATCTTCTTTTATGACTAAATTAGTTTGGACAGCAAGAAATGAAATATTTCATATAAACAATTTATGCATAAAAGCCTTCAGATAGAAAAACTAAAATACAATATATATATAGTTGAAATTGAAGGTAATTTTTATTTATCAAATGTGCTGAAAACCAAAAACATTCAGATGGTGTAGAAAAACAGCTGGTAAAATATCTCCTCACCTGCTAAAGGAGCTCCCAGAATTGATGCTGGGACAGTGATGAAGCACATTACACCATAAGCTGTTGCTATCTGCTTTAAAGGTACTGATTTCATGACAATCGGCAAACAGAGCACATATGTAGGGGCAGTCAGTAAGCAGAACAGTATAGAAAAGATAAATAAAAATATGATGTTTTGCACAAACGGAACAATAATGGTTATAATACTGAGTAAGATTGGAGACACCATCACCACTATTACAGAGTTTAAATTCAGTAAGGCAGTAACCACCCCAGTTAGTGCTCTTGCCACTGTCATCACTATTCCCATGGTCATGTATAGAAGAACAACTTCATTCTTGCTGAATCCAAGAGAAAGAACATAACTTCCAAAGTGTGTGTAAATGATCATTATAGGGAAATAGAACAAAGCATAATGGAGACAAAAACATCCGAATGAAATATTTCTGAGAAGCAAGAGGGTCTTCAGAAAAACATTTTCTGGGCTTTTCTTGTTTGTGATAAAGTGATGATTGGATACATTCAACTTATCTTGTTGTACACACTTTGAAAGAGAATAGTCTCCAACCTCAGTGTCTTCACTATTAGTTTTACTTACAAATGCTGCTATCAATGAGTCCTTGTTACATTTCTCATTCAGTTTTTCCAATTCCAAATTTTGTTGAGGTTTTGTCAACCTCTTGCTTTTCTGGCCCATACCAATCATAACAGGGCGGTATAAAGATGAGAAGACTATCGTTTGAGCATATATTCCTCCCATCATCATAGTTGCTCCTCTCCAGCCATAGGTATCCTCCAGAACTTTCATCAATGGAGGCCATGCAAAGGAACTTATACCTACCCCACAAGTGGAAAGACCAACAGCAACTTTATTGTACTTTTTGAAGTGTCTTGAGAGAATGGTTATACTTGGGTTGATGCCCAGTCCTCTCCCAACTCCAGCAATGATACTGAAGGTAAGGTACAGATGGATGGTCTAAAGGGATATTAAAGAACATGAAACTGTTTTGATTGATAGATTCACAATTAAATTATGTTCTGGTCTTTTATTTCTTGGGTCATTTGGGTCAAACTTATGCAAACTTCATTGTGCTTAATTATTTGAATAGAGCATTTTGGATTCTTCATGATTAATATGATAGATATGTTTGTATGAAGTTCATATTATACAACTTTGAATATTTGCCCCAAAGTTGCATGATAAAACTATTCTGATGTGTATTTACCTATTATGTACACCCCTGATAAAATGAAGATGCTCAATTCTCAATTTTCTATCTTGAGGTTTGGAACCATTGTATATATATAAAAGATACAATTATGTGGTTCTCACCCATTATTTTAGATGAAATAGATATCTGAAATTTCATATTTATACACACTTGACTTTACTTTGGAAAAACAAAGGATTGGTATACCTTGGTTGAGAGTGAGCATAGTGCAATACCAATTAAAGCAAGGGATGTTCCCACTATTGCTATGCACCTTTCTCCAAATCTTTCACTCAATATCCCAGCCACTGGACCTGAAATAATGTTTATAAATGGCAGGGTAGCATTCACAACCCTTATCAAATGCATTCCCCTCTCAGAGTACCATAGTGACACAAGAATAAAGAAATTTCACTAAAAATAGTTTATTAATAATAAATGTAAAATATTTTAAATTGACTAGACATTTTCCTGAATTTTCTCAGTGGAAAATAAATCTTGTTGATAACACTGCTGTTTGCTATCAAATGTAGAGAATTAATACAAAATATTGATTAATACTGACATTTTATTAATTGATATTAACTTACAAAACAATAGAAATATTCCCAGATTCAAAGAGGTGACCAATGCAATGGCACTGTCATCACCCTCGATGTTTTCCTTGAACATAATGTACAGGAGTCCAGCACAGTATGTGAAGCCTCCATTGATGACTTGAACCAAGAACGAGGCTGCACATATTACCCAGGCAAAACCACTGTCGTGTTGCATCTTGATTCCTGATGCACTTGATTTACCTACATCAGAATAGAAAAAACAGGTGTGTCTATGAGAGTTCCATGGAAGCCCAAGATAGTATAGGGTAGGTATGTTACATGCCATTTCTTCCCCAAGTTTGAATTTTTATATTAGCTATAGGTGTGGGCCGATATGTTAACACCCATAACGATTTTCTATCTGAAGATCTTGTTTGATAATGACCGAAAGCCAACAAATATTGAATATAAATCTATTAGAAAATGAAAACATGTCAACATTTGAAATTAAATGTAATGTAAAGGAAAAAGTAACAATAATCAAAATTGTAAAAACCTCATTTGATGCTGGTTTAAGAAGTTCCAGTACTCCTGGCTGTTACATCTGTTATTTTGCCTGCAGGTTCATAAGTTTAACCTACAATTTTAACCTATGACTGTAGGTCATCTAGATAATCTCAATGATCCAAGGTTATCACAACTTTATCAGAATAATCTCTGAAGGGAAATTATTTGGTCAACCTGTTGAGGATATGGCCTGAAGCAACTGAAGTCTACATGACAATGGTATAAAAACAAACATCCAAATCTAATGCTGAGTTCACATAGTCCAACCTGCCCAGCTAGCATAATTTCCCAATTAGGCACACACACAAGGGGTCTCAAAAAGTCAGTAAGTACACTCTATTCATACAAAGGTCATATAAATGGATAAATAGATCAAGATACAAAAAAATAGATAGCACTTGAGCATGTCAGTGGCATAACTACAATAAATCAATTATGTATGTTCCTACACTCAATGGTAAAAGTATCTTGAAATGTTAGAAGCAGACGAGTGCATCCACTGAATTTTTGTAAATAGGTGTGGTCAATTGCCAGTTGATTGTTAGTGTTGTCGGAAGCTTGCATGCTGTCGTACTATTGTCCTCCAGACAGCTTTCGACAATTATCCTACTAACCCAATTTTTCACGGCTACCTCTCTGAATGTTGTTTTTCTGACACACACAGACTTGCGATTTCAGAGTTAGACTGGGATGTCTTCGGAGTTGAAATGGAAGTGTGGTAACAACAATGATTTTTGAAATCAGTCTGATACAGATTGTGTTGGTCTTTTTCTGCTTGTTCTTATAATATTAAAGGAAACCTTGTACATAATTGCAGGATGGCTATTTTTCAATGAATTTAATTCAGCATGTTATTTACAGCTTTTACTATAAATATGATCAAAATCGATGGAAAATTCCTGATTTACACCTAATTATGGGACATAAACATTGTTTTTTCACCTTTTTAAGGGAAATCCCCTTATTTATGACGTAGGAAGGGGAGTTCCTGGGGAATACCATCTGTCCTTAAAAGGGAATCTCCATTCCTGTAGAATCTGTAATTAGGGTGATGATTTCCCACCCACGTTATTTATAATTGCCTCATTGCACTCCATAATAAACTCAAATATATATCCACTTACAGCCATTCATTGATAAGAAAATCCCAAATTAACTTTAGAAGGAATTCCCTTTGCAGTGAAATAGCAAGGGGAGTATTGAGGAGTCCAGAATCCAGGGAATTCCCAAAAGTAAATTCATTTCATGTATAATTCCCTAATACCTCAACATTTTTACGTTTTTACTTTTGAAATACTTTTAGAATACTTGAGTCAAGTCCATTACACAAAAAATAGCACTCCATGAATATATATGCAAACTTTCCTTTAATAAATACCACTAATGCACCAATGATAATGGTGCATAGTGTCATAATTGAGCCTGATGCACCCCATATGTCTTAGTATGTTAGTATGTTGAGCCAAAAGGTTTGTATCATCTTGTTGGTATTTTGGAGCTCTATACTCTATTGAACACAGTTCCAATGGGTTTACCTCTTTTATTAGTTGTGCTCAAATCCTAGTGGATGCTGTTAGGTCAGATAGACTTGCTGCATTAAAGGGGTTAAGGACTGTCTGGCATGTTTCTGAATGAACCAGCTGCATAAAACCTTGAGTTCATTTCTGAGGTTAAATCAATACTTTGGGAATAGAAAACCACAACAAAAAAAAACGCCACCCATTTGGACATCCAGCCAATTTTAATCCTGTTGTTTTAGGCATCGGTGGTCGGCCCCCAGTCCTAATTGGGGCCCACGATGGGTGGTATTTGGAATACATATACAATTAAAAATAACCCAAAATTTAAAAATAAAGTCAACAATATTTGTTAGAAATATACTAATTACAGCAGGAGATGATAATATTAAACCACATTCCATAAAGTATTAAAAATTTAAATATTGGACCAAAGGGGGATATCTCTCTTCTGATAGTTCTTTAGCATTCATACCTAAAAGGCTAACTCGTCCCTATTCCTAGACACTATTTTTCACAGTTTTTAATAATGGGGAGTAAACTAGATATATATCCCTCTCTTCTGATAGTTCTTTAGGATTCATAATAATATATATTATATATATTCTTAAATTCAATATCTGCATGTGGACCTCACCCTCGAGGGCCCCCTCCCAGGGGACTGCCAAAGGTCGACCGTCCTAAAGTAAACATGAGGGGATTTATGGACATCCATGTGAGGACACCCAAAAAAACATATGTCAAAAATAAATCATTCTTGTCCCCCTGTAACACCCCTGCAGCTGCAACAAGCCCTTTAAAAGTATTGCCATCTGGGATGTTCTACACCCCTGTATGTCTACAGATGGAGTCTGTAATAGTTCTGGGACCAGTACAGCAGAGGATTTTATAAAAGTGTCCACTGTCGGCATCATCACATTTCTTTTTGCTACAAAGGGATGGGTTTTCCTGAACCTCCACCCATAAGCATTCACCTAGCATCTATCGCCATGTGACATCACTGCCATCACCCTCATGTACAGACAAAAGTCATGACAAAAACATGGAAATTGGCATGGGTGATACTGCCCCATCAATTAGCAAGGAACAAGAGCCGTTGAGATAATTGTGAAACTAGTTTGCAAGAAATAATGGAAAAAAATGATGAAATTGGGCATCAATACACAGAAAATGATAAAAACTGACATTTTCTCCAGATTTTTTGTGGAAAGTTCTTAGGAAAAGAGACTCTTATGGTATCATTCTAGTTCCAACATGTGTGAAGGGCATCCCCTGCAACTTTGAGACAATTTGAACTATTTTTTTACAAGTTTCAACCTCATTCATCCATTTTCAGTGACCAGTGCTAGGCCAAAATTGACACCTCTGCCCGCTCAGATGAGCCAGAGGGAACAATAAACAGGTCTCTGATGACGTAGAATTATCCATTTTAAAAGGAAACAGGGCCAAATCATCGGCATAAGTGACATTGAAGAAAATAAGTAGATTTAATCGATTTTGGGCTGACATTCAGTGCCAACGCCTAGGTATTTGACCACATTTCCCGAATTTTGGCTTAAAATCCCCAAAAAGATGCAATAAGGGAATCCTTCTCCATATCTTCTGATTTTATGCTAATTCATTGAAACAGTCAGTTTTCAGGGCCAAAAAGTCCTTTTAGTTGACTTTGGCATGTTAACTATAGGTCTCATGTAACTAATTATTTTCTCGTATAGTTTAATATAATGGATCTTGAGAAGAAAAATATTCAGAACATTGCACCACTTTTGTGTTTTTTTTATTAAATTCAAAGGCTTCACACAGTTACATCTTCTTCCAGCCTATACTAATATGAACGGAGTAGTAATAATGATATGGAATGAGGTGAATTTCAATGCATGAAAATTCAGTCACAATAATCAATATACATAGCCGGTCATCATCCATTGTATAGCTATAGACGGAGTGTTTTAGTAGCACTTTTAAATTTAAATTTAGTGGTCGATCGCTGGATTTCTTTTGGTATACGATCCCACAGTGCAGTACCTCTACACATAGGGCTTTTCTTAAACTTAGTGTAGACACCTCCTATTCTTTTGAATTTTATCTTTTTTCTACTACGCAAGTTAATTTTTGGTCGGGTTTTGTCCAATATCGATGGATTTTGGCTATACCTATACATGATGTTACAATGATGGCTACGTCGTTGCTGCTGCAGGGTTTCTATTCTATACAATAGCATCAGTGCATCTGGGTCAAGGGCCAGATTTGCATTACAATCTATAATATGTACAGCTTTCACGTGTAAATTTTCTAGCTTTAAAATACTGGCCCTAGGACCACTTTCAATCAGGAAATCTGCATAGTCATACAAGGGTAGTATGGTTTGTTTGTAAATAATCGAGGCTATGTTACAAGTAACAAATTTTCGCATTTTACCAGGTACAATTTAGTTTTCACTCGACCTATTTTAGTCTTTAAAAATTGGTCAAATTTCAATAGTTCATCAATGATTACTCCCAAATAATTATAGCTTGATACCAGCTCCAATTTACAACCTGACAGCATAATGACCGGGTCTATTCCCAGATCGATACTCGGCTTAAACATCATCTGCTTGGTTTTAGTTGTATTAATAGTTAGTTTGTTCAACAAGCACCAATTCTCTACTATATTTAGTGCTTGTTGGACCTCAAAAACAGCCACTGCTGGGTCTTCATGGGCATAGTAGATGACGGTATCGTCAGCATATAAGAGAACTTGGGCATTACTTTGTCTCAAAGCATACAATAAATCGTTTACATATATTATAAAGAACAGCGGCCCTAAAATCGCATCTACACCTAATCTATAGTAAGAAAGTTTTTCACATAATATTCCATGGTCTAAGGTGTCAAATGCTTTACTATAATCAATATAGACACAACTGATAAATCTCTTTTTGTCCAGGTTCTCATATAAGTATTGGACGAGCTCGAAAATGGCAGTTGAAGTGCTATGTCCTCGCCTGAAACCATGTTGTCTGCAATCCAGCATACCATTGGTTTCTAAAAAATAACTTATCTGGTTAAAGACAGCCCTTTAAAATTATTTTACTAGGGGCCGGTAAAACTGATATTGGACGATAATCACTTATATTAAGCAAGGTATTTCCTTTAGGTATCGGAGTGACAGCACCTACAGCCCAATCTAGTGGCATAGTGGAACTTCGAAGACACTCATTAATCAAATGTGTAAACTCCAATGTAAGGCTTACCAACCCCAGTTTTAAGAACTGAATCCCAACATCAGCTACATTAGAGGATTTAGTCAGTTTAAGTTGTCTAATCAGTGACAGGATTTCTGTCATCCCCACGAAGCGGAATTTCATTGTTGGACCTATAAACAGTTTCATATAAATATCGGGGCTCCATGGAGTTTGAAACTTACCCGCCAGATCAGGACCAACATTCACATAATAATTATTTATGGCATCGGCTGCCTCCTCCCCCCCTAGTAGTCGGGCACCAATCTTTATCTGAGTTCCAGTATTTTGTGTTTTAGAGTTTCCAAATTTCAAATTTCTATTAATATCTTTCCAAAACTTCTTGGGGTCATTACGTGTTTCTGTTTGTTTATTAGTTACATAATCCCTTTTCTTCTGAGTTAACATTCGGCGTACAACATATTTCTCGCATTTAAGTGCTTGCCAGTCATTTTTGTCCTGCGTCGACCACGCCCGTTTACCCAAACAGTTTTTCTGTTTAATACGATTTATTAATTCCGAATCAAACCAGGTTGGTTGAGTATCGCGTCTTTTAATAATCTTAAAAGGGCATAGTAGATCCAGGTTATCCCTAATGATAGTTATGAAAACCTGCCATAAACATTCAGGTGAGGGATTATCCAACCAAAAGGACCGCCATCGTTCATCCCCAATAATTAGGGCTTCAAAATGTTTTTCATTAAAATTTTGCGTACTCCTAACCTTATTCCACAACATAATGTACCATTCACGCTTTTTCTTACGGGTCAGTATTACTGGCTGATGATCGGAAATAGTAATGTTCAAGACCCCACTCTCCAGTACTAATTCCTGTGGTATCGATGTGAATATTAGATCAATGATACTTTTGCTTTTAAGTGTCACTCGGGTTGGGCTAACCATAAGCTGTTTCATGTTATAACGTGTCTCCAGTTCCTTCAGATGAGTTCTATTCCGGTCTTTCCCTTTGATATAGTTGATATTCATATCCCCAATCATGACTACCTCCTTATCCCTAAGGTTGTCTTTTCCAACTAAGATATCCAGACTATCCTTCAAGTATTTAGTAAAGTTATCTATATTTCCTGCAGGTGGTCTATAGATTACTCCAAGTGTCATGTGTTTATGATTGGGGATTTGAACACTCACCCATATAGTTTCATAGTCAGGGGTACATACTGTAAAGGCAGATATTATATGCACAAACTGAGTCAAACGCGATTGCATATATAACATAACACCACCACCCTTCTTGCTTCTACCAGCGTTCAGTGAATTTTGGTTTACAGTAGTTCTATCCCGTCTAATAAAATCTAGGCCTTCATAGGATAATATCTCATTTGGCGCTCTATTAGTCAACCAGGTTTTGGTCAATCCAATAAAGTCACAGTAGGATAGTTCATGGAGCGTTTCATCCTTACGTTTTAGGATACTTTGCACATTCATGTGCGATATAGTTAGTCCTTTGCAGCGTTTATCCAAAGACATTAAGATTATTGCTCATAGGATAGAGTACTGAGAACAACATAGTAATAACAATAGTAAGGATCAAATACGACAAGGGATTGACGTGGTGACAGAGTTAAAAAATGATGATGATGAACATATCATGATGAAGTATGAATGATTGGTATAGGGCCATGAATTTATGGAACATATACCAGAGCTGCAAGCACCTTAATAGGATGCAAGCAGATGTGGTCGGAGACTGCATATAATTTCAGCAGTCTCTTCCCTCAGTATAGTGTAGCGATCACGGTGAAGTGACTCAGAAACCTATTGTGGCCTCTTTGGCACACAAAATATCAACATTTCAGGGGAAGGTTGACCCTAAAAAATTTGAGCAAGTTGGTTTTGGCACGTTTGCAGCAACCAAATTCATGCAGCCCAGAGACCATTTCAAAAACCTACTGACATTTTCTAAAATCACTGCATCATGGATCCTTTTTAAATGAATAACTAGTGGTGCCCTGTGAATTCTCATGCTTTTCTGACATTCTTCCTTTTATCTTTTTTAACCAATTAATGGTGGGCATTTTCTTTACCTCAGGACAGAAAGGTATATGATAGATTGTGGCACATAAGTTCCATGAGACCACCACAGGGGACAGTTTGCGTGTTTTTTTTGTTTGTTTTTTGAACTTTATCCCATCACTAACCTGCTTTAAAAATCTACTTTCAGCATCATCACATGCACATCCCCTCCTCCCCCTTACAACCAGGACCCCTCTACTTCCTTGTTCCACACAAAGTAGGCATCTTCGGCATGTGTGCCCTGGCCATCCCCCATCAAGTAAACTACCTAATTGATGAGGCCCACTGCACCTATAGCTGGTAATTCATGAGATAAAATCTGCTTAAGCAGCATCAAGAGGTCGAATGTTGTCATCTCCTACCTCCAAATACTTTGCCAACTACTCCCTGGGTGAACAGCTCGACCTGCAGTGTGACAACTGCAGTGGGCAAAACAAGAACAAAATATATGATTGGTTACCTCATGTGGCGGGTCCTAACTGGTCTGCATAAGCAGATCACTTTGAACCCGCCACACCAAGTTTGCCCCCGCTTGGTACTTCAGGCTCCTCAAGCAGCGGTTCCCGACATGGCCAAGACATTTTGGGAAAGCATCCAGAAAGAAGTCAACATCCCCCAGCTGCGTGGGTCAGAAGGCGGGGATGTCTACGTCCCTTGCTAGCCTTCCTGACCCTGTTCATCCGGCCAATAAAAGGGATCACCAAAAAGGCTGTATCACCACTTTATCTTCTCCTCAAAAAGCCCTGGGAAGGTAACCGTACAGTATTGTGACTCTGAGCCAGAGGAAATGGACACTCTTACTGTGGACCCTGGAGCTGTCCCACATTTGGAGGTCAAGGTGGAGGTCACGGTGGATGTCAAGGCTGAGGGCAATCTCCTGAATTGGGCACAGAGGACTCAAACACAGCATCCCAAATGCAGCGTAAAATGGAATCAGAATCAAACACTTCTCTCGAGGCCACCCCCCTCCCCCACTATTATAACATAAATACAGCCAAAGCAGGGGGTTTGGCCAGTCAACACCATTGAACAACTAGAATTATAGACTAGGATTAACTGAATTATATTGGGAATAATTGAATTTATTGGTACTTTTGTGCCATTAGAGTTGGTTTTCACTCCCATTTTAATCACCCAAAATGTTTTGTGATGTATGAACTTTTATGGAACTTTCATGGAACTTTTATGGAACTTTTATGGAATTCTGACAGTCATAGACAGGCTGAAATATACTTGAACATTCCCATAGACTCATTGCGACTTTAATTCAGCCTTCTAGAACAGGTATGTGACTGTTTGTGCTTGCCCTCTATGTTAAGTTTTTTATTTTCAGATGCAGAATTACTAAAATTGTACCCTATCTTCACAAGGCTGGCAGGGTTAAAGTTTCCATTATCGAAGCATGATTTCAGAGTCTTTTGAAATTAGGATAGTCTAGAGTATATATTCTTGGTCTCAAGTTGCTGGGACAAAGACTTCTATAGGTATCTAAGGAATTTGGTCTGGGTGTACCAAAAGCCACCATGAAAAACTTCAATTGTGTTTTTCTCAGAATCATGTTTCCTGCCTACAGTGTATAGGGAAAAAGGTAAGTCAGTCCCTAATTACCGTACAAACACAATCTTGTTGTCAACATGAAGCTCTTTTTGAGCCAAACAATATATCTAACCAACTAAAATTCAGGTTTCTGTGATATGCGATTCATTATGTGAGATCAAGTTGCATATGTCCACAGTGAACTATGATTTTATTTTTGACACTTTGATAACTACAGAGGCAAAACCTTTTAGATAAATCTCACCTATAATGGCCCCAATACAATTAAAATGAACTTATGTTTAGAGGAGATTTAAAAGCACATGCATTCATGAATCTTTTTAAAGTGAAAATCTGCATGTCTATAGCAGTTTTGTGTATCAAATTCTTGAACACTATTAAGATTAAACAATTACCAACTTACCAAGAGAAGACAGAAATCTCCTGTCTCAAATCATGAACCTCTTCTGTTTGATATTTAGAGTAGGACTTTGGCTATCACTGTCAAATCGTTGTTGACACAACTGGCTGTTGTCCCAGGGTATTGTAGGTTCATAGTTTTTAAAAATACAATTACTCAAACGCCATGTAATGAAGCTTTCTACATTGTTTTTAATGAGTGAGTGAGTGATGGATGTTTTATGCCCTACCAACATCCAGGGTCATTTGTCATGGTGAAAACAAGTTAGGATGAATTCTGGCAAACAGCAGGGGATCAAAATCTGGAAATCATTTTTGCTGTACCTCATCCCTAAGTGAAGCCAGATACCAACCGTGAATCAACCCAATGAACCATTTGGTCAGTGCTGGGTCCTCACTATCATCACAGCCAGCTGGGCTACTGGCGGCCTATATTGTTCCCAGGGGCAGCCAGATACACCAATGGCAGACATTTTTATTATGTTCAGGAAAGATATTGGTATTGGCATGGTTGTAGCTGCTGTCTTTTTTGCTCTGTGGATTTGTTGTTTCTTGATGAAGGTTTGTGCCCTTCTGATCTATTCTATGATAGGAACTAAATATCATAGAACATTAAGACAAAGAGTGTAAGAATCCCTGGGACTTTAGAAACACTATAAAACATAACTTTTGGCCACATGTCAAATGATGATTTCATAAAATGAACACAACTCAACAACTGGTGCCTACATGGTGGCCAAGTATGGCCACATGGTGGCCAAATATGACAATGGTTACCTTTTCCCAAATAATTATACTCCCATTTACTGCTACCAATTGTTGGCGATTATCATCAGATATCATTGATTATTGATGATTATTACTGATTGTCACTGATTATCGCTAATTTTCACAGAATATTGCCAATTATCTCAAAATATTGCAGGTTTTTACAGACCATTACTGATTATTACTGATTATTGTTGATTATTACCAATCATCAGTGGTTATTACCAGTTATTGCTGATCATTGCAGATTTTCTATTATCTTTGATTTTCAATGGTGTTTGTAGATTCTTTTTGATTTATAAACATTGTCACTGATTATTGTTCACCACTTATTACTAATTATCACTTTTTATCGTTTATTATCACCTGCATATGAGTGATTGTCACTGATTATCATCGATTCTCTCTGGTTAATACTGATCATCATTAACTTTCACTGCCTTTCATTGATCATCATTGATTATGACTCATAATCATTCATTTTCACTGGTTATTACTTATTATCATTAATTATCATTGACGTTGTGTGATTAACACTGATTATTACCAATATCACTGATTATCACTTACTCTTACTCATCATCAATGATTATGCCTGATCATCACAGAATATCATTTTTTATCACCGATTAACATTATCACAAACTGTTATCAATTTTCACTGATTATCAACAACTGTAAATGATTATCAGTAATAATAATCACCTGTTATCTCAGATTTTAATTGATTAGTGTTGATCATTACTCATTATCACTGATAATATTTTATTGTCATTCATAATCATTATTTATCAGAGATTATAACTGAATATCACATATTTTCACAAAAAATATTATCAGATTTTCACTTATTATAATTGATTATGGCTGATTATTATTGGCATTATCCCATTATCAGTGATTAACACCAATTATAACTGATTATTATTGATTATGCATGACTGATCATGCATGATTATACATCGTGCATAATATTTGGCCTTAATAATATATTCTCCCTTCTTAAAACTTCTTGCCATGTTTCTACGACACATCAAGTGTAAATAAATGACATTTTTAATTTGATTCTAAACCTTTTCTCACTTTTACCTTTTCGACCTGGTCAGCAGATGTGGGTCTAAGCATTTATTCTTCCTCCTCAGTTTTTGACAGTAGTAGCCATGTTTTTTTCTTGCACCAATCTTTCAAACAAGTATTTTCTTTTTCTTCTTCAATTGATGTTCATTTTTTTATTGATACATTATGATGATATTAACTTATTTTCACATGCTTTTCTCAAGGTAAAAAAAGGTTTGTTGGTCTCACGTTTTTTCTTTCTTTTTTAAATAAAATAACCTAATTGCCAAGGTTGTGAAAATTGCATTGCTTGCTTGTCTATGATTTTCATTTATTAAATGACCTCGTACCATCACTGGGCACATACCACAACCCTGTGCTAATTACGCTCTCTGGTCTGGGCTAGTTCTTCACTCCCACCACCTACAGAGGAACCCTGTTGGCCCTGGTACAACTATAATGCATCAGGAGGGTCCTACCACCTCCATGAGGATTCTGCATAGACTGAGGTAGGTCAATTGAGTAATAGTATTATTGTCACTGTGCTTCAGTATTACTAAAGACTATGTCCTTCATTCTTGGCCTTTACGCCTCGGTCCACTGATATTTATTCATCTGCATCAGAACTGTTATTTGACTATTTATATGTCACATTCATTTGTTTGTCTCTTGTCAATGTTTTGTTTTGTGGTCTTTTATTATCTCCAATTGGCTGTTTTGCCTCCTTTATTAATTACATTATAAACAGTAAGTAAAAGCAGTTACAATTGTAACACCTAAATAATTAATTTTGGCATCAGAAAACTTAGCAGTTGAAGTTATATATATGACAGAGAACAAATACAAAGGCTGTAGAAATTTACTAAAAATATAGTTTGATAGAAACAAAGACCTCGTGCGGCCGTCACTCTCCAGTGGAGGTCCATGGAGTGCGACACCTAATTGGTGGGAAGGGATTATATAATGCTGATAACAAGCTAAGGGGCTCTCTTATTGGCCAACAATTAAATCAAAACTTTGAATATCAAAAATGTTATAAAACACAAGGCTTACATACACAGTAATGATTTATATATCAATGAAAAGAGAAAGTTCTGCACTATCCACCCTATTGTTAAGGCATTATTTTACCTTGCATGCATACAAAGTTGCAGGTGGTTTAAAGTCAGCAATTTAAACATGCTCAAAGAGAAAATAACCCCAGGTTTGTCTGACCTGAACTTCTGGAGACGGCTTACACACTAGGTGGCGTGATCTGGAATCTCATTTATTACCTTGACACATGCCATTACCATATGTTGGGGATCATAACTACAGTCTGGGATAAATTCAAAATTAATGTCAATATCAGTGCAATAATGGGATGTCTCCACAGGATGAATATTCTTTACACAAATATTTTTCTAGAGATTCATCCAACCTGGTCTTCAATTATAGATCTCTTTGATTTGATGTAATGCCAAACTGCTGGAATCATCACAAGTCCTGACAGAATGAACATAGCACCAGAGAGATGAAATGACGAAGCATAAACTTTGGTGATTCCATGTAACCAAGCTGAAATCACAAAAGAGTAAAATAGTGAGCTATGTGCATCTTCATTTTTGACTAAGCTACTTATGGACAAAAGCAGCAAATGGAATATTTCATATAAACCATTATTGCATAATTGCAGATTACGAAACTAAAGCAAAATATATACGAAGTTATTTGAAGGTACTCTTTTGGATTGTAGAGAGTGTAAGATAACAACTGATAAAATTACCCACTCACCTGCTAGTAGTACCTATTGATAGTATGTCATTTTCTTTTTTATTGAACTAATATTCAGCAAAATAGATTTGTGTGTAAAGGTCTTCAGATTACTAGTCCGAAACTAAAAATTATTTGAAGGTGTTTTTTTTATCAGATGTGATAGAATACTATCAATAACGTTTTGATCGGGTGTAAAAAAACAATTTAAAGAATCACCTGCTAGAGGAGCTCCCAGAATTGATGCTGGAACAGTGATGAAGCACATTACACCAAAAGCTGTTGCTATCTGCTTTAAAGGTACTGATTCTATGACAATTGGCAAACAGAGCACATATGTAGGGGCATTCAGTAAACAAAACAGTATAGAATAGATAAATAGAAATATGATGTTTTGTACAAATGGAACAAGAATGGTCATAATACCAAGTAAGATTGCAGACACCATCACAACTATTACAGAGTTTAAGTTTAGTAAGCCAGTAACCACTCCAGTTAGTGCTCTTGCCACTGTCATCACTATTCCCATGGTCATGTAGAGAAGAACAACTTCGTTCTTGCTGAACCCAAGAGAAAGAACATAAGTGCCAAAATGTGTGTAAATGATCATTAAAGGGAAAGGGAACAACGCATAATGGAGACAAAAACAACTAAATGAAATATTTCTAAGAAGCAAGAGGGTCTTCAGAAAAACATTTTCTGGGTCTTTGTTGTTTGTGATGAAGTGATATTTTGATACATTAAACTTTTGTTGTTCACGCTTAGAAAGAGAATAGTCTCCAGTGTCAGTGTCTTCATCATCAATATTAGTTACAAATGATGTCATTGATGAGTCTGTATCAGCATTCTTATTCAGTGTTTTCAGGTCCTTATTATGTGGAGGTTTTGTTACCTTGAAGCTGTTCTGGCCCATACCAGTCATAACAGGGCGGTATAAAGATGTGAAAATTATTGTTTGAGCATATATTCCTCCCATCATCATAGTTGCTCCTCTCCATCCATAGGTCTCCTCCAGAACTTTCATCAATGGAGGCCATGCAAAGGAACTTATACCTACCCCGCACATGGAAAGACCAACAGCAACTTTGTTGTACTTTTTGAAGTGTCTTGAGAGAATGGTCATACTTGGGTTGTAGCAAAGTCCTCTCCCAACTCCAGCAATGATACTGAAGGTAAGGTACAGATGGATGACCTAAAGGGATTTGAAAGAAAATGAAACTCTTTTAATAGATAGATTTGCAATTCAATTATTTTCTGGTATTCTTAGTATCTTTTTTTGGTCACTTGTCATTTGTGACCTTAAGTGAATTCTATTGTGCCTAATTATTTGAAGATAGCAGTTTGGATTCTTTGTGATCAATGTGACAGCTATGTTTGTATGGAATTCATATTATACAATTTTAAATGCTATGTGCACCACAGGTGGATGGTAAAACTATTCTGATGTATATCTAGCTCTCATATATACACCCCTAATAAAATTAAGATTCTCAATTTTCTAACTATCTTGTGGTTTGGAACCATTACATTAATTAAAAAGATACATTTATGTGGTTCTCACCTTATACTTTAGGCTTTGATGATAGTAATATCTGAAATTTCATATCGATACACACTACCCAGCAAACAAGACACGTGTATTTACCAGTTAACCACGTGTTTAATTTGTGTACTACTGGTGTATTGGTAATCTCTGTCTAATACCAGTATTTCAGCAGGTTTTACCACAGGTTTTCACATGGTAAAGGACCTTTGTCAAATTCATTATTACAACATTATCTATGTAAGTGAGATGATAATATTCACCATGGTAAAACCTATTTTAACTTAACTTATCTGTATAACTGATATCAAATTTTAGTGTAATTCAAGTAACATTCTGGTATAATGACAATCTCCATGTAAACTATGTGTATCACACAAGATTTACCACGTGTTATTACCATGTAATACTGGTTACATGCTAAACTAGGAGTATTGCATGAGAAACCCCTCTTTCTCTGACACCAGTTTTTGACACAAAGATGCTCTGAGTAAGGAATGTATTTTATACTGGTTTTCCCAGCGTTTTCCCAGAGTTTTCTTCAAAATTTCACATGTAAATTCTTTGAAAGTTGATGTCTTTACACCAGAATTTTTCCAAGTAAACTCCATCAAAACTAGAATGATTTTCTTTGGTGCATCTTAATGAGATAAGAGTATTGTTGAAACATTGAATAGAAATACATCTTTTTTTTTTTTTTTTTTTTTTTTTTTATTAATCAAGAACCACTTCACATTGTAGTGTGATCTTCCAGCAGTTACAACAGGCGACAATGTTGGTGTAATAACAAGTTGGCAACAGCAATGGTCACGATGAGATATATACAATGATAAGTTCATCTGTTATATACAGTTTCCTTAATCACCATAGTATCATATAGCCATAATTTTGTCTAATACATCTTATGCAGGATGACTAAAAAGACGATTTTGTCTTCTTTCTTTTGTATGAAGTAGTTCTTTAAAGCGCTTTTTGTTTTCAGCACGCTGAGAGTCCATTCCTAACTTATCCCAGAGATAAATACCTCTGTAAAGTGGACTACGATGTATCTTGCTAATTCTAGTGAAGCTTGATTTAAATTTGATTTTACCACTACTTCGTAAAATTCTATTATCGACACCTGTTTCAATAAACCTGGTATCAGTACTATACCTGAACATCAGACATAACAGTTGTCTTTCACGTCTTGATTCTAGGGGTTCAATACCATATTCTCTCATCAAACATTCTTCTGTTTTGTTCATATCTATAATACGATTATAGCGTATTAATTTGATGGCTCGCGACTGGATTGAATTTAGCTTATTAATTTTTTGTTTCTTTCCGCTATCAAACAAAAAGTTACAATATTCCATCAGGGGTAAGATCATCTGCTTATATATATCTATAGCAGTTGCATGGGTAATAAATCTACGTATTTTCCTATATATGAAGAACTTATTATTTGTCTTTTTATAAACATTATCTAGACATTTGTCAAAATTTAGCATACAATCCAACTCAATGCCTAGATAATTATAACTTGCAACAGTGTTAACAGGCGTATCTTCAATTTGAATAACATCAGGCCTAGAATTAATGTCATTAATTATATCCTTATTTCGCCCAAACCACATTGATTTAGTTTTTGATTTATTAATACTTAATCTATTTAAGTTACACCAATTAACTAATCTGTCCATACCAAGCTGTAGTTTCGATGTTATGTCTGCATATGACCTACCTCTACAGTAAATAACTGTGTCATCTGCATACATAGTGATTGACATGTCTAGTTTCAGCATCTCGCTACATACATCATTAACATACAGTATAAACAATAACGGACCCAAAGAAGATCCCTGAGGAACTCCTAGTGAAATATTACTTCTGCCAGAGACATAAGAACCAACTTTTGTCTGCTGAGTTCGGTTACAAAGATAACTATTACACCATTTTATACTTTTTTCATCAAAGCCATATAAGTAGAGTTTCTGACACAAAATAGTATGATTAATAGTATCAAAAGCCTTTCGATAATCAACATATATACAGCCTGTTATTAAATCCAAAAGCATATTGTTATAAATATCAGTTACAAACTCAAAAATTGCAGTTGACGTGCTATAATTACTTCTGAATCCATGTTGAAAATTACTTAGGATGTTTACCTCTCTAAAATAATTTGTCATTTGTGTGTGAATGACCTTTTCTAAAAGCTTACCTGGGGTAGAAAGTATTGAGATCGGTCTCCAATTATTCTTATTCAAGGCACAACCTGGTTTAGGAATTGGAGTAATAACACCATTTTTCCATTTCATAGGAAAGATTGCCAACTCTAAAGATAAATTAAATAGTGTTGTTAGTTCAAAAGAAATTGACTCTAATGCATCCTTTAATAACCTGTTACTTAATTTCGGGATGCCACTGGGCTTATGGATTTCTATTTCCTTTATCATTTTAGCTACAGTTTTCTCACTAATGATATTGAAACTGAAAAGTCCTGGCCTCTTTACATGAAAGGATTTACTTGGTGTCCATTCCCGTGTAAAATGAGACCCAAGTTCCTCACCAATACTACAAAAATAGTTGTTCATGAATTCAGCTGCCTCTTCATTTTCAAGTATTTCTCCATTTTCATTCTTAATTTTTGTGATGGGAGACGAGGCACTTGAGTTTCCCATTAATTTGTTTAGTTCCCTCCAGAACCTTTTGGGATTATTTCTATTTTCCTCTAGTTTACCCTTAAGAATGTCTTCTTTTGTACTGGAAAGAAGTTTTCTAGCATATGATCGAGCTTGTTTAAAAGCTTCCCATGTAATTGTGGATTTCACTATTTTTGCAACGCGATATAGCCTATCTTTTTCATGAAGGGCTTCAACCACTTCACGAGTTAGCCATCCACTTGCATTAACATGAATCTTTAATTGTCTTTCAGGACAGCATATATCGGCTGATGTTAAAATTATTTCCTCCATAATGTCCCACATTGAGTTAATATCAGGATGAGCATCCCAAAACATTTTCCAAAGAGGATGTGTCATGACTTTTTCTTGAAAATCAGTTTTACTATAATTCTTATAAGAACGACCCTTAATGTATTTTATTGGATTTTTGGTTTTAGCCTTTTTTATTCTTAAAAAGGTAGGTAGATGGTCACTGATGCTAATGTCGAGAACTTCACTATCAGCTATGTATTCAATATTTGTAAAAATCAAATCTATAAGTGATGACGTCTTGTTGGTGATACGTGTGGGTTTATCTATTAATTGTTTCAAGAGGAAATCTCGTTCTAATTCTTTTAGTTCCTTAAAACCTTTGTAATTTCGATCTAAATAATTGATGTTCAAATCTCCTAAGATTACAACATCATCATCAACTTTTAAATTTAGAGTTTCTAAAGATTGCCTCAATTCTTCTACCCCTTGTGTAACATTTCCGTCTGGCGGACGATAGCATATTCCAACATACATAGTCTTCCTATTTGGGATAGTGAGTTTAATCCAAAATTTTTCCAAATCTCTACTTACAGATGAGAATTCATGAATGACCTCAGTATAATCAAAAAGTTTATCATGTATAAACCACATAAGACCCCCACCTCGTGATTTAACACCATTTGACATAGATGGAATTCTATCTTGTCGTAGGATTGAATAATTTGGGTAGCCTATTAAGTTATCAGGTATCCTGGGATCTAACCATGTTTCAGACAGCGCAATCAATTCTATACCTTCAAAATAGTTGAACAATTCGTCATGATTTTTCCATATACTTCTAATATTTAAATGTACCAGTTTTAGAGCTGGTAAGTTTAACTTTTTAAACATGTTAGAAAATCATAGCATAAGTTATGAAAATATATACAATGCAGACAAAAGGATAGGTCTGGTGTCAAAAGATATGAGAGCAGACCCTGACAAGCCCGGGATAGGTGAAATATCTAGGGTTTTAGATCTATAGACTAGGAAAGTTTATGTGCTGAATGTTCAAACAATAGTACAAATAATAACTATAAAGGTAAGGGGGGCCGTTGGTGACAGAAAGAGTACTTTCATATATAGTGTTATTACAAAAGTCATATTTGATTTAAAAGCACTGGTCATAAAACTGTATCTGTGACTGTAATGGGTGGACAAAGCCTCACCATTCAATTATATTATATATATATTATATATATATATCAGTGAGAAATATCAATGTCAATGTCAATGTCAATGGCAACGGGTGGTCAAAGCCTCACCGTGACATGTAGTTCTTCACTTATAATAGCTTCTTGCATTTAATGATGGAATTATAGAATCCAGCATATTTAAAGGGACTGCTCATACAACTGTAACTGTAATGGGTGGACAAAGCCTCACCAATCAGTTATATTGTACATCTGTAGCTTGTCTTGATCATGTGATCATTTAGAAATATTAACGTCAATGTCATTGTCAATGTCAACGGGTGGTCAAAGCCTCACCGTGACATGCAGTTTTTCACTTATAATAGTTATTTACATTTCATGATGTAATTGTTGAATCCAGCATTTTTGAGAATCCCATACAGAGTTCTTTTGATCCAGTTGGCTTTAATTCTTCACAAGAGTAACGCTCAAGGCAATACAGCATGTCACTATAGCATATGGGTGAAGATATGTATACAGGGTGGCCAAAGCCTCACCTGTAACAGCCTCCACTAATCCATGTTTATGTGCGTATGTATGCATGCATGTAAGTAAGGGTGGCAAAGCCTCACCTTACAGTTACAGAACATGGAAGATACTTTTACTCTGCTGCATTTATATTTGCTCGTATTGCTGTAACGAAGATCTCTGCCCATTTTTTAAGTGTGTCTTTACGGGGATGTAGCCCATCAGCAAGCTTCGAATATGCGTGTCGAACCTTACGACCATGTCCTCTCTGTTTGTGAATAGTATGATGAATTGTGGGTGACTCCAGACCAGCCTCTCTGTTTAGATCGATTATTGCCTTATTTAGGTCAACAATAGCATCATCTATTACAAATTGCTTTGGGTCAGGTGAGTAGTTACGTTCAGGGGTCTTGGCGTTTGGTTCTCTTTGCCCATTATGTTTCCTGTTATTGTAATCAGCTACGCTAATTCCCACTATTGGTGTAAAGACGACCTTTGTAGTAGGTTTCTTCTCAATGATTGAGCTTATGCACTTTTTGATTGACTGCATGACGTTCTCAATTAGTTGTTCAGGTGTCTCATAGCGTACAACCACATGCCTATTAGATCCTCTTCCTTCAAATTCCGTCAAATTATTTACCCCAACATTCACATAGATATATGCAGGGTCGCTGTGTTCAAGGAAGTTGCATATTTCAGTGGTAATGGATTCAATTGTGGCACCCCTAAAAGTGAAAATGCACTCACTTTCATTAAATGTTTCATAAATTTCCTCTGCAAGTCCATTCCCACGTGAGTCACAGAAGATTGGTCCAGACATTTTAATGTAAGACTAAGAGTATATGTAGGTTTCAAAGTCCCAGTCTGTGTTAGAGGTGTTCACTTGCCAGCACGTTCGTTTTGCAAGGTCATTCTAACCTTTTCCAGAAGCTTGCCTAGGTTATTCTTACCCTTCAATTCGCAAGTTTTGATTGCCTTGCTCCAGATTGATACTCCAATACCCCAGTCAGAGTCTACACTCCCCTCCAAAAGTCGACGTTGACCTGTTCCACATAGTTTGTCAGCAAGGGCTCGATTTTGCCTGAATTTGGCATATAAGATTTCTTCCATTATCTGATATTTTATTTCGTCCCAAGCCTTTGTGGTGGCAATATTTTTCCCGATTTCCTTAGCGGCTGCTGGTGTTTCTGCTGCTAAGATGGCCTGTACAGATTTAATATCTCTGTGAAACCACGCTTTTTCAGCTTGGAAGGCATGTTCTGCGGTTTTGTACAGTACTTTCCTGAAGTGTAAGGGCGAAGCAAAAAAGTTGCTAAGAAAGGCACGTTCAGTAAAAAATACAATTCCTCTTGGGGTATTTCTTATTCCAGGGCTGATCCAGTCGTCGTCTTCAGGTAGGTTTTCTTTTACAGCATCTGAGTAATTCTTCGTACTTGTTTCATTACTAGTAGATGGCTGTTGATGTCCAGTTGTTGAGGAGGAGGCTGGGCATTGCGGGTCATTTCTATCATACTGCGATCTTTGTTTTTCAGAGCGATTTCCTTGCTGATAGATTCTTCTCTTTTCCTTGAAGATTTCGGGAACTAGGTCTATAGTTTCCAAGGTATACTTTGTACCATCCAGAAAAAGTGCATCCTCGCTCGTCCTTACCCTTGCTCCGTGACGCCTTCCCAAATTAGCTGCTTGCCTCATCTTTGCACGGGCAACTCGAATTTCTCTTGGTTCGTCTGCTCTTAGAGTGATATTGTAGTGAGTTGCAGAGTGGGACAGATTCTCTTTGAAATCTAGTAGTAGGTTTCGCTTCCAATCCGAGACAAGTGAAAGTTTGATTGGTCGTGGCCATTTGTGGTCAGGATTGAATTTGCCAATTCGTCCTACGTCATTTATTTCCCAGAAATAAAGGGTGATTCCCATTTCAGCTACTAGGGTCACTGCTGCATTATGCAGATTCTCATGTGGATTTTCTGGTAGACCTTCAATGATGACATTCTTTTTCATCGTATCATTTTCTATGACTTTTGTCTTGATGCTGGGTTGCATTGGCTGGTTTTCCTGAGTGGATTCCAAAGATTTCTTCAAAATTTGGATATCTGCCAGGGTCGACTGAAACATGTTTTCATTTTGAAGAATGTCCGCTTTGAGTTCACTGAGTGTGCTTTTAATTTCAGTGATGCTTGTGGGGTCATCAGTCACTGTGTTTGTCGACTTAACATTTGACAATTTGCCGAAGACTTTGTTGAGTTTATTTTGGGCATACTCGTGGTTTGTTTTGACGTCATCTTCAAGATTTTTGCATTTTATCTGTAGGTCTTCCAGGGTTTCTGCCTGTGACTGAAGGTCTTTCGCCAGATCATTGATACTGATGGAATTGCTTGTCACCATATCACGTACTTGAGTGATATCCTTTTTCACACTAGTTGAAAGTGCTGTCATTGATTTCTCTGCTTCTTCTTTGGTAATTAATTGCAACTTCATGTTTTCAAAACATTCCAGCAGGTCGTCCTTTGTGAGCAAGTTATTCACCATTTCAATATTTGGTGTGTTGGTACGTATTTCCTCTGTTGCCAGCTTCAGGTCGATTATATCCTTTTTGAAGGCAGTGTAATCTTGTTCACTTTCGTTTGTTGGGGGCAATTTACCACCTGTGGACTGAATTGACCGCCGAGTTCTCTTTGGGAGTACTTTAATTGGCGTTTGCCTTTTGGCTTTGTATATGGTATTACGTAGGGTTGTTTGAATGCGGCGCGAGGCACGCTTGCCAATGCCACGGTTGGCCGCATTTTGATTACTCACAACAACAGGTGATTTACCCGGGTCCGTGACCTGTGACCCTGTCTCATCACCGTTTTCATTTCTATCTTCAAGAACTCGTACCTTGTAATCAGGGGAAATGTTCTTTGCTTTGGGATTGTTCACATCAGAATTTTGATCAACTGAGGGTGGCGTTTTAATGTCAATCAGTTTGCGTTTACTAGAAGGTGTACTAGGGTCGGGTGGTTGGTCCTCTTTGTTTTTGTTTATGTCCGCCATGTTGATGCAACATACTGGTCAGAGCCAAATCATTGCATGGGGATTGTCATTATTGTCATAAACATATATATATGCACCATTAGCATTCGTGAAAAAGAGTCACTATACCTTCATGGTCATTTCCCACCTATGATCCATTCTGATCCATAACGCAGAACTTGGTTTTCCAACGGCCCCCCCTCAGCGATCTCTACACCACGTCCACTGCTGTTGACGTCGCCATATCCATCTTAATGTAAGGATATATAATTGAAGGTTTTTCTTATAAATACCAATGTTTCATATGATATAAGTGCAATAGAATGACCAAGACCTTCAAGCTTGTCTGGATAGCTCAGTGGTAGGGCCCTGGCATTGTATGTGAGGGGTCCAGGGTTTGAATCCCCACAATCTTATTTTACTAGGGAGCAAGAAAACACGAGTTTTACATACCGAAACACGTGTCAAAAACTCGTGTTAAAAACACGTTGGAAACACCAGAAATGGGGTCCACAGAATCCCGAGTTGAACACGTGTTTAAAACACGTGTTTAGCACCCTGGAGACCAAGCTAGGAACGTGCAGAACACGGGTCCTTGTTACCTGGGTATATATCCCTGTGCATTTCCTTTGTCTAGCACTTTTTATTTTGGAAAATCAGAGGATTGGTATACCTTGGTTGACAGTGAGCACAGCGCAATACCAACTGAGGCAAGGGATGTTCCCACCATTGCTATGCGCCTTTCTCCAAATTTTTCACTCAATATACCAGCCACTGGACCTGATAAGTTGATAAAAACACAATGTAGAATTAATAACTGCTATCAAATGCATTCCTCCCTTATTGTGCCAGGTAGATTAAGAAAATCTATTTACCTATGAATGTGCCTTTTATTCACCTTTAAATGCACCTTTCTTCAAATTTTTCACTCAATATTCACTCACTGGACCTGAAATAATGTTTATAAACCACAAGGTAGCATTCACAACCTTTATCAAATGCATTCCCCTCTTATAGTACCATAGTGATACAAGCATCAAGATATGTCATTAAAAATAGTTTATCATTGATAAATGTAAAATATTTAATTTAGAAATAAGTAAATTGACAGACATTTTCCTGAATTTTCTCAGTGCCAAGTAAATCTTGTTGATGAAACTATTGTTTGCTATCAAATATTTTATAGAATTAATACAAAATATTGATTAATGCTGACGTATCATTTATTGATATTTACTTACAGAACAAGAAATATATTCCGACATTCAATGAGGTGACCATTGCAATGGCACTGTCATCACCCTCGATGTTTTCCTTGAACATAATGTACAGGAGTCCAGCACAGTTTGTGAAGCCTCCATTGATGACTTGAACCAAGAATGAGGCTGCACATATTACCCAGGCAAAACCGCTGTCGTGTTGCATCTTGATTACTGATGCACTTGATTTACCTATATCAGAATAGAAAAAACAGGCATGTCTATGAGAGCTCCATGGAAGCCTAAGATATTATACGGTAGGCATGTTACATGCCATTTCTTTTCCCAAGTTTAAATCTTCAATTTTAGGGTTGGGCCAAGATGTTGACATCCATATCAATTTTCAATCTGAAGATCTTGTTTGATAATGATCAAAAGCCAATAAACATTGAATATACATCTAATAGAAAATGAAAACATGTCAACATGTGAAATTAAAGGTAATGTAAAGGAAAAAGTAACAATAATTAAACTTGTAATAACCTCAATTGATGTTGGTGTAAGAAGTTACAGTACTCCTGGCTGGTACCTCAGTTTTTTTGGCTGTAGGGTTAAGTTTAACCTACAATTTTAACCCATGACTGTAGGTCATCTAGATAATCTCAACAGAAGATCCTAGGTTATCACAACTTTATCAGAATAATCTCCTGAAGGAGATTATTTGGTCAACCTGTTGAAGATATGGCCTGGAGCAAATGAAGTCTACATGACAATATGATATTAAAACAAACATCCAAATCTAATCCAGAGCTCACATGGTCCAACCTGCCCAGCTAGCACAATTTCCCAATTAAGCACACGGACATGACAGGTGACAGAAAAAGTCAGAACAAATACACTCTATTTATACAAAGGTCCCATAAATGGATAAATAGTTCAAGGTAAAAAAATAAATAGGTAGTACTTATGTGGCATAAGTACAATAACACAAAAATGCATGTGCCTATACTCAATGGGCAAAGTATCTTGAAATGTTAGAAACAGCCAAGTGCACACACTGAATTTTAGCATTAACCTTGTATAAATAGTGTGGGGGCCCTAGGTGCATACATTTACAGGCCAGCTGTACTCTTGTATCTAACCTGTATCTCATGAGGAACACAGAATGTGACTTTGATATACACTTTAAAACTTTGTATGAAATAACCTAGATGTGAAATAGAGATTAGAAAACATTGCAGGGGGGATCTTATGCACCGGGGGGCTTTATAAGATTCAGCTTATAAGTATATGCTCCAAGTATAAGGGTTTATATGAGAGGGGCTTTAAGAGTCAGATGGTACAACTTATAGTAGATTGGCGTCTTTATAAAGGGTTGGCTAGCTTAGGTAGAGTACTGTAGAGGTACTCCCTGATGGATACAATATCCACACAGTAATTTTGGATGACTTAGGAGAGAAGAACCACACAGTCAAAATACAGTGTCAACTTTTTTATTAGTTCCTAATTCACAATGATATATCTTAATAATCAGTCAAAATACAGTAAGTGATAGAGAGTTACAACAACCACACAACAGTCCATCTGAGTGCTTACCTCAATACTTCTATGAACCCTGTGGCCCGTTGCACAATACCCATCCTTATTATGATGGGTACTAAAACAACAATACCTTTCTTAGCAACTTTGTATGTGTTATGCATGTTTTGACCCTCAAAATAAACCTATTTAGAATGCTGTAAATGACCTGTAATTTTTAAGGGAAATAGACTTACAGTGCCCCTTTTCACATCAATTCACAGGATTCAATTTGATCCAGCAGAAAAAAAGATATAAGCGTTTTGCTACTAAGATATCTTTATAATGACGTCGTTGTTATGATATGTGTCTTAACGTTATCTTAAAGTTGTTGCAGTTATGAAAAGCCATTGTGCAACGGGCCACTTGACATGCTGTTCATCTACTGCTCTTGGGTCTTATCTTGAAGCCTTGGAGTATATATATACAGAGCTTCCATGTTGTTGTGTCACAGAGCCTTCATGTTGTTGTGACATAGTGAGTGGTCCATTACTTACATATTTCACAACAGATGTTAGGCCTTTCTGTGGGTATTCCCCACAGGGCGGGCCTGTTACCTAACATTACAGACAGTTGATAGAGGTGTGTCAGTCTAGAGTGTGACTCCTATAGAGACTTGGGTTTTTATACTGTTTGTGTTCGGGTAATCTATTGGTCCCGACACTCACCCTGGGTTGGTTAAAAAAAGCTATGACCCTTGTCACAGTTTTTGCCAAAAATTCTACCCTCATGATCCACCCTTTTTTGGATACACACTTCCCTACATAAATGTAGGTGATAAGCACTCTTATTCTAACATTCTCCGGTTAAATGAGTATACAATGCTTATATACAAATACTTGCGAATAGATAAATTATACATTTGTGACAGTTTCTGGGATTTCCAGCCTTATGGAAATGCCTATTCATGGCTCCAGAACCTTTATTTAGCTTAGAAATCATAAAAATCATAAAAATAAGCTATATCCATGCTATAAATGAAATTTTTCATAGTTTTTATTTCTAGTGAAAAAAATTGGATTTTTCCCATTTTGTTGCCATGGTAACTGGAATGTTGATAGAACGTCCAAACCTGCCGATACTACAGCTATGCAAATGTTGGTTTCCATGGTAACCATGGAATAAAATAAAGTTTTCAAAATTTGAA
The DNA here is from genome assembly GCA_936440205.1 of Lepidonotus clava. Lineage (NCBI taxonomy): Eukaryota > Metazoa > Annelida > Polychaeta > Phyllodocida > Polynoidae > Lepidonotus > Lepidonotus clava. The sequence continues at coordinate 48,807,867 of OW387137.1, forward strand.
ATTCTGAATCAAGGGACTGCTTGGCCATATTCAGCAAAAAACAGATTCTGAATATCTTGAATAGAAAGGAAATGGCAGTATATTTCCTGAAATCATATTTGGGATTTCAATTTTTGGCCTAGATTATATCTAAGTTATATCTTTATAAATACCAAAGACTGGTCTATTTTAGCATATTTAGCATATCCGACCTTTGTGTCTCCAAATTAACATAACTTTTTTTCTGATAAGAATATTTACCTAATTTTTACAGTATTAGATTCCCCAAGACAACATCTTAATTTAATATTCCAGGCCATAAGACTGCTTTTCGCAGAGGATGTCACATTTGATGACATGAGGTCTGGCCTGATACACAATAATGTGGTTGAGACTGATATTATAACATAAATCTGTTGTGTTGTTATATAAAATGATGAATAAAGGAATACAGATATACTCATACTAAAGAGGAGTACATAACACCAATTCATGCATATAGTATATAATGTTGATACGCATTCTAATTATACAATTGTACTGAATAATGTTGTTAGAATAAACCAACTGATAAATATTGGAGTGCCTGTTTTATATTACATTTGTAGTGCCTCCTTAGGTGTTTGCATGGTGAACCTACCAAAGTGTGGGTTGTCACACTTCTGAACAAGGACTAGGGCTGCCACTACACCACCGGAGGCCAGAAGGCATATCATGATGGTTTTGGGTGTTGAGTTGTAAATAGCTATGGCTAAAGGCCAGTCAATTAGTACTGTAATTGGAAGCTTGTACGATTGTATTATTTTCCTCCAGGCAGCTATCAACAATTATTCTACTAATCAAGGCTGCATATCTGAATGTTGTTTTTTCTGACATGCACACACTGGACAATTTCAGAGTTAGACCAGGATAACCTCACAGGTGGAAATGGAATTGAGGTTACAACAAGGCTTTTTGAAAGCAGTCTGATACAGACTATGTGGGTCTTTTTTGAAGAGAGTTTCTGCTTGCTCTTATAATTTATAAAAAATTGAGTTCAGTGAAGAAATATGTCTGACAAACAGGAAAAAACACCTTTTTGGCATGTTTTGATATTTATAAAGATATAAATTATATATAATCTAGGCCAAAAATTGAAATCTGGACAGATTTCAGGAAAAATATTGTCATATCCTTTCTATTAAACACATTCAGCTTTTTGCTGAATATAGCCAAGCAGTCACTTGATTCTGAATTTCAAATTTTGAAAACTTAATCTTGTTCCATGGCTACCATGGAAACCCTCATTCGCATAGCAGTGGTATTGGCAGGTTTGGAGTTCTATCTACATTCCAGTTACCATGGCAACAAAATGCAACAAATCCTATTTTTTTCGTCAGTAATGAAAACTATGAAAATTTCATTTTTAGCATGAATTTAGCTTATTTTTCTAATTTCCATGATTTCTAAGCTGCATAAAGGCTCTAGAGCCATGAATTGGCATTTACATAAGGCTGGAAATCCCAGAAACTGTAACAAATGTTACTCAAGACAGAGTCTGTTGACAAGTCTACTAAGGGTGGTGGTGGAATCTGGGTTACAGGTCCCTTGTTTGGGATCCAGTAGCATAGTCTATTTAGATCACCAAAATCTCCATTGTTCCAATTCAAATTTTCCATCTCCTGTTTTAATCCGCTCAAACTGTACCAAACTGTCAAAAAGGCACACCAAAGGGCTCACAAGTCTGTCGTCAGCATTATTACATCTTGAGAGTGGACATATGGAGAATTAGACTCAGGTTTTGGTCAATCTAAATGGAGAGGTTTTATTTCCTTGGATCTTCATACATTGATCTAGCTGAGAAGCCTTCTTAACATAATGGGGGTGGAACCCACTCAGAGTGAGGCTAGGCCCTGAACATGTATAAACAATTCCAATAGGGTAAGAACATGTATAACTGGGCACATGTAGACAATACAGCTTCTAAGGGTGAAATTTACAACAACAAAACTGTTCAGAGTGACTAAGCGCACAACACGGGTTAGTAAAGTGAAAGGCAAAGTCAGTAAATCAATCAAACGTTGGTTTAAAATTAAAGAACAGACCTCTTAGACTATGAATAACATTTTAGATCAAGTTTTAAGACATTTCCCTAGGGGGATTTGACTGGGAAGCACGAGTGTGTGGGCATTATCCTTAAGAAAGATATGACCAAATTACTGTTCTTATAATACATTGTTAAAACTGGAAGATTTTGTGAGTGGTTTCCATGGAAACTGGTCATTTCCTATATTCCATATGTATTTTTCTCAGCAAAATAACTTTTAACTAATTACAGATTTAAACCTGTCAGAAAAGGCATGAGTGACCAAGACAACCAAAATTCATGTTAACCTAACCATGCGATGGTTGGCAATGTATTTTCCTCTTTTGGAACATAATCCAGCTATCCAGTTTTTGGTCATGTCACGAATTTGGTGCCACTCTGCGATGATTACAACATATCAATTCATGTCCCGTTTAAAGGGTTCCTTTCACATACATTTTCAAGTTGCCAATTTTTGTGTATTTCAAATTACTTCCTATGTCACAGTAATGGGAATTCCCTGTCAAAATAACTTGGGAATTCCAGGAAATTGAACGACTGTAGGTAAGTAACAAATACAATTAATGATAGCCTGTATAGGGCCAGATTTGAAGATATAATGCTTAAGTCTAATTTCCTTTCTATACATTTAGGAGAATTGGGAATTCCCTTTTATTGAAAAATAGAAATTCCCATTTAGTCACCGTGTGAAGTCACAAATTTGGGGATTCCCCTTAAAAGCAATTCAAAAAGAAAGGTGACTTATTCAATTTCAAAGTGTCACAACTGTGGCTACACTCTGGCAACCATGGCAACAGATTGACCAAGACAATATATTTGATGTTCCATCTTATAGAACTCTTGGAATGTTTCGTTTTGGTGGTTAACCTGCTTTTCTATCTTGCATATATGTAATTGTAATAGATTAAGTTATGGCTGGCGATGAGGGAAGACAGGACTAGTCCTACTCATCCCAGGGTAAATAAAATTGTTTAAAAAAAAATATATTAAGAAAGATATGACCCAAATACTGTAGCTTTTCAAATTAACTAAATTTTGTGTGGCTTCCATGGAAATTTACTTTGTTGAATGCTAGTGTTGGTTTAGGGTATTGATCATTAGAATGGGGGACGCTTATGACTTTACTCTCCGAAAGATCCTTATTTAATTATTGTTAACTTCACTAGTCAAGTGGTAGAACTAGTCCGCGAGATGGGCGCTCATATCCATAATGCAGACAACGGTTGGTTGAGAGTCAAGTTTATTAGTGGATATTAACTGCTTCACAATTGCCGGTGTAATCACAACTTGCCTTAATCCTATGTATATAATCAATCACTGCCTGGAGGTAAGCTTCCTCAATAAAGCCCACCTATCTCCGTTCGGCCTCACAAACTGATCATGAGTAGTTTTTCCTTTAGTCACCAGATGTCATGAATATGCTATCCAATTGCCCGAATCCTTAAGACTCGAATCGATCCAAATGTTTATCGACTTAACTACTGCTCATCATCCTTATATATTAGCCTGTTATTGATTTTATCCCAAGTAGTGCTGCTACTGGTAGATCCCAGCCTGTCTGCCGTAACCAGACAGATTTAGTATACCTACCAGGTGCGCCTACTATATTTACACTATACTGATAACGTAATTTGTACAATTTCAAACCGTTTATAATATCTTCTACAATCTGGTGACCATTTTTCATTTCATTTGTACACTACTAATTATTCGCACAAGGTGTTTAACTAATTACCTTTGTGCAATGTTCCAAATTAAGAAAAATTGACCAAGACACCAAATTCCACAAAATAGAGGTATTTATCTACAGTCTGGGGTTTTCACACAATAATATTCAAGGAACTATAGATTTATGCTCAGGTAGGGCTACATTTCCCATGATGCACCTGGGCGCAGAAATCCAAGATGGCGGCTATGCATACCTCCTATTACCACAATTATTGTTGATTATCAATTATTATTTCAATTATCAATGAGTATTACAGATTGTCAATGATTATTGCCAATTACCACACTTATCCTGATAATCACTGATTATTGCTAATTATCTTGAATTACTACCAATTAATGCTGATTACCACAATATTCATTGATTATTGATAATTGTCGTTGTATATCAGCTGTTCTAGCCAATTATCTCAGCTTATGCCCTTTTATCACTTACTATCACTGTTCTTTTTTTTTTTTTTTATCTCCAACATTCATTGATTATCACCAATTATTGCTGTTTATTAGTAATTGTCAATCTTTTCAATTAATTTTTTCCAAATATCATTTACCACTACCAAATATCAGCAATTATCATCGATTATCAGCGAATATCAATAATTATTGATGATTATTACATCACTGTCAATCATAACTGATTATCGCTTATTTTCACAGAGTAATGCCAATTTTCTCCAAATATCACAGATGTTAACAAATATCACAGATTGTTACTGATATCGCTGACTAATGTTGATTGTTACCAATTATCATTGATTATCACTTGTTATTGCTGATCATTTAAGATATTCCATTACTTTCACTAGTTATGTTAGATTTTCAATGGTTTTTGTAGATCCTTGTTGATTTAGCAAAATTTGTCACTGATTACCGTTAACCGATTGTTGCTGATTATCACTATTTATTGCTTATTATCACCTGCATATCATTGATTGTCACCGCTTATCAGATATTCTCACTGTTTAATACTAATCCTTATTGACTGTCACTAACTTTCATTGATTATCATTGATTATCACTCATTATCATTCATTCTCACTGATTGTTACTTATTATCATCAATTATCATTGACTAATTGTGATTAACACTAATTATAACCAATATCACTGATTATCACTTACTGTTACTCATCATCAATGATTATGCCTGATCATCACAGATTATAATTTTTTATCACCTATTAACATTATCACAAATTGCCCATTTCACTGATTATATCAATAACTATAAATGATTATCAGTAATAATCACCTGTTATCTCAGATTTTCATTGATTATTGTTGATCATTACTCATTATCACTGACATTTTTTTATTATCATTGATTATCATTATACATCAGAGATTATAACTGAATACCACATATTATCACAGATGATATCTGATTTTCACTGATTATAATTGATTATGGCTGATTATTAATGGCATTATCTCATTATCACTGATTAACCTCAATAAAATCTGATTACTACTCATCATGCATGACTGATCATGCATGATTATAATGTAATACATGATATGTGGCCTTAAGAATTATGTTCTCTCTCTCTTCAACAAATGGCATTTTTTTATTGTTTCTAAACCTTTTCTCACGTTTATCTCTTAGACCTGGTCAGCAGATGTGGGTTTAAGCATTTATTCTTCCCTCTCAGTTTTTGACAGTAGTAGACAAGTTATTGTCTTCCATCAATCTTTCAAAAAAGTATTTTCTTTTTCTTCTTCAATTGATGTTCACTTTTCAGTGATACATTAGTTAAACTAGAGTATATTTGATTTGATAATCATATTATGCTAACATTAACTGATTCTCACATGCTTTTATCTAGGTAAAAAAGGTTTGTTGGGCTCACGTTTTCTTTCTGGTGAAGGTTGCCAAGGTTGTGAAAATTTCTTGCTTGTCTATGTTTTGCATTAAATGCATTAAATGACATCCTGCCATTGCTGGGCACATACCACAACCCTTTGCTAATTATGCTCTCTGGTCCGGGCTAGTTCTCCACTCCCGCCACCTACAGAGGAACCCTGCCGGCCCGTAGCCAGGGGCATTCGGGGGGTTCTTATGAACCCCCCATTAGAGGATTAGTCCTCTAAATTTTTAGAATATGACATTAAATAAGAATATCTATATTTTAGCCCTTCTCCTCAAAAATCAACCCCCCCCCTCTGAGAAAAGTTGGCTCTGGGCCTGTTTTGTCTTGTGGTCTTTTATTATATGTTTCCATATTCAATTTGCTGTCTTGCCTCCTTTGTTGATTAAATTATAAACAGTAATACCATTTAGGTATTACAATTATAACTGCTTTTATTAAATTTTACTGTTTATAATGTAATTAACAAAGGAGGCAAGACAGCAAATTGGATATGGAAACATATAAAAAAAGACCACAAGACAAAACAGGCATCGGAAAACTTGGCAGTTGAAGTTATATATCTTCAACTGCCAAGTTTTCTGATGCCAAAATTAACCATTTAGGTATTACAATTATAACTGCTTTTATTAAATTTTACTGTTTATTTGTTCTCTGTCATTATATGACAGAGAACAAAGACTGTAGAAATTTTCTAAAAGTACAGTTTGATACAAATGAATGGTTGGTTTATCATATGTACCACAGATGTAAAGGCTAAAGGCTGTCAATAAAGTGTTACATTTCTCCCTGTGCAGGGAATGTCAATAGAGTCCTTTCCAGACCTCGCGCAGCCGTCACTCTCCAGTGGAGGTCCATGGAGTGTGACACCTGATTGGTGGGAAGGGATTACATAATGCTGATAACAAGCTGAGGGGCTCTCTCATTGGCCAACAATTAAATCAAAACTTTAAATATCAAAGTTCTGCGCTATTCACCCATTGTTAAGGTATTATTTTACCTTGCATGCTTACAAAGTTGCAGGTGGTTTAAAGTCAGCAATTTAAACATGCTCAAAGAGAAAATAACCCCAGGTTTGTTTGGCCTGAACCTCTGGAGACGGCTTACACACTATGTGGCATGATCTGGAATCTCATTTATTACCTTGACACACACCAGTACCATGTGTTGCAGAACATAACTAAAGTCTGGGATAAACTCAAAATTAATGTCAATATCAGTACAATATCTTTTTTTCATCCAACCTGGTCTTCACTCACAGATCTCTTTGATTTGATGTAATGACAAACTGCTGGAATCATCATAAGTCCTGACAGAGTAAACATTGCACCAGAGAGGTAAAATGAAGAGGCATAAACTTTGGTGATTCCATGTAACCAAGCTGAAATCACAAAAGAGTAAAATAGTGAGCTATTTCCATCTTCATTTTTGACTAAACTACTTATGGACAAAAGCAGTAAATGAAATATTTCATATAAACCATTATCGCATAAATGCCTATAGATTACAAAACTATAGCAAAACATACAAAGTTATTTGAAGTTACTCTTTTGAATTGTAGAGAGTGTAAAATAACAACTGATAAAATTACCCCTTCACCTGCTAGTAGTACCTATTGATAGTATGTCATTTTCTTTTTGATTAAACTAATATTCAGCATATTAGATTTGTGTGTAAAGGCCTTCAGATTACTAATCTGAAACTCAAAGTTATTGGAAGCTATTTTTTTTATCAGATGTGATAGAATACTATGAATAATGTTTTGATAGGGTGTAAAAAAACAAATTGATAAAATGTCTCCTCACCTGCTAAAGGAGCTCCCAGAATCGATGCTGGGACAGTAATGAAGCACATTACACCAAAAGCTGTTGCTATCTGCTTTAAAGGTACTGATTCCATGACAATTGGCAAACAGAGTACATATGTAGGGGCATTCAGTAAGCAGAACAGTATAGAATAGATAAATAAAAATGTAATGTTTTGTACAAACGGAACAATAATGGTGATAATACCGAGTAAGATTGCAGACACCATCACAACTATTATAGAGTTTAAGTTAAGTAAGCCAGTAACCACTCCAGTTAGTGCTCTTGCCACTGTCATCACTATTCCCATGGTCATGTATAGAAGAACAACTTCATTCTTGCTAAATCCCAGAGAAAGAACATAACTACCAAAGTGTGTGTAAATGATCATTATAGGGAAAACGAATAAAGCATAATGGAAACAAAAACAACTGAATGAAATATTTCTGAGAAGCAAGAGGGTCTTCAGAAAAACATTTGTTTGGTCTTTCTTGTTAGGGAAGAAATGACATTTAGATACATTAAAATTACATTGTTGTGCACACATGGAAAGAGAATAGCCTCCAGTCTTGGAGTTTTCTTTATCAATTTTACTTACAAACGCTGTCATTAATGAGTCCTTATAATCATCCCCATTCACTGTTTTCAATTTCTTATTTTGTGGAGATTTTGTCACCTTGTAGCTTTTCTGGCTCACACCAGTCTTAATAGGGCGGTACAAAGATGTGAAAATTATTGTTTGAGCATATATTCCTCCCATCATCATAGTTGCTCCTCTCCATCCATAGGTTTCCTCCAGAACTTTCATTACTGGAGGCCATGCAAAGGAACTTATACCTACCCCACACATGGAAAGACCAACTGCAACTTTGTTATACTTTTTGAAGTGTCTTGAGAGAATGGTTATACTTGGGTTGTAGCCTAGTCCTATCCCAACTCCAGCAATGATGCTGTAGGTAAGGTACAAATGGATAACCTAAGAAGAAGAGGAAGAAGAAAATGAAATTGTGTTAATAGCTGGATTCACAGTTCTACTTTTTTCTGTTTTTATCAAGTATTCTTTTTATGTATTCAGTCAGTGGTCACCTTAAGTAAATTTTATTGTGGCAAATAATTTGACAGGAGCAGTTTCGATTTGTGATGAGAGCTATTAACTATTCTAAAATATATTTACCTCTCATATTTCTCAATTCTCAATTTTCTAACTATCTTGAGGATTGGAAGCATTACCCAAATTAAAGATATACATTTATGTGGTTCTCATCCATTCCTTATGATGGTATCTAAAAAGAAGACTTGAGGCTTTGATGACATCTGTTATTTTATATCTAAACATACTATTATTCCTGAGCATTTCCGTTGTCTAATACTTTTCACTTTAGAAAAAACAAAGGATTGGTATACCTCGGTTGACAGTGAGCACAGTGCAATACCAATTGAGGCAAGGGATGATCCCACCATTGCGATGCACCTTTCTCCAAATCTTTCACTCAGTATCCCAGCTACTGGACCTGACAAATTAATAAAAACACAATGTAGCATTCGTAATTGCTATCAAATACATGCCTCCCTTATTGCGCCATGACGATTGAGAAGATTGATTCAACTGTGAATGCACCTTTCCATCACCTTTAAATGCACCTTTCTCCAAATTTCTCACTCAATATCCCAGCCACTGGAGCTTAAATTGTGTTTATAAAACATAAGGTAGCATTCACAACATTTATCAAATGCATTCCCCTCTTTCAGTACCATAATGACATAAGCATTAAGAGATTTCATTGAAAATGTTTATCATTGATAAATACACAATTTCAAAATATGATAAAATCGACTAGACATTTATCTGAAGTTTCTCAGTGCCAAGTAAATCATGTTGATAACCCCTTTGTTTGCTATCAAAATATTTTATGGTTTAAATATCAAATATTGATTAATGCTGACATAAATAATTGATATTCACTTACAGAACAATAGATATATTCCCACATTCAAAGAGGTGACCAGTGCAATGGCACTGTCATCACCCTCGATGTTTTCCTTGAACATAATGTACAGGAGTCCTGCACAGAAAGTAAAACCTCCCATGATGACGTGAAACAAGAATGAGGCCGCACATACTACCCAGGCAAAACCACTGTCCTGATGCATCTTGCTCCTGATGCACTTTGTTAACCTACATCAGAAGAGAGAGAAAACGGTCATGTCTATGAGAGCTCTATGGAAGCTTAATATATCAGGGATGAATCCAGAGGTTTTAAAATGGGGGATGCCCTTTTATAAAAATGTGAGGTGGTCCATCCATTGTCTTGAATTTTACAATAAAAAACATCTAAATTTGGCAAACATTAGGGGGGGTGTCAGAATCTGAGAAATCTGTCACTGGATATGGTAGGTTGGGATTGTTCCATGACATTTCTTTTCCAAAGTTTAGTTCCCTTAGGTTTGGGCTAAGATGTTGACATCCATAACAATTTTCGACAGCTCAACATACCCTTTCCAAAAAACATGATCTGCCAATCTTGTTTTATAACTATTGGCAGCCAATCAATATTGAATGTTCAACTTATAGAAAATGAAAACATGTCAACATGTGTCTTGTCAAGCTGAAGTAAAGGAAAAAGTAACAATCAAGCAAAATACAAAACCAATAAATGTTGATGTACGAAGCCTGGTGCCTCTGTTGTTCGAGCTGTAGGGTTTAAGGTGGAACCTACAGTTTTAACCTACAGCTGCAGGTCATTCAGATAATCTCCTCCAGATAATCTTTCTCAAGAGGGGATCCAGGGGGTTAGCAACAGCTTATCCAAATAACCTCCTAAAGGGGGGTTATTTGCATGATCGGTTGAGGATATGGCCTGAACAAAGGTATAATATTATCATAAAAAAACATCCAAATCTAATGTAGGGCTCACATGGAGCAACCTACCCAGCTATCACAATTTCCCAGTTAAGAACATGAGTGAGTGGTTGCAGTCGTGAGTACCGGAGGGGTAAATGACTTATTCTGAGTTGAAAATACAATCACTGAAGATCTTTACGGACTTATGTACCCATGAACTACTAGATATCTTGAAATTGCATTGATCTTACTGGTGAATTTAATACTGAATGAAAAAAATGGACACTAAAACTGGATTATGATCAGTGCGAACATAGAACACACAAACATAGCGGAGGCCCCATGTCAACAAATGGTAACTATGCTGCACCCAGCCAAGAAGAACACTTGGGCCAGATAAAACACCTAGAAAAAGATAAGTCTACTCAAGATATGCTTTCAAAAACTAATACTAGATCATCAAACATAAGCATAACCACAAGGAAATATTTCGTTACAGGAACTGATTATTGAGTTAAGACAGCTACCACTATTTTGTGTCTACTCATATTGGTAAGACAAAGAATACGATTGTCTTTTACTCATGGAAATCTTAATAAGTGTGTGTTTATGACTGCTTTTCTTACAGGATTATTTTTGCTATATTGAAATTTCCTAAAATGGACCTTTGGTTGGCTTGATTGGCTGTATTAGGCTTTCACCTAAATGCTACATTTCCCATCCTCCAGCTATTGATGGTCTGATCTGAGGGTTCAAATGTTGATAACATTAGTTAAGGTGACATGAGGGGGATATCATTATCTCTTCTAATTTAAAATCTTTGCTTAGTTTCAATCGTTACAATAGTTGCCTATTAATACTAGAGACACTAACAAATGTAGTGGGGTCTTGAACGCATTCCATTGATGTTGATATACTATAGTGGTTGCCTTAATTGTAATACCAGGAAGGTCACACTTCATGAACTATATGTCATTTGTTATAGGAAAACTAGATATATGGCAAATGATCCATTTCATATTCCTGTGATTGACATAACCCCACATATCCCTTAAGTCAAAAGTATCAAAACAGCAAATGTAGTAATAGGGTTTTATTTTTTCTTCTTAAATAGATGTTTATGATTCTTCCTTAAAATGCCAAAAGAATAAGCTGAACTGCCCGGGATCAATGTACAATAAAAAATAAAACTGCTTTTAGTTGTCATTTCAGCTGTTGTCCTACTGGTCTTCTCTGTCTTGATGGTCCAAAATAAACTAAAGAACCAACTACCCTGAAGTTTTGCACTAAGTGAGTAGTGCTAAATGCGCAGCATGGTTGTAAGTTCAGGAACCTTGTTTTAAAAATAAAAGTCTTTAGGTATCACGAGAGCCGTTGCTGTGGTAACACTTCCATTGCTATGGTAACACTGACGTCAGTGGTTCCTCGAGGTGCTGGTAACACGCTACCGATGCCCCAGAGGGATTGAGGGCAGCGCAGCGAACAGATGGCTAATAACGCTAGGCCACAAGGCCGCCCCTCGCCCAGCAGGTGGGGGAAACCGTTAGGGAAGCCGGGTGGTGAGCACACAGCCCCCTTGCAACTGCCGATAGACAGACTCGGTAGCGGAGTGGACTTCTTCCAATGGAGCCACTCTCCATAAACAGGTTGGTCACAATTATAATACACACATAGGGTTAGATATCACATACATAGGAACATGTGTTTGTTAAACCTCCTACTTGTACTTCTAATGTACCTGAACTGAATTAGTTATGTTAAATGTCTGAATGCCAATAATAAACCTATCTCTATTAAAGTAAACCCTCTCAGGTCTTTATCTGAGTAAGTAATAGTCTTATGCAGTAATAGGGGTCGTACTAGCCCATTGGTGGAACTCCCTTGATTTAGGATCAAATCATAGATAAAGTGTACAAGTTTAGGATCACATAATGTATACAGTTATTTCCGGCTAAAGTACACCAATATAGTACAGTTTGCATTCCCTAGAAATGAAGGTGTTTCCCTTTTCACATTTGGATACAACAGGGTCCATAACTATCATAACATTAATTAATGAACCTGACTCTTCTTTGTAATTATCATTATTATTCATGAATCATGAATCCATTGGACCGATTACAGTTATATTGTACAATATTATGCTACCTAAGTAGGCCATCTTGGGCTTTGTGGACAAACACATGATAAAGGTCTAACTACTTGGGACCTTATTCATACAGAAAACCACAGATACTAAAACCATTGCCATTTTGTGTACAAACCTTTTGTGTTTACATTGGTGGTAATATTCAAAATAGAACAGCTATCTTAGATTTTTGCCTCTGCCAGACTCAAAACATTGTAACTTAGATTCCTGGACCTTGAATCTCCTAATATAGATACCAACCAAATCTTTCTATCCACTCTAGAAGAAAGGGTACATGCCGGTTTCCAACAAGAGACAGTCATGTTGTTTTTTGACACCTGCCTGGCTTCTTTTGATTTGTCTAAGTAATTCTTGTTACAGAATTAGTAATAAAGAACCTCTGGTGCTTTTATATGGTCTTAAACCATCATTTTGTCAATATATACCATTGTTGTAATTTTCATGAAATTGGCACTTATTGGCAGTTTACGTCAATTTAGACCCAATTTATTCAATATAGATCATCATTTTTGCTATATTCATTTAGATTTGGATTCTATTGAATGTACCAAAGAGGATTTAGACTAAAAACATGCATTTGGTGGTCACCATAGATAATGAAAAAAAAGATTTAATCAATTTTTGACTATTTTCCACCAAAACTGTTACTTGTTACCAGGATAACCAACCAATTATTTAATTTAAAGAAAATGCTATTTTATTTATTGGAAAACGTCATTTTTCACCCAAAACCCTGAGGCTTTGACAACCAAGAAATGGATTTTTAGGAAACCACCTTCAAACCTTTCGGCCTCAGTCACCTAAATAAAAGTGCCGCATCTCTTGGACTAATTGTTGTGATGTGACTGTTAGCTGCTGATAACTTAATAATTGAATGTGTGTATTGACTGCTGGATAGCAATGAAAACTAGCCTTTGGCTAATTGTAATCTTTATCCAGGATAAATGAAAGTACTTAAACAAATTAAAAAAATTGATGCAAAACAAGTTGATGCATTGTTCCTGGAATTTTATCCCATAAAATACACATTCGATAATAAGGACTATTCAAAACATAATGTTAAACACTGAAAGGTCGTTTCAATGTTATCTTAATATTAGTCCTTAACATTCTTTCACCTGATTTTGGCTCTACAAATTCCTACAGTACATATAAGTAAGATTCAGTAACTGTCTTTTTCGTCTGACAATTAGGCTGTCCAAACTATATCTAAGTTGTAATTCTTCGCCACTTACATTATTTCTATGCTTAGATATAACCCTGATTTCCCTATACTGTAATGGTTGTAGCTTCTTAATCCTTTCCATACTGCTGCTATCTGCTATACATCCAGCATAATTCAATATAGGTAATACATATTGTTTATATAACAGTAAACTGGACCATTCATTAAGATGTTTTTGCAGATACTCTAATTCAAATATATGATTATTTGCTCTACTAATTATTGTATTTACATGTTTATGAAAATTAAGTTTTTGGTCCAGGTTCACACCCAAATATACATAATTTTCAACCCTATTAATTTCTTATTTTCAAAATAGAGGCACTAATTAATGTTTTACCTTTGGGCACAATTTCCATATATTTGGTTTTCTTATAATTAATAACTATTAATCAAGCTTTCCTAATTCAACCTCTAACATGCCTTTTGCAGTTTCAGCATTTGTCTGCTGACAGTACTGCCGTATCATCAGCATACATATTTAATTTCATATTTCCATCTATCATATTAAACACATCATTTACATACAGAATGAAAAACAAAGGCCCCAATGTACTCCCCTGTGGTACACCGTGGGTTACCTTGATGGCCGATCAAACATTATTAGCAGTTTTTATACAGTGAGTCCTATCTATATAGGCCCTTACCCATGCTACAAATTTCGAGGGGAACCCATATAATTTTAGTTTTTCTAACAGTTTTACATGATCTGTAGTATCAGAGGCCTTGGAATAATCCACGAAACAACACTCATTTGTCATTGAATTATTTAAATTTGCATATAAATTTCTTGTCAATTCCATCAGCCCAGTTGTAGTGCTTTAGCCTTTCCTAAATCCCTTTGATTAAGATTTAAAAGACTGCACAGAAGTCCAGTGTAAAAGAATTATTATATTCTTTAGAGTTGGAACTAAGTATTGTAATCTCTTATGTAGTGGCAAGAGTATGTTGTGGACCAGTTAAGCTAATGTGTTGCAGACGCCTAGCAGCACTCTTGTCTTTTATTAGGTATAAGCATAGGGTTGTCATAGATGGTGGCGCCTCCACGTGGAAAGGATAGTAACTGAGTTAGCTTATCCCTAGACAGACCCGCACAGGTAGGATGGGACTAGGTGTAATAGGGAAGGCTGTAAGTGAACATTATGATCTTGATGTATGAAGTATACAGCTTAGGGGATCATGAGATCAAGGGCTTTACCATTTGTGATAGCTTTAGTATAGAATTAGAAATAGGATTAGTTTATGTAAGTAAGAATGGAAGTGTGAAAGGTTGACAGATAGAGAGAGAGATAGTTATATATTAGGATGGTTACGTATAGCACCAAGCCTATGGCTGGCGCTATATAAGCAGTATGAGATAGACCAGCAGACCAATCTAGACTTCGATCAGAACACTTGGGAGCAATAGCCTAACAATACGGATCATAACGGGTAGTGCTAAGACCATAGTAACAACTATAACAGGTGATAGTGAGGATCAGAACAGCTCAGGCTTACCCTTACGGACAGAGTATCAGGAGTGATGGAGACTCTACCAATGGTCTCAGGCACAAGTAGACGGGAGGTGATGCTCCCACTAGCCGTTGGGTATTATAGACCTCAAAAGGGGAAGCTTAACCACAGCTATACCTGGTTGGAACGCTACTGATGTTGTAAGCTTATGAGATGGATGACATGTACTGTATGGATTGAATGACTATGAACTTGTATCTTCAAATGTCTAAATGGATATAATAAACTTACCTCTTGCCAAACGCGTGTTCTTTGTATAGGAATGAGCCCCTTTACTTAGAATCTCTACCACTGATGAACGACAGTAACATTCGATATAAGACCTTGTCGGATTAACATTTTCATCGGCTAACAATTTACTGGCTAGCTGATGGATTATCATTAGGATTAGATGCAAAACTCTTGTCTTCCTCATCAAGCTTTGATTCTGTTTAAATTTCTTTTACTTGTTGTGGCTGCTTAGGTGATCCCCCTTTCTTACATGCAATGGTCTGCTCCTCTGTAGGAGGTATGGTCGGTTCTGCCTCAGCACCCTCATCCGCTTCTATAATTATACTGGAATCTAAATCTAGTATATATTCTGTACACTGAGTCAACTGTCAGAAATATTTCCCTTGTTATAACTTCAATACTATTATGTAATAATGAGTAATCTTTACTACTTACAGTCTCGGTGCCTTAGTATACAATATAGTAGTTTCTGACCACCAGCAGCCACTATTTCACCTGCTTTTTGGGGATTCAGTCAGGAGCACTAATGTGGTGCCCCAGGGGCTTAGGCCTACTGAGTGGACTGACACCCCAACTTTCTCCTTATATATGGGGGCCAGGTGGGACAGTCTGTGCAGGACCAATCAGAGGCCTGGATTTTCAGCCAATAGGGAGCCATATGTATCTTTAGACTAGGTGAGTTTGATGGACTGATTCGGGTAGACTCCCAGATGAAACTTTCAGTTGACATTGATGGTTTGTCCCACAAGTGTTTTGTGTTCTCCCATGTTGTTTCTAGACCTTGTATGTATTTGGCCTGACTGTTTAGTAGGTATTTTACAGGTAATGTATAAGAATTTAGATCTTTAAGGAACTTGGAACTGAACTATTGTTATTACAAGAGAGTTGTTTAATAAACTTTATTTAACTTAAGAAAATTGATGTTGGGTTTTATGTCACACTGTGCCAATCCTAGTGATCCAGTTGGGTCTTAGCTCCCCCCCAGATTAGATGGCCCGGGGCGCGCTACACTACACCACACGTCTACAGAGTTCCATTCAGTCCCAGAATAAGTATATGTTGTCATATGTGATCATTTACACAAAAAATCTTGGGATCAAACATGAACTCTAACCAGGTAGTAGAAGCCATCTTGTCAATCTCTGTTTTATTCCTAACTCCAGTACAGGAGAGTTCCACTCTCAGGTATCACTACACAAAATATTATATCATGACATCTCCCCCCTTAAAGAGAAAACCTTATAAACTCTGGTTACATCACCATACAGTACTTTTAGGTGAGGATATTCTGTTTTTCTGTTACTCTAGGATGACACAAAGTTTTCTCTGACTTAAACCCCTATGAGGTTACTTACTAAGTAGACACATCAATAGTTCAGAGATCAAGTCTTTTAGCTGGTCTACTCACACGTCCAGACCTGGTAACAGTTGAGCCAGTTGGTCTTGGTGAAGAAACAACCTTTGGGCTCTGAGCCACTTTCGGACTACATAGAACTTGAGGCTCTGTTACCACATCTGGGATGACATTAGTCTCATTTGATGGTACAGGAATTTTCTGCAAATGACGACGATTCCGTCTTACAACAGAACCATCCGGTGACTCTACAATGTATGACCTTGGAGTATCTGTCCTCACAACCACTCCAGGATCACCCCAAACCTTCTGTGCATCGGTTTTCACTCTCACACTTTCTCCCCTATCTAAGCTAGTAAGAGGTTTAACAACATGTTTCTGATTGAAAAACTGTGCATGAGATTGGTTAGCCACTCTGTCATTTTCAGAAATTACATCAGGACTCAGCCACTTAGGATCTAACACACTCGGCAATACAGGAAGAGTAGCCTGTAAGTTTCTACCCATAAGAAGTTGAGCTGGGCTAAACCCAGTAGACGAGTGCGGAGTCAACCGATACGCAAGAAGCGCTAACTTAGGATCAGGCTGTCGCAAAGCAGTTTTGGCTACCTGAATAGCTCTCTCAGACTGTCCATTAGCCTGTGGATAGTACGGACTAGACGTCTGATGCTGGAAACCCAAAGAGTTCGCAAACTGTCTAAACTCTCTAGAGCTGAACTGTGGACCATTGTCTGATACCAACAGGTCAGGTATACCAAAGTGTGCGAAAATACATTTGAGCTTCGCGGTAACAGTATGTGTATTAGTACTAGACAAATAGACAAGCTCGATGTACCTAGAGTAGTAATCTACAACAACCATGTACTGTTGGCTGTTAAAGTCAAGTAGATCTACCCCTAACATTTGCCAAGGTCTATTCAGTAACACAGAAGAACCAAAGGCTCTTTCTGTGCTGTAGCTTTGTACTTTTGACAATGGGAACACTGTTGCACAATCTGTACTATGGCCTCACCTATTTTGGGCCACCATACAGACTGGCGCGCTCTTTTGCGACATTTCGTTAGGCCCTGGTGTCCATCATGAAGCCTGCGAAGTATATCGGCTCTCATTCTATGCGGGATGACCACACGGTCATCATAGGTTAGTAACCCATCATGGACACTCAGGTGACCTCTCGCATGATAATACGGTTGGGCTATCGGAGCCACAGAACTCGCATGAGCAGGCCAACCCGTGTTCGTGTACTTGAACACTATGCCAAGCTCTTCGTCGGCTTGGGTTGCCTCTCGGATAACAGATAGTCTCTGACTGGTTAACGGCCAACCCTGCTCAACAGCAGCAACGTGGGCAGCCACGTCACCTTCGAGCTCAGAAACCTCACCAGGTAGTGGCAATCACGACAGTGTATCAGCCACAACGAGCTGTTTACCTGGAACATACACGCAGGTAGTAGAAGCCATCTTGTCAATCTCTGTTTTATTCCTAACTCCAGTACAGGTATCACTACACAAAATATTATATCATGACATATGTCATAGTACTAATCATCCAGGTCACCATATATGTCTAATGAAACGGGATTAATATATAGCACTTCTTTTCAGTCTCTATTTTTACGGAGTTGATATAGCTGATTGTTCAAGAGCAGATAACTGTATAAGAATTTGAATTGTTTTTTTTCTGTAATTCTTGTAATTAATTTTGGTCCTAAATCCATATCTTACTACCTACATGGAAGATCATTGTCAAATGAATGTGGTTCAATAAAAAAAAGGCTTATGTGGCCTAGGAGGTTATATAGCCTAACCTCCTTCTCGGAGGAAGTTTACAAGCTTATACTTCATCCCATAACCACAATAATTTATAGGTTCAAAGATTTTCGTGGGAGTTATTCAAGGAAGAAATTGGATGTTTTTACTTTCATTTTTTATTAAATCATAAAAAATCTAAAACTTGTTAAAATTTAAGCATTTGACTCTTGTGTCAATTTGACAAGGTTCTTGGCTATATTTCAATGCAAACTGTTTCTAATTTTCATCAATATTAAAGTCGTAAGATGCTAAAGTATGAAAAGATCTGCAGTATAGAAAACCAAATCTGCACGAGGTCACTCTGGGAAATAATCCTTTCACGTTAGAGCATGGCGGAGAATGACATGGTGCAGAATGCAGTGTGCCCGACTGGGGGCATTCTGTATCACAAAGTTCTCTATAAGGAGAATTATCATCTCTCATGGGTATCAGTTTTGGCGCGGAGAGTGATTAACCACTTAGTGACTGAGGGTCAGAGGCCCACCCAGTAATGAAAGCCGGTCGCTGAGCATGGAACCACCCACCACGTGTTGGTAGGCCAAGTAGAACACACTCCAACATCTGCCTCAATAGGGTAGTGGTTAGGCTCTGGCATTCTGAATCCGAAGGTCCGCGGTTCGACCCTTGCCTGTGCTGGGAAATTATGAAATTTTTCATGAAATCGAAATTTGTCTCATAGTCTTCATTTCATTCTGACTATTATTCCCATAACCTCCCCTTGATAAATCTGCGGGGTAGGTTTACCAAATAAACCTCCATCGAGAGGTTTACCAAATGGTAAACCTCCGCCGGAGGTTTATCAACTAAACTAGCCTGACAACTGTAGGTTACGCCCAGAACTTCATATATACCTTGATTTATTTGACAACTATATCTGACATCTATATTCAACAGCCAAATTTACTAACTTATTCAAGAATTAGATTAAAAAAAGCACTCATACCACAAATGGTCAATATATAAATATGTGTGGGACCAAGAAACAAGTGTTTTCCATCTACCTCTGTTTATGTTATCCAGTTGTCTACCAGTGTCTGTGTCCAAATGATTCGTGATATATTTATCTTGAGCTAGATATACTGTTTGCCCAACAACTAACCTAGCACCATACTTGACATAGAAAAATGGAAGGTTTGCACACTAGGCCTGTATAACCACTTTATTAATCAATACAATTTTTTGTATTAAACAATTTGGACAGATTAGTCCTTTCTAAGAAACAATGATTCCCTGGGAAATTACCCAGCATTAAAGTAATTCTAAGGCATATGGGTCTAGATCACTATACTGACACCGCAGCATGGCCCATTTTCAGCTAATGTACATGTGACAGGCCTAGGGCTAATTCTTAAATTACATATGGTGACAGGGCTTATTCTTAAATTTCACAGGTAACTTTTGAAAATACAATTTGCTTCAGCATTAAGGTTTGATACTTATATTTGAGATAAAGATATATGTGTAATTCAAATGTATTTTCAGCTTCCATCATACACTCTACTTAAGTCTACAGTGCACTGTGTGATTTCATGTCTCTGCCTTCCATAGCAAGAATATGACGTTATAATAACATTGCAGCAACGTTCTGTTTAGACCTAGTTTGGTTCTTGTTATGTTCTTTTGAGGGCACCCAAAAACGTCTTTCGAACCTAACGTTGCGACATCACACTAGAACGTTGTTGTGACGTTCTTGTAACATTATTTCACGTTACAATAACGTTATTATAACATTCTTTAATAGTTTGGTCTCAACTTTACCAAATAGAATGTTATTATAATGTCCTTTTTCAGTAAGTCTAAACCTTACCTAAAATAACGTTATTGTTACATAAAAATTGGCCAGGTCTCAGACCAATTAAAAAAGTACAGTCGCAGAACGTTCTTGTTATGTTGCTGCTTGCCTGGGTTCCTGCAGAGGCCATGCCGAGCCACCACTGCTATTGGGGTCAGGTGTCAGCTGCAGTACCACACAGGGGAGCATTCCAAAGTGACATATGACAGATTTATGACTATTGTGTTGCAAACCTTTGCTGGGAGGGGTCATATTATGTAATCTGGTGGACCCCCTTGTGTAAAATTCAATAATAAATCATTGCAAGATCTACTTGTCGTAGTTGTTAATCAGTTGGAGACATGGAAAACTAGTCAAAATCCTACGGTGACATTTTAAGTTGTCGTAGATAATTTTGAACATCAAAAGTAATTATCAATAAATGAGAATAATAAAAACACAAAAAATATTTAAAACCCAAAATCTTTATGTCAAAAGAAAGAAATGTCATTCTAAATTATATTTCCTTATAAAAAGTTGTATAATCATAGATATCATTTATTCAACATTGGGGCCATCCATAATTGAAGCCATGCAGCAGGGGGGGAGGGGGGTTTATGTTTGCATGACCAAGCATGACAAGGGGGGGAGGGGGGTCATGTGGTGCATGACATCATGTTGAGCAATTTTTAATTTCGAGAATTTGCAAGACATTCTTAGATCAGGTTGGGCTATTGAAGGCTGAATTTTTTATTTTCAGTTAAGATCACAAGATTTTCTAATGGACAGTTGCCGGGACAGTCGTGTTCCTAGCCAACAATAAACCAATCTTTTTTATACTAGGCCTACTTCTGCAATTGGGGGGGGGGGGTCCTCTTGAAACGATGTCATTTTTAGAGGGGGGTCAAGGATCGCATGACAAAACATGACAAGGAGGGGTGGGGGGGTCAAAAAAGGTCAAAAATAGGATGATGTCATTTATGGACAGCCCATTGTAAGGTGTGCTAATGACATTCATCAACTCCGTCGGTGCCACTGTTGGCGCCAGTAGTTATAGATATCTGAAGTAGTCCTTACATGTTACATAAGTGGTTGGTGGGTCGTATGTCCTTTCACAAATCTTATCCACTCACAAGTAGTCATTGGACGACCCCTTACGACGTTGACCCCCTCCGTATCTATTAACCTTGTAATGTCCACATGTAAATGGACCCCAGGTCGCAGGCACTTATGGCCTGATATGTTGAAGACTTTGGAACGCCGCCCAGTGTCCCAGAGTGGGGCCTACCTCTCTCATGAGGCGTGTGGGGTGGAGTAGTGGTTAGAGTGTCCGCCTGTTGCGCGGGTGGCCCAGGTTCAATCCTGGGCTGGGGTGAGCTGGCTGCCCCCCTCTACATGTCTTCCAGTGGCAACAACTGGGTTATCAAAGGTCTCTAGTAGACCACCGGCTGTTGTGTGTAGGGCCCTGTCTATGGGACCCTGCACATTAAAGAACACCTGCCTCGGTTAAAGTGTAAGGGTATGGTCTCTATCTTCTCATAGATTCGATCATTCCATAGATACGATCATCAAGGACAGGATTGTCAAAATCATGTTCTCACCGTGATATAACCTTAGGTGTTGATACGGCGTAAAACCCCAATAACCAACCAACCAACCTCTCCCATGACCTCCCCACACATGGCTTTCAAAGATTCCAAATTTTTCTGTTTAAAAAGGAAATAACAAATTAAAAGAAAGTGTCTGTACATGTTGCAAAATATAATTCAATACGTTCCAGGGTGTTCGAATAATGAATGAATATGAAAGGAAATATCCTCCCTCAAGCATATATGTGTTATAATGATAGGCAGTTTTGACAGGTTTTAGGGACCACTGGTCACTTTCCCCCACAGACCTGTGTGGCCAGGATTACACAGAGATGAAGTTATAATGTGGTGGAGAGTGTCCACAGGTCTACCCTTTCTAAATAAAGTGAAATAATGACAGGTGACAGGGGTAATTCTTAAATTTGACATCTGACAGTGGGACCCCCCATCTAGACTACAAGGCACAGTCATTCAACTCTGTTGGGGCTCTTCATCATCACAGTCAGGAACATTGAAACAATGATCATATAGCAAGCAAAAATGAATAATTTGTGATGTTTTGCTGTGAACCTCGTGATGGTGGCTACCCCTGCAAGAGTCCGTGAAACCAGATACAAATAAAACAACAGTGGCCACTTTTGATCTTTTTGGAAACATAAACAAACGGCATGTGACATCATGAAAATGGGAAAACAAACAATGAATTGTAATGGTTTGCATAGACTTTGATGGGGGTGCCACTATCGACAACATCATGAAATGTACACAGGTGATGGTGTAGTTGCCAATTACATTTACGATGTTTTCTGAATGTCACAATTAATAAACTCTATGTTAAACCTGGGGCTATTGGTAGTGGGGGGGGGGGGGGGCTTATGTCTTATGTCAAATTGAGGAAATATCACTGTTGCATGTCATTTTTGCTTAATTTTGCAAATGTTGCATGTCACTTTTAAGAAATTACTCTGTCATTTGTCTATAATTCTTCACCAAATGTTGCCTATCCTCATTGTCTATATTTGCGAATGTCATGTGTCGAATTAAAGAAGTTCCTGTTGCACTGTGAATCTTGTGGGTCAATCCATTAACCTGCAATGTGTACAGAGTGACATAACGTCAGCGAATATAAAATCAGAAATGGTCACTGGGTTATTAAGATTAAATTCTTTAACAACTTAAAACGACTTATCATAAATCATTTTGAGATAATACAATTGTCAAGTTTCATAGTTGTATTTACAGACACAGCTAGTACACACTTTATCTATGAAATATGGAAGATAAAGTTTTAAAACTGGGACTGCCCTTTAGGGCTCCCTGAGCAGAATAGATGTTCGGTACTAAATTTTGGGTGGTTCCCATGGAAATTTACTATGTTCCAAATTAAGAAAAATTGACCATGACATCGAATGCCACAAAATAAAAGTATTTACCTACAGTCTGGGGTTTTCAGACAATATATTTGAGGAACTATAGAGTTATGCTCAGTTAGGACTACATTCCCCATGATGCACCAGGGCACAGAAATCCAAGATGGCGGCTATGCATACCCCCTATTACCACAATTATGGTTGATTATCAATTATTATTGCAATTATCAATGAGTATCATAGATTGTCAATGATGATTGCTCATTACCACACTAATCACTGATTATTGCTGATTATCTTCAATTATCACCAATTAATGCTGATTACCACAATGATCATTGATTATTGCTGATTATTGTTGATTATCACAGCTTATTGCTGTTTATCAGAAATTGTCATCAATTTTTTCCAAATACCATTTACTACTACCAATTATCGACAATTATCATCAATTATCATTGATTATTGATGATTATTACATCATTGCCGATGGTCACTGAGTTTCGCTGAGTTTCACAGAATAATGCCAATTATCTCCAAATATTACAGATGTTTGAAGATTATTACTGAATATTGCTGATTATTGTTGATTGTTACCAATTATCATTCATTATCACTGGTTATTGCTGATAATTTCAGATATTCTATTACTTTCACTAGTTATGTTAGATTTTCGATGGTTTTTGTAGATTCTTGTTGATTTAGAAAAAATTGTCACTGATTACGGTTAACCGATTGTTGCTGATTATCTCTATTTATTGCTTATTATCAAACACATATCATTGATTGTCACCGCTTATCAGATATTCTCACTGCTTAATACTAATCCTCATTGACTGTCACTGGCTTTTCATTGATTATCACTCATTATCATTCATTCTCACTGATTATCACTTATTATCATTAATTACCATTGACGTTGTGTGATTAACACTGATTATTACCAATATCACTGATTATCACTTACTTTTACTCAACATCACTGATTATGCCTGATCATCACGGATTAATATTTTTTATCACAGATTTTCATTGATATTTGTTGATCATTACTTACTGTTACTGGCTATTTTTATTATCATTGATTATCAGAGTTTATTGATTTATCAGAGATTATTACTGAATAACACATATTATCACAGATGATATCGGATTTTTACTAATTGTAATTGATTATGGCTGATTATTAATGGCATTATCTCATTATCACTGATTAACATCAATAATACATGATTCCTACAGATTACACATGACTGATATGTGTCATACATGATGTGTGGCTTTAATCATATGTTCTCCCTTTTTTAAACTTTTTGCTAGCATCTTTTTTTACCACAATGGCCATGTTTGTATGACACATCAAGCATCAACAAATTACATTTTTTATTGTTTCTAACATTTATCTTTTCGACCTGGTCAGCAGACATGTGTCTAAGCATTTATTCTTCCCTCTCAGTTTTTGACAGTAGTAGCAATGTTTATTGTCTTGCACCAATCTTTCAAAAAAGTATTTTCTTTTTCCTCTTCAATTGATGTTCATTTTTCAGTGATACATACTGATGATATTAACCGATTCTCACATGATTTTATCGGCGATAAAAAAGGTTTGTTGGGCTCAAGTTTTTCTTTTTATCGTTTGCATTGTCTATGTTATTGCTTGCTTATCTATGTTTTGCATTTATTAAATGACCTGGTGCCATCACTGGGCACATACCACGACCCTGTGCTAATTATGCTCTCTGGTCTGGGCTAGTTCTCCGCTCCTACCACCTACAGAGGAACTCTGCTGGCCCTGGTACAACTCTAATGCATCAGGAGGGTCCTGCCACCTCCAGGGAGGATTCTGCATAGACTGACACAGGCCAATTCAGTAACATTTTTATTGTCACTGTGGCCCAGTATTACTTAGGACTATGTCCTTTATTCTTGGCTCTTACACCTCAGCCCACTGATATTTATTCATCCATGTCAGAACTGGCATTTGACTATTTATATGTCAAGTTCATTTATTTGTCTCCTGTCAATGTTTTGTCTTGTGGTATCTCATTAAATGTTTTTATGTCCAATTGGCTGTCTTGCCTTCTTTGTTAATTACATTAAAATAAAGTTAATTTTGCTGCCATCTGAAAAGCCTATTCCCCTTAGACATACATAAACAGTAAGTAAAAGCAGTTACAATTGTAATACCTAAATGGTTAATTTTTGCATCAGAAAACTTAGAAGTTGAAGTTATATATATGGCTGAGAACAAACACAAAGGTTGTTGAAATTTACTAAAACTACAGTTTGATAGAAACAAATGGTTGGTTTATCATATATACCACAGATGTAAAGGCTAAAGGCTGTCAGTGAAGAGTCACATTTCTCCATGTGCAGGGAATGTCAATTACCTTGACATAGCGTTACCATGTGTTGGGGATCATAACTAAAGTCTGGGATAAACTCAAAATTAAAGTCAATATCAATACAACAACAGGGTGTCTCCACAGGATGAACTTGATGTTCCCACTTCAGAATATTTTCTAGAGTTTCATCCAACCTGTTCCTCAGTTACAGATCTCTTTGATTTGATGTGATGCCAAACTGCTGGAATCATCACAAGTCCTGACAGAGTGAACATTGCACCAGAAAGATAAAATGACGAAGCATAAACTTTGGTGATTCCATGTAACCAAGCTGAAATCACAAAAAGGGTAAATTTGTGGTATTTCATAGATTGTATACATCTCCATTTTTTGACTGAACTACTCATTGACAAAATAATCAGTATTGAAATATTTCATATGAACCATTTGTGCATAGAACCCTTTAGGTTATAAAACTGAAAATAAATATTCCAATTTATTTTCTGTTTTGGATCACACATGATGAGAAAAAGCAATAACGTTTATATAGACATTTTAGACAAACTACTGATAAAATGCCTCCTCACCTGCTAAAGGAGCTCCCAAAATTGATGCTGGGACAGTGATGAAACTCATTACACCAAATGCTGTTGCTATCTGCTTTAAAGGTACTGATTCCATGACAATTGGCAGACAGAGTACATATGTAGGGGCATTTAGTAAGCAGAATAGTATAGAATAAATAAATAAAAATATGATACTTTCTAAAGATGGAACAATAATGGTTGCAATACCAAGTAAGATTGTAGACACCATCACAACTATTATAGAGTTTAAGTTTAGTAAGCCAGTAACCACCCCAGTCAGTGCTCTTGCCACTGTCATTACTATGCCCATGGTCATGTATAGAAGAACAACTTCGTTCTTGCTGAACCCAAGGGAAAGAACATAGCTACCAAAATGTGTGTAAATGATCATTAAAGGGAAAAAGAACAGCGCATAATGGAGACAAAAACAACTAAATGAAATATTTCTAAGAAGCAAGAGAGTCTTCAGAAAAACATTTTCTGGGTCTTTCTTGTTTGTGCTGAAGTGATATTTTGATACATTAAACTTCTGTTGTTGTACACACTTAGAAAGAGAATAGTCTCCAGTCTCAGTGTCTTTATCATCAATATTAGTTACAAATGATGTCATTGATGAGTCTGTATCAGCGTTCTTATTCAGTGTTTTCAGGTCCTTATTATGTGGAGGTTTTGTTACCTTGAAGCTTTTCTGGCCCATACCAGTCATAACAGGGCGGTATAAAGATGTGAAAATTATTGTTTGAGCATATATTCCTCCCATCATCATAGTTGCTCCTCTCCAGCCATAGGTTTCCTCCAGAATTTTCATCACTGGAGGCCATGCAAAGGAACTTATACCTACCCCACACATGGAAAGACCAACTGCAATTTTGTTGTACTTTTTTAAGTGTCTTGAGAGAATGGTCATACTTGGGTTGTAGCCCAGTCCTATCCCAACTCCAGCTATCATACTGAAGGTAAGATACAGATGGATGACCTAATGGGATTTTAAAGAAAATGAAACTGTTTTAATTGAGAGGTTCACGGTTCCCTATTTTCTGGTATTCCAAGTAGTATTTGGTTGTTAGTCACCTTAATTTAATTTTATTGTGCCTAATGATTCTTTGTGATTAATGTGACACCTATGTTTGTATGAAGTTCATATCATACAATTTTGAATGTTATATTCACCATAGGTGGATGGTAAAACTATTCTAATTTATATTAACCTCTCATATCTCTCAATCCTCAACTCTCAAACTATCTTGAGGATCAAAACCATTACACAAAATTAAAAAAGATACATTTATGTGGTTCTCATGCATTCCTTATAATGGTAACTAAAAGGAAGACTTCAGGCATTGATAATATCTGTACATACTATTCATACCTGAGCACTTCCCCTGCCTAATACATTTAATTTAGAAAAACAAAGGATTGGTGTACCTGGGTTGACAGTGAGCAGAGTGCAATACCAATGGAGGCAAGGGATGTTCCAACCACTGCTATACACCTCTCCCCAAATCTTTCACTCAGTATGCCAGCCACTGGGCCTAGAATTGATGAAAAACAATATCGCATTCAGAACTGATACCAAATGCATTGCTCCCTTATTGTGCCATGATGATTAAAACATTTTATTCACCTATGAAAGCACCTTTTATTCACCTTTGAATGCACCATTCTCCAAATTTTTCACTCAATATCCCAGCCATTGGACCTGAAATGTTGTTTATAAAACACAACTTTTATCAAATGCAATCCCCTCTTAAAGTATCATAGTGACACAAGCATGAAGAAATTTCATAAGAAAATAGTTTGTCATTGATAAGTGCAAAAATCTAAATTTTGAAACAAGATTGAATTGACTAGACATTTTTCTTAATTTTCTCAGTGCCAAGGAAATCACATTGATAACCATGTTGGTTGCTATCAAATTATTTATAGAATTAATACCAAATATTGATTAATGCTGACATATAAATCATTGACATTTACTTACAGAACAATAAATATATTCCCACATTCAAAGAGGTGACCAGTGCTATGGCACTGTCATCACCCTCAACATTTTCCTTGAACATAATGTACAGGAGTCCAGCACAGTATGTGAAGCCTCCATTGATGACTTGAAACAAGAATGAGGCTGCACATACTACCCAGGCAAAACCGCTGTCCTGATGCATCTTACTCCCAATGCACTTCATGTACACTGTTAAAACAAGTGTTTAGAACCTAAACATTTTCCTAAACACTTCGGTGCATCCAGTTTTGGAACACTTTATTTCCCTAAACATGTTTAGAATTATCGGTGTTTAGGTTTAAGTGTTTAGAAATGTGTGATGTTTAGCTGTTTAACCATGAAGTGTTTAGGTCCTCAAGGTGTTTAGAATCAAAACGCTTATGATTTTTTTATGTTTAGCTGCTAAGTGTTTATAAAACTATGATGTTTAGGTGTTTATCTATGAAGCATTTAGGTCTTCAAGATGTTTAGGGTTAGGTGTTAAGTTAAACAGTAATATACTGTAATATATACAGTGTACTTTCATTCTTAAGGATGAAAACCATTTTAAATTTAACAATAATATACCGTAGTGTGTAAAAAAACAACGTAGATCTTACATATAAAACACTGCTATGGTACTATGCCATTCAGTTTACACCAGATGTAATGTTAACAGCATTGAAAGTTATACTTTTCCTGTAATCACAATACAGGATCATTGAGCCAATAACCATATATGTCCTTCCTTCTTGGTTTAGCCTTGCATGGATTGTTTGATTGTTGGAGGTAAAACCTTTAGGGGTATAGCTGATAAAGTTCTTGTACTAAAAAGGTGTCTACATGTTAATCCTACTAAAAAGGTGTTTTAAAACATTTTGTAAATGTTTTAGGGGTGTTCTGGTTGGTTGACCGTACCTAGAATAGCAGGCCAATGAAGTGATTATCTTAATGACGCTACAAAAACTTAAAAATCTAACATTTTTAATCACAAAGTTCCAAATTCCTAAGTGTATGAAAAACACTATTTTACTAATCATGGCCAAAAATATGGAGGACATGTGGCAAACCACTAATAGTACAACTACTTCATAGTAGTATTTTGGTAACTTCAGTAGCTGAGATTTGAACCCGGGGCCCCTCACATATGAAGCCTATGCTCTACCACTGAGCTATGGAGGCCTGTAGGTAGACACAGCCCAGCTTTGCTACTTAGCTGAATATGTAGGGGTATGAGAGTACTGAACTATTGTCTGTCACACCAACATGATGTTGAATACCTGTATAGTTGTACTGATCCTACTCATTGGTGATGACTATGCCAGTGTGCACTGTATGCAGTCCAAGTTAGCTCAGTTGGTTAGGCTTCTACCTTGAATGTAAAGAATGTGGGTTCTAATCCCAAAGTGTCCATTTTTCTTTTCCCTAGTATACAATTGATATTATGTGGTTAGATTCTAAACATATCCCATTCAAAACATGGTTAGAGGTTACAAGTGTTTAGCTTTTAAACACAACTAATGTTATGCATTTAGATTATAAACATAGTTAACCCACACATGTTTAGAAGTTAGAAGTGTTTAGGTTTTAAACAGATATGGTTTAGTGTATTTAGATTATTAACATGTTTATGCCCTTAACACATTTAAATTCTAAACACCATTTTAACAGTGTACCTATTTCAGAAGAGAGAGAAAACAGGCATGTCTATGAGAGCTCTATGGAAGCTTAATATATCAGGGATGGACCCAGAGATTTAAACAAGAAAAGGGAGTTGCCCTTATGTACAAATTTGAGATGGCCCACCCATAGTCTAGAATTTTACATTAAAGAAAATCTGAATTTAGCCAAATTTAGTGGGGGGGGGGGGGGGAGCTGAAGCACTCCCCTCTAAATTTGTCCCTGGATATCATAGGTTGGGCTTGTACCACGACATTTCTTTTCAAAAGCTGTTTCTTTATATCAGGTTTGGGCCAAGATATTGCAATCCACATCTATTTTCAAAAGCTCAACATAACCTTTCCAAAAAACATGATATGAAAGACTTGTTTTACAACCATTGGCAGCCAATCAATATGGAATGTATATCTAATAAAAAAAGAAAACATGCCAGCATGTGAAATGTAAAGCTGAAGTAAAGGAAAAAGTAACAATTAAACATCACCCAATCAACGTTGACATATGAAGTTGTGTACAGTACTCCTGGCTGGTTCTAGCTGTAGGGTTTAAGGTGGAACCCACAGTTTGAACTTATAGCTGCAGGTCATTCAGATAATCTCCTCAACAGGTGATCTAAGGTCATAAACAGGTTAACCTCCTGAGTGAGGTTATTTGGATAACCTCTTGAGGACATGGTCTCAAGCAAATGAAGCCAAAATGACAATGGTATATTTTTAAAAAGCAT
Organism: Lepidonotus clava; assembly: GCA_936440205.1. Taxonomy (NCBI): domain Eukaryota; kingdom Metazoa; phylum Annelida; class Polychaeta; order Phyllodocida; family Polynoidae; genus Lepidonotus; species Lepidonotus clava. Next base: position 48,838,504 of record OW387137.1, read on the forward strand.
CAAAATCTAATGTAGAGCTCACATGGACCGAGCTAAACAGCTACTATTATTTCCCAGTTAAGCACATAACGTGATAGATGACAGGTGACAGAAAAAAAGTCAGAATAAATTTATACACTCTGTATATTTATACAAATGCAAATGGATAAAAAGTATGAGTAAAACAAATAAACAGGTACATGTAGTACTTAAGTATGTCAGAGGTATATTTGCCATGACACAATAATGCATGTCCCTAGACTCAATGTTCAAAGTAACTAAATACAAAAATGATAGAAATACACAAGTGCAGATACTGAATTTTAGCATTAACCTTCTATAAACCCAGCAAACACACAACATTCAAACAGCATTGTGCAACATTACCTTTTTACAGTGTTGGAAAAAAAACATTGCAGCAACATTTCTACATCCAATCAAATAACGTTGTGTTGCAACATTGCCACAATGTTGTGGAATAATTAATGATGTAAAAATGTTGTGTATGACAACATTATTTTCAAAGTGTTGCGGCAATTTTGTGATATAATTTCTATACAACGCATAAGTGACATCACTGTTTAAAAGGTACCATATTACGTTTTTCAAAATAATTAATTCATGATAAATGATAAGAGAAGGTTTTCAGTTAGAGTTAACTAATAATATTGTGAACCTAGGAATATGGTCTCTATTACAGATTTCAAAAGAAACACTTACATTAGGGTGGGACTCCAGTGAATGTTCAGGTTACACACCTTTTTGTAGCTTTTTAATAAAACAGGCCTGTTTATAGACTTGGGATTCTTAATTGTAAATGCATCAGGTCATTAACCTGACATGATCTAACCTTAATTACCAAAGGTTTGGTTCACTGGATGTACTTGCACTCTTTGATTAATGTTATGTGAATCTGAATAAAGCTGGTTCTTATTCTACATAATATCATATTTCTATATGTTTAGAAATGATGTAAAAAAGTAAAGAGAATTCCAATGTGTCAAGGATGGGGCTGGCACAACCTTAGTAAACAATGTAAATAAAATTCAGCAGTGTCAATGATACCATCTAAGATAATTCAAAGTCTATGCCAATTAGAATATTTAGGTTATGAAAAGAGTGTACATTGGTAATAATGCAACATTGTTTAGACCTTGTGCAGATGTGTTCACGTGATCATTTTTTGGAGATCACCACGTGGTGATCAAGATCACACGGCAAGGGAATAGATAAAACTACATGAATTGCAATTTACAAAAAATTCCCAAGTATTTTTCGGTGAGACTATTTTTGACAAAGCTGTATTTTAGTTGCTTCAGAGTTTTGAATTTTAGACTATTGTGACGTCACATGCACAACGTCTATACGATGTTATTGCAACCTTTCTAGGAATTCACATCTTTTCAACATTGTAACATTGTAAATTTGCAACGCTCTAGCAACCAAAGTGCGACATTATAAGAACGTTGTAACAATGTAGAATTGTTAGCTGGGATTAGTGTAGGGGCCCCAAGTATGTACACTTACAGGCTCAGGCGCAGATCTAGGGGGGCGGGCCAGGCGTGCCCCCCCCCCCCCCCACCCTTTTTTTTTTTTTTTTGCCAAATTTGATCTTTTTTAATGTAAAATTCCTGCAACCAGGGGGTGGGGGCAAAAACTTTGCTAAAGCACGCCCCCCCCCCTTTTTTTTTTAAATCCTGGATCCGCCCCTGAGGCTAACTATGCCCTTGCATTGATCTTTTACAACCTCATGTCCAAACAGAATTTGGCTTAGATATACATTGCAAATCTTAATATCAAATGATCTGGATGTGGAATAGAGTTTGGGAAATGTTCCAGGGCCTCAGGGTGGGTGTGTTTCTGTCGTGTTTCCAAAGCTCCTAAATAGCCAGTGATTCCTCTCTTGGGGGTTGGGTGGTCAACATCGGTTTGGGAACTATGGTTTTGTACATGGAAAAGAGATGAAAAAAAGGGAGGGCACTTAACAGACACCTCTGATAATGGGGCTGTCAAGGTTAACTGCCCTGTGTGGGCTGTAGTATGTAATTTTTGTAGTCACAGAAAAAGATCATTGACCAGTGTTGCGCTGTTTGCATGAGGTAAAACGTTTTAGAACCTATGAAGAACGCTGCACGAGCCAACTGTTAAGGCAAGTAGTTGTACCTAGACATCTCAGAAAGCATGGAACTGTCATGTACACATATCGCACAGTGCTGTCGTATCACAGAATCGGTCAGCTGTAATTTCGCAGTTGAGCCCTGTCAAAACAAGATGTAGGACATAATTGTCTTTGGCTGTCAGAATGCTTTGCTAACGTCACTTAGGAAAACATTAAGAACAGATGTGACTGAACGGGGGGTAAGGATTCTCTAAGGTTTCTATAATTCCTATCATAAGACTGATATTTAAGGAAATATGATCAGATTTTGAAAGATAGTGACATTTTTCATTAGACCAACTGTTTGTGTAGAATCCAATGGAATATTCCCTTATTTGGAACGCCAATGGAACGTTTTAATTTCGAAATTTCACATTATTCCTTCTATTTGGTTTCCCTGGTGACTACATCTTGGAAAGTTTAAATAAAACAGAGCGACACATTTGAAACTATTCCTTTAGCATTTTTACATTGAAACAGAATGGAAATATCATTTCTAAATCTGATCAATAAAATTGTATTTCTGATAATTTGTTTCATAATTATCATAATCTATAATTGTTGCTATGATTTGTCAATAAACGATGGATATTAGCAATTTTGCCCATTTCCATGTATTATGACTGTGACATGTTCCAGGGGATATAACTCCCTTAATAATTATCACATTTGGACATTTGGACATGCTTAGTATCATTTGAAAGCTAAGAGCATGCTCTACAAATTTAAAAGATCCCGCACGGAGCATCCTTTCCCCTTGTCTGGTTCTGATTCATTGCTACTGCTGCCTAAACTACTGTAAAAGATTTGATGACAGAAATCTATTGCCGAAAACATCAGAGATCCTGAATGTCACCCCCTATTGTCATTAGAACAACTTAAAGAAGACAACCTCACTCATCTGTGCCTTTGGGGGACAAAAAAAAGAAGAAGAAAAGCATCTACTAGAGCATTAGAGATGCAGTAAGCAGTGTTTATATTGCTGCCTGGTGTTGGCATAAATGTACCTGTATGTTGGTCAAATAAACCATTAATTTTCGTATTTTGTATCATATTTACTGTCGAAGAGTCAGCAAACCCCCCGAGGGGACAGCTCATAAAATAGATATTCCCTTCAAAACTAGGAAGTGATTGGAATATAAGCCTCTTGCGAGAGAGATGAACCTAAACTAAAGGCCTAGCATAAGAGTAATTCAGAACACTGGTACTGGGATATAACTGAATAATATCCAGGCACTAATACTTACCTACAACACCTCTACTCTCAAATGGCAGAAGGTTTCCAAGATGGAGGAATCAGTGGTGGATCCAGCGTTTTGAAAAGGTGGGATGCACTATTAAAAGGATAGGGCACATCCTCTTTTCCCCAAAACTTTACACTAGAAAAATCTCTAAATCTGCCAGTTGGAGGTGTCCAGTAGTTGACCGGGGGGGGGGGGGGGGGGAGCAGACGGGCCTGGACCCCACCCTCTCTCCTGTTAAATCATATTTGTGGGCCCTATCTCACCATAGCTCAAAGGGAGAAAATAAGACCACATAGTTCAATTGTCTCACAAATTGGAAAATTGGAAAATTTATTTGTAAAGTACCCTTTAGATTCAACATGCGACTGTTGTGAAACACAACCTTTTATTTTTGTGAATGTCTATCATGATTTTCTCTATGTATTGTAAAGAATACTGCTTCTCAACGCGACTAATAGTGATATAATTTGGATAGTAATTTTTCTAAATTTCACACATCTTTGATAATTGTAACCAAATGCAGACATGCCAGTAATGCTATCGTAGCTCCCATGCACTTGAAGGAACAACTAGACAGTGTATAGAATGGTAGACGGAGAGTACACTTTGGATACAGAGGCCTCCTTTAAGATGGTCTTGGGGGCCATCATGTCTGCTTGGCTCTATGTTTGATAACTTTTTAAGGCTTTTATTTGTAAAAAGAAAAAAACCGCTCCAGATAAGGTTCAGGCTCACGAAAATGGGCCAAATAGCTAAAGAAAAAATCCAGGTAAGATCTTGGAGGTTAGTAAATGTAACTAATAAACTGTAACTGTAAATGATATAGTGAACTTTTAAGGTAATTATTTACAATGAAAATTCGGAATAGACACATGAAGATGTAGATAAATAAGAATTACTTAGGAAGGAAAGGGAGAAGGAGGGCTTTAGATGAACAGCAGGGAAAATGTACACCTTGACAATTATGTCCAACTTGTTTCTTATCAGAAGGCAAAACACAATATGGCTGACAAAACTCAGCATTCAAAGAAATTGTTGATGAGAGAACATGCCTTGTTCAATATGGCTGCAGCCAGCTTGGTCGATCCTCTTCAGTTTAGACCTGCGATTCATTATCTCTTATATTTCATTATATTTTTAATAACATTTGGGACACATGGGATATTAGAAAATTATTGTGTGATCAGAATTCCAGGATTTCACTCTTCTAAAACTATTAATCTAATTAAGAGTGCCACGTAGTGGATAATGTGAGAAACAGCTATTTGATTAACCCTTGAGTTAGAAACTTAGATGATTTGACTTGGGGATTAGACACTGGCTGTCAGAAGTGAAATTAGAAGGGTAGAGTGTTCATGTCAAACCTACATTTCACATGGCATAATCCAGATTTGACTAACTTTCTGACCTTTTTTTTGTGGTACATGGTGGTGACCTAAACTAATTTTGTCACCTTGTCTGTATAAAGTCTATATTTGGAAGAATTTAGGAATTGCTATTTAAAGTTATTTTCTCCTGCGCATATTTAATTATGCTTTAAACCCTTGTGGGTTGCCAATCTAGGTTTTAATTTCCAGCAGTTGTAAGCAATAGGTATAAATGGTCGTTATCCATCTTGGATTCCCTATGTAAATTGTCAGAATCATATGAAATAGAGAATTTGAGCAATAAGCTTGGGCAATATATATTATGCTTGCACGGCCCCATTTTACCTCTGGTTCTCTTCCAGATAGCAAACATAGGATTTAAGCGCCGTACTTCAATGCCTATGTTAACATTAAATAAATCAGGGCACCTATGTCACAAGTTTTACCTTAAGTTAAACATATACCTGGAATGGGGCAGACCCAAAATATGACACACTAGAGTTTCTACAATTCAAAAGTAACTATGCAGCATAGAGTGTTAAACCTTAATAATATGCGACATGGGTATTTCTTTAATTCAACATGCAAGAGGACTGGAGCAGGGGCGGATCCAGAGGGGTCTCCAGGGGGTCCTGACCCCCTCCTTTTGGGGACCCCTAAACTAGGCAAAGAGGGGAAAACGTTCCATGCATGTGTGCGAATACATGCATTTTTAGTACTTAGCTTATATATATATATATATATATAATGACCCCCTCCTTTTGGAAATCCTGGAGGGTAGATAAACAATTAAGGGGCCTTCTATTCAACATATGTACGCGCAAATTATGCATTAGATTTGTACAAGAACGTATACATGCACATTCTAAAAATTTCCAGACTTCCCCTGAATGCGTACATACTTAATGGAAGGCCCTCAACAAGGATATGCAACAGCTAGGGGTATTTCTTAACTTTAACATCCACCATCAGGATCTCCTCGTCTATAGGCATCCAGGATACTGTAAGAAAATAAGAGGTGTATCTCAGACTTACTGTAGAGAAGGATCTCTTCCAAGGATAGCTGGACCTTCGGGCGTGCGGCTATCTCAAAATAAAAAATCAAACTGATAATCTGGCAGGTGCGTACGTGCAAGACGCATTTCCCGTGTCCGCGCTAGGCTGCGTTCGCTACAATACACATTGAGAACTCTCAGTCTTTTTGGTTATTTGAAGAATAGTCGTTCATGTAAGATATCTGCAAAAATACTCCCCTGTTAAACATTTGGGGGGCCCTCCAGTGCACCGTTCATTCATGTTTGTGGGCCCCCCTCCCATCACTTTCAATTTCTGGATCCGCCCCGGGATAATGGTTTTGAAAATGATATTCCTTTTGGTTGTGGTTGATTAAGTATTTATTCAGACCTTCCCTCCAAATCTAATCTGACTGGCTTGTCTTTTTCTATGTAACTTTATGGAACCAAACCACATGTACATGAACTAATGAAGCAGATTTTTCCTTTATCTGACATAAATGTCATGCGTTCTTCAGGAATATCTGAGTGCTAATCATCAGGCACAAAACAAGAGATAAAAAGAAAAAAAGTGTGTGTGTGTGTGTGGGGGGGGGGGGGGGTATGTAAAAATTCGGCTGCCATCCACTAGTCAACCTATTACAACACTCAGGGATTAGGGTTGGATGGCAGTGCCTGTCAATGTGTATACAAGACTTTAAAACATACTTTCTAAGGAAGATTATTAAATTGGTAATTGGGTTTTGTTGAATATTTGTTGTAAATATTGGTTAGAATTCGGGGTGCCCCCAATCCCCCTTTTTTCTGTTCTTGTTTCTATCTTCCAATTTTCTTATCAATTAGGCCTAATTATGACCGACCTATTTGGCCAAAATTAGGCGGGGTATGCTAATGAGAGCTCCCCCCCGACCACCAAATTTGTCCTGAGTGACCATTATTCAATAACCTAGAGCTTGTCTCTCAGTCCTCCGTTAGGGCCCCCGATCACCAACTCCACAAAAAAACACAAAAAACTAGACTTGGAAACTTTTTCAGGAGATTGCACTGGGTAGAAGATGTCTGGAAGTCTGGAAGATGGGTGCACTAGGTGGGTCGTCTGGCCTCGTTGTATGTTGAATGTAAGACATTGTCACTTGTCACTGTTCCTTATTTACCCCAATTGCTGCTGTTGAATCAAAGAAATGCCACGTAACAATTACGCCACACCTAATTCAGGCATGGCATATCCTTCCTCTAAGAATAACAAATAGATACCAAATCTATTACATTATATACATATTAAGATCATAATTTCCTAAATAATAAATAAAGGATATACCAAATATGTAAATGAATTACTACATCATAGTTTATGGTAATTAGACAGTTAGCACTCCCCCTGCCCTTATTGGTCACTTGTAATTAGGTCAATGGCCAGAGGTCAGGTGGGAGGTGCAGGTATGCTGTAAGGGGCACTCTGGGTCCAGCAGCTGAAGACAACACACCATGTAATCACTAAGCACCAACAGGCCTTCACGCCTACACTCCAGAGACTGTAGAGAATATATTTAACATCAAAAACATCTCCTGCCTTCAAACCTTCCTTTTCATTTATCAACACTACAAAACCTAAGCCTCACATCACTTTACCTTTGGCCTCTTTTAATGTTATAAATTGTCTACGCTGCCGTGTCGAATTGAGGAATGCAGGGTCCCCACTCAAATTTGATTTTCAGATTCCCTGTGTTTTCCTTGTCACATATTTCTTTTTGCCATTTCCCTTATTTTCCTGGTGCCGTGGGGACCCTGAGAATTACAGTACTTACTGATTCTAGTACTTGTCAATAACACTATCAATTTTGAAGTCTTTTTTTAGGCTTTATCTAAAGTACGCTTTATCATTTTATTGGCCAGGAAAATAACGAAATGCACATAACGAAATGTCTTACATACAAACTTTTATTCTCTTAAATAGTACAATTTACATTTCTTATTTACAACGTCAACAAGAACAACAATCAACAGCTACCAAAGACAACAAAGAACAGGGTATATCATATTCTTGGGAACTTCTGTATTAGACATTGTGAAGATGTGCTGTTTGCCAAGCTTTGATTTGTGACCAATGATGAGACATTTCACTTCAAATATTCCTGATGTTAACCCTAAACATATCAGGATAATATATATGCGGATCATGGAAAAATGCTTCCATGAATGTTTTGAATCAGACAAGGAAAGGAGAAAACTACCTCTGTCTAAAAAATACGGAGGACAGTTGTTGCTGGGCATAAATTCATTTGGGCTGCGCCTCGGTCCTTGATTTGGAAACAATTCCTAAGAAAAGGCCAAGTTACATCTCTAAAGTGGCTGTATCTCAGAAGTATCCGATCGGCACTGCACAATTCGAAAGGGGTTTAATGCTGATCTCAAAGCACATCTTATATAAACAAACGAACTGGCAGGTTTTCATATTATAGAGAGATTTTACGCCGATACATTTTTGCTACTGCCGATCCATAATCGGCTGCACTGCCGATCAAATTTACTTACAAGTTGGTAAATATTTCCGGCCTATTATATACCGGCCACCGATAACGCAATTTCGGCAGCCGAAAGTGCAACGAAAGTATGGGCTGCTGGTAAAGAACGTTGCCATGGAAAGGTTCGGTATCGGCAGCGCACATTTTCGGTATATGGAATACAGCCTTAAGTTTCAGTGCCATCTGTTGGGCACATTTCTAATCAAAACACTGGTATGTCATACCATGAGTAACAACAAATGAGGGGCTGGGAACAACGTGCAACGTTTATAGCCTTAGCTCTTCATAAGTTTGTTTTCTGAAGATTCGTTATTAACAGAAAATAGCATCAAAGAGCTGACTAATTACACCGTGGAAAAATACATCAAGCACTCTATTGACAAGTCTTTACACTTTACATCAAATTCGTCCAAACATTTGGCCGAATCCGAAGTCTGCATTGGGTCAGGTTGCACAAAGCCATAATATCTGAGTCAACTTTCTCTTCTTTTCTTTTTCATACATGATCTATCATATTTTCAAGCAAAATTCCTTTACATTTTTTATTTTACGGAAGGTAAACTTCTATTCTTTTCGGAGGTTGAGGCATGGAGGTTCTAGCGATCATACTATTTCAACTTCTGTATCGAAGAGTGATAAAAAATTATCAAATTACTTTTACTTTCCCTGTCAATTGTTAAGGACGTGAACTCACTCGAGAGTGATTCCGTACAATATGAGGTGCAATATCTTGCTAACAAAACAACATGACAACAGAAATAGTAATAAAGTTTGAAAAAGGTTAGGAAAAATATTGTTTAGAACTGTTACTGAAAATGTAGTACTCAATTTCAAAGCCATCTTCATTATTATTATGCATAAAACTGAGTCTACTGAATCTTCTCGGTTTCGGGAAAAATTCTTTAAGTACATAGAATAAACAGAAGCAATGATAATTCATATTCAAGTATACATGATATTCTACACTATAGATTTTCCTAATTTATACAAATTCATCACAATTCAACACAGCATAATCAGACAACAAATGTAATATACCATAACTGATATTCTATGCCAAAGGAAATTCTTGGACAAAAAGCACATATTGTAGTAAGGGAGCCTGGGGTACATTTATAGGAATCTTATTTCATGATTCTACAGTTTCGAATAAGCTGGATAACATTGTTTTACAGCTGATTATTTACATCAGACTGAAATAAATTAATTGTAGCATCGAAACATACTGGAAATGACTACCAATAGTCTTGTCTTATGGTAATCCATTCAGAACGGTAAATCAATAATACGTTCTATAATACATTTTCCTTGTCTTGAAGTCACATACCTTAGCTGTGTAGAGAAAAACAAAGTTCCAATTAACAGAACGAGGGACAATACTATTAGTTGTGTTATGGCCAAAATCCGGTTTTCTTTCGGTCTTTAAGGATAGACAATAGCCGATGAAGTTCTTAGTAAATCGCTCAAATTCTGTTAAACATTCTGTTGGCACCACATAAATCATCAAAAAGAAATTGATATAATACTATTATAGATTAATAGCGTTAGGTATAATGCCTTTAATCTCAGAACATAAGAAATATGTTATGAAATTTCACATTTTCATACTAAAGAATATCAGTCTCAACTCCACATTAGAAAGATATTTTCTCCTTGGACTCGTATAAATCACAAGGATGACATAAGAAGCCTCGCGATTCCGCGGAACTCTTACATGTCTGTATTATTATCACATTAACTGGGCTGATGGCCATTCAATGATATAAAGAAGCCACCTTGTTTTTTTCTTTATATTTTTGACATATATATATATTCCTTGTTACCAAATTACTATTTCATACACAACATAAATCTGAAATACATTATTTGACATGTATAAAGAGGAGATCGTGCCTAAGCATTTTGACTCAGGTCTTCTCATTTCTCATTTCATTGTGTACATAATAGAAACATTTTTGCATATTGCAGACGTTTCCCCTTTCCTTTACAAAACACCAAGTTTCAAACACGTTTACTTTCAATTACAACTTGTTGATATAGAGCAATGACTTTCTGTGGTTTATGACATAATACTGTACCTACGATGGCCAGGAAGAACCAATTTAAATCAATATTATTATTATTATTCTTTTGTTGCCTTACAGTCTTTCCTCGTCCTTGGTCCAGATAAGATGCGCTGCCGCCGTTAACTTAACGATGCAACAGCGGGTGTGGTGTTTTGCCATTTCAGAACATAATCTGACAACATCATTGGCTGCGTCATAAATTACTCTCATCAATTTGGCAGTTACAATGTAACGAGTTACAACGTCCTCACTGACAATACTGACTCTTTAACATAGACCCATCAATAAATTCAATAAAAACATTTATAAGTGATATGGTTTTGACTTAGAACATCTTCCCTTGTAGTTTTGCTTTGTCCTCTTCATCTTTCTTCTTCTCCATGTCTTCCAGTATCGACATCTCCTTGGCGACCGACTTTCGCAGACTCGTGTCCAGTTCCAACACCCGTTTGAAGTCGCTCTTGGCGTCTCTCGGGTTCCAGGCCCCAACGTGAGCCTTGGCTCGTCGAAATAGGGCCTTTACGTTATCTGCGTACAACAAGGGAAACGTTGTTATACGTATATAAAGCGAATTGATATACTGAATACTGGTGTTGCTGATATCATATTTGATAAAAAAGATATGCGTTCTAGGGAGGCACAGAGCTTCATGTTATCTAAGTACAGCATGGGCAAAGTTGTTTTACTATATCAAGAAAATTGATTCATTGAAGAACGATTTGACTCAGTGACTGATATGCTATATCCGATAACATCATGTGTCTAAGAATAGAAATATATGCTCTAGAAAAGTAGTGGTACCCACAGAATGTATGTTTAGAGAAAAGGAAAATATAGTTATAAAATATGGAACGGACTTCTGCGAAATTCAATTGCCATCTTCCCCACTTTTGTAGGATATACTCGTATGGTTACTTATAAAAATCTACACAAAGATAAAGCCAGGAAATGAAATTCCCTTTGCACTGGCAATCATCCATTATGCTATGGGGCCTTCCATTTAGCACGTACGCAAAATTTCAAAAATTTTAGACCCCCCCACCCCCCTTTTGACTAAAATACGCATTAGATTTGTACAGGGACGTACGCAAATTTTCAAAAATTTCAGACCCCCCCCATCCCCCCTTGATGCGTACATACTTCATGGAAGGCCCCTATTCTTAATAAGGCCAGTTTCTCTTTGTTTTTAATCTAACCAATAGTTCAACTTGCCCGGGTCTTTGTTGATGACTTCAGTGGTGTGTTCGATGACCGGGTAGTAGTCCTTCTCTAACAGCTTACACTGTGCATAGTTCAGTAGAAGCGGGATCTTTCGCTCGTCTAGTTTCTTCCACTCATCCTCTCCTGGCTTTTCCCTGTCAAGGAAATTCACGATCTTATAACATTGGAGCTTTTTTAAAAGCTTAGCAGGAAAGAGTGTTAAGGGGTTATGATAATCAAAGTGAAGAAGTTATAGATAAATTATGAAATGCTCGAGCCAAAATTAATTTACAATATACACTTAAGGATGAATTCACTTAACCAGTATTGCCGGAGGAATATCAGTGTATTTTCCCCATGAATTTACGATATCATATTTTAGATCATTTTCCGCGAGCATGAACGTCCTTATTAAAAGAAGGTGCAAAAAGAAGAAAAAAATTGATAGAATTCCCAGATTTTGGAAATTCTTTGTTTTCTGAGAACATTTATCAAATTCAATCTTTTAAAGGTGAAATCCATTCAATTTTCTGTTTTGGGAAAATATCCTTTAGCCTCCATGGATTTTGTTTAATAACCACATTATTAATAAACTGAAAAACATGGCCTCACCTGAGTAGGAGTTGTTCGAGGATGCCGATGGCCTCGGCGTACCTGTCTGCAGCCTCCACGTGGGAGCCCTGCTTGTAGAGCTCGTTCCCCTCGGCCTGCAGCTGGGGCACGCGGTCCAACTTCTTGTCGGCCGACAAGGTCCACGTGTCCTCTTTGAACTCACCGGGCCTCTCAACCTTCATAAGCTCTGCGGGATGGATATTAGACTGATTTTAGGACATAGACATACTTGTGATAGCATTGTGGTTTACACCATGGTCTATCATTGCTGCCCCATCTGGTGGATTATTTATTAACCATTCTCCTTCCCCAAACACCTTCTCCATAACCCACCAGAGGTCTCTCATCATCCCTCAACATTTCTCTCATACTCCACCGTAGTCTGGTACCGCACGACCCGACCACAAGGGTGGGTCTGGAATGCCAGTCTCTAGGACGGGGACTTGGGCAGCTACAACGTATGTGCAGCTGCATGTTTTGCCATTTTGTACGGTAGCGCCCCCAGAGGGGATGTAACCAAACAATGTTAGGAAGTTGTTTTGCACTCGTTTGCACATGTCTATAGCCAAGAAGAACTCAACAGAAGTACAGTGTTTTCGTTGAAATAATGACAAGATAAGAAAGGTAAGTCATACAAACTGTAAAAACATATAGATAGAATATGTGTGCATGAAATATATTACAAATGGTGAGTTGGCACAGCTATTATGCATCAAAAACTCTTGTGTTGTCCACAGCATGTTGGCAGCGGTAGGCCTACAGACTACAGTACAGTGGTAGAGTAGTGGCGTGTATTATTGGCACGAGAATATTCTGGGGAGCGTTTCAATAAAGCCTAAACACGGGGGTGGACAGATAATGCTACTTCGGGAGCCGATACCTAGAAAATGCATACCTCGGCGACGATAATGCTACTTCGGGAGGCGAGTTTAGAAACGCCGGGTATTATTCAATCAAAACTATCATAAGAATATAAACAATATTATAGATATTAGTATAGAGTCATAATGATCATTTAAATGTCAGAACCTTAATATTTCATACCTATTTTAGGAAAAAGACCTCTGCGTGATTTAAATGGCCTGTACATCAGAGTTACCCTGAATTCCGCTAAAGCATCTTTGATTGCCTCGCCGGAAACTGTTAATTACACCCCAGAAACCTTCAGTAAGTACTAATATTCGTTTACACTACGTATATCATTCATGACATCCATTCTATTAAACATGTAGATAGCCAATGGCCATTCTATGGTCTATATCAATAGGAAATATTGTTGATATATCAACACCTTTGTACAAGAACAAATACTATTTACACTAGAAATATCAATAAAAAAGAAGATTTTGTCTGAAAACAAATATATTGACAATACCCAATTGTGTTCTAGACGATATTGAGCCCAAATTTAAGTTTTTTAAATCAAAAATGTTAATCAACGGGTTATATTTTATTTATTTACTTGTTTATATCAAAATTGGATTACTTTGGTAATGTCAGCATATCATTCTGTTTGCAGTTTCCTGCATTTTTTTGCCATGTGAACAAGGTGTCGTGACGTCAGGGGAGGCACTAAACCAAAGTCAAGTGGTAACATACATTATCAGCAACCCAAGGGAAAATATAGTATAACATGTTTTTTTATCAAAATTAATAGTATGATAATGATATGTAGTTATTTAGATCTTCTGAAAACGTCTTACACAGTTATAACCATTAATTGTGATCTGAATTTTTAGATCATTTGTTTTTTCCATGTTGTGTTACCTATTCACGAATCTAATCGGTTAACCCTATGTGACAAAACCCATACCTATCACAATATATATAAAATGAAAAAGTGTATCTACCTTTAAATCTAATAGGAATTACCTTGTCAATTCTTAATCACACAAATTTTTTAGTTATATTCTCTTGCATGTCTGATTACATTTGTACCACAAAATATTAACATACTACATTTCCTGTAAATAATTGTTATGATTTTTTTTCAGTATCAATATCCTAGCCGGTGGACGGAGTATGCTGAGGACAAAAGAGAAAACTTTATGTTTAAACGTCATAAAACAACAAGGAAAAAATAAAATATTACTTCTTTGTGTTACTTTTGTTTGATGAAGCCAATATAAAAATAATTACTGCATGAGGCAGGGGTGCTTTCCGCAAACATTCATTAACATTGAATCAAGAGCCATGAGAGTTAATCATGAAAACATGTATTTGCATGGCATATAAACAATAAAAGCAGTGATTTTTTTTTTCTGAATTCAGTGTTTCCATAGTAATGTTTGTTGTAAAGTGGGGACACTATAGATCTATCCATATATCTGCATATAGATAATATTGTAACATTCGTTGATGATATTAATCCCTAAAATACCTGATTTCCGACACATGGGGCCCACATGCAGATATCACAAACTCATGATATGTTGACTGTTCCAGGTTTATTGGTCAAATGACAAAAATGCGTGGTCTGCAGTCCTATTTAACGAATAAAAAGCCTGTGCAGAATCGAAACATTTGTTCCATGAAACTCCTTTTGTAAAACACTACATTGTTAGAACTGTTAACATAACATGTTTAGGATAATAAAGATCAAATAATTTTTTTTTCATTTACTTTGTATGTTGATTATTTAACCCTTTTTTCCTTAGATTTCTTAGAAAATGTCAAAAACGTACTAAGAATAGTGGAAAAAGGTAGGCCTCATAACCTTAGTCTGAGAACGGCTATGAAGTAATCGGGAACGATGACAGTCAGGGATTTTCTTAGACTACATGACCTACATGACATGACACATGATTTGAAAAAAAAAATTCTGTTTCCTCTTCATGTTGGGTGAATAATTAACATAAGGTTGTTTCACCCAAAGAATGTCTCAATTTGTAAATTCCCAAAAGTGTGGGGAGGCAAATTGTTAAAAAAACAAATTCTCTTTAATCAGATAATTTGATTTACTGATGAAACACTCATAGAGTAAGCATTGGTAGTTTTCGCGCATTTTTATTGAAGTATTTTTCAAATGCAGGCTATACAAATCTGACAGTTCTATTATAGCAATTGGGGTTTTGAGAGGTGAATTCACGCTGCTAATGTGCAATCAATTGTCAAAACGGCAGGAACCTTAAAAATGACCTAAATTAAATCAGTGTTGCCAGCTTTCGCTCATTTTCCCACATATTTTTTCCCACAATTTACTTATTTAAGGGGGTCAAAACTTGCAAATTATTTCAAAACAAGCTTCCATATAATATTGTGAATAACCTATAAGAAAAATGCATACCTATTTTCGTTGTTTGTTCTAGCTAATTACATTTTTTCTGACCTAATGAAAATGCACAAAAAGGCGCATGTTATGCCCTAATATATGATTCGATCTTTCAGACTATATACTAAGACAACATAGGCCAACATAGCATTACTTATATTATTTTTCTATAACAAATAGAAGTCAAAGTTTATTATACAGAACAGATATCAGTAGAATAGATCTGTTATTGATCAAACATAACCGGTCTCTTCCACAAAATCATAGGTCATACATTTTATGAATATTTATTGTTTCCATATAAAGGCCCCAAACGATCGTACCTCATCTATCCACCACAATCTCCAGATGAAATTCGGCAGAAAACCCCTCATTGCCACAATCTAACACTAGAGGGAGGCCGCTCATCCTGACATCTGGTGGATTTATGGTGAACTAGGCGCGGCCGCGCGGACCGCTAGAACTGGAGTACCATTCCAGACCTACCTTTCAGTAGGTCGGGGTACGAGACTAACTCCACCGTCGCTTCGGATTCCACATGTAATACTCACTCCGACTATAGCCTTTTTTCGTCACGCACTTTTACTGTAGTACTACGCGACCGCATCACGTGAGTGGCCCTCCGCGAAAAAGTAGTTCTTATAGAAGCTGTTATGTCAGGCTGGTCACAAGCACCAGCGAAAAGTAGTTCCGGCACTGCCCAGAATGCTATAGTCGGAGCGATGATTACACGGGAATCTGAAGCGAGTTTGCATTTCTCTCTGCCAACTTTGTTGCGCATGCCCAACATCTCTATTTCCGCCCAGCCCTCCACAGGCTTCACTTTCGCCCTGCTCTTCGCCTCAAATTTCCCCCCCACCCTCACCTTTACATATATATGTTTACATATATATTTCATTATCATCATATCATTCCCTTTTTTATTTATCATATTTATCAATTCAACCAATTTTATATTTTACAACCACATTTTATGTACAATTTTATTATATAATTTTTTATCTATTAAAATATAGTATCAACCAAACTTGCCTTCACTCTTCCCTCCCTCCCATATGGTGTGCAGCAATGACGACTGTTAGAAAATGATGCTAGGCCCTGCGACTGGTGTGTATATTACTTATTTGTAACCAATTTAGGATAATGAAATGTATAAGCCTGTTGCGCTCCTAGCTTTTGGTGATTTGGTTCCCTTATTTATTATCAATTTTTAATGACAGTTATTAAGACACTGTAAAAATGGAAGCTTTAAAAATAAAAGGAAAATAGAAAAATTTAAGGGGCACGTCTGGTCAACAAAATAAAAAAATTCCGGGGTCCAACCTCGTTTTTAGAGCCCTAAAACCACCTCTTGAATTCTAAATTGTGATGTGCCACTGGAACAACATCAAACCTAGAAGCGGGGTTATAAATGGCACTATTCAATTGCCAGAAAAAAAAAATTGCTTACCAAGGATAAACTCAAGTGGTTGTGGTGTTTTGAGTAGTTCATCAAGGTCCTCGTATCCCAATCCTTGATCTTGGAGCGTCATGCCGCAACAATGTTTGCGCTCTTCTGGCTTTTTACCCTGACGTATGTCTCGTAACGACTTAGCCACGACCGGGTATGCATGCACCAACTGAAAACAGCAACAATTATATTTACAAATTTACACTCAAATACACGTGTGTCATGTATGACTATTTGATGATCCAAAGCTTAAACCAGCAGTTTGAGGCCTGAAGGATCTAAAAGCACCCTGTATTAAAGGGACGTTCTCGTCCTTGAGTTTCTAGGCTTACATACACCGACGTTAGCTTAACGACGCCGTCACTGGGGATGTGTTTTACCATTTCAGAATGTAATAACGCGACATGATTGGTCACGAGATCGGTCACGTCGTGAATTTGTCGCCGCGGTACGAGAGTTACAATGTAGTAATTTCGGTTCCTCTCACGGACGAGAACGTCCCTTTAAGCAGTAAAATATCAATACTTAAAATGATTTGAAAACAGCATATAAAACAGTTTACGGCACAGAACAAGAGGCAATGGACTTATCTGGTTACAGGTTCACTGCATCAACTGAATTGGATGCTGTTACTGCAGACGAAAAACAATTTTGTTTATCGCTGTGAACTGTTGGTTCAAACTACAACCAATATTAGTCTGAGGATATGAGCCAAGAGAGGTCCACTATCAGCGCTTTCCCTGTATCTTTTATACTGGATTTTAGGGTAAGTACACTACCACACTCACCGAAGTATCACAGGTGAAAGAGGCGACCTCACCCTGTCGCATAGACTTAAGGCATGTCTCCCACACTTCAAGCTTGAACTTCTTGCCCAGGTAGAGCTCCAATGGGTCGCCTGTCTTGCGACTGTCGTCCAACTCCTTCGGGGCCCCATTTACCAGTTTGGTTACATAGTGAAAGGCCACCTACAAAAAAGTAAATAATGAGAAGCAATTATTTCATAGACATAGCTTTGGAAAATAGTCCTTCTATGACCTAGATACCTCTTACATAATATTATCACTTTGGGAAACAGTGGGTCTGACCGGACAGTCTATTTTGGCAAAGTGACTGAGACTGAGTGCTAAACAACGGACAGGACAAAAACATTTAACTTCTATTGCCAATGTGACAGAATCATTTACCTTTTTGAATTTTGTCCCTAGCTTTACTAGGAGCTGAGATATTGTTATGCAAGGTTTTAGCCAATCCAGATATAGTTACTAATATAGTTAACCCTAGAATCTCAAATTGTGATCTGGTAAAGGCAATAAACATAGCCCAAATAGCCTAATTTGGATTTATTCAGTCTCTACTAACAATATTTTGATTTAGTAAAAAGGACATTGAACTCCAAAAGAATTTCTTTATAGACGACCTTCTTTCTACTTTGTGACCTTTGAACTAATTCAAGGTCAAGGGACATTGTGTTGAAATAACTAAGTTCTATTATCTGAATCCCTATGCAATAAAATGAATTGAAATATGATAAGCTCTTGTCTTAGATAGTATTATAGACATTAATTCTCCCTGCCACGGATAGCTTATCTAGTGTAGTTGATCTGCAGACTAGCCTAAATCAAGGTGCATTCTGGGAAATATGCGTGTTAGTTGGCAGCTCCACTCCCCCTCTCTTAAGTAAGGCTTAAGTATAGGAATTTTCAATAATCTTGGCATAACTTGTGGTTTAAAATGACGGAAAACTACCAATGACTATTTTTCCATTTCATATATATATATATATATATATATATATATATGTATTTAATATTTTTCAAGTTGTTTTTGAAATTAATTTATTTCAGAAAGATATAATATTATAGCATATATTTGTACATTTTCAATAGTTTTTCCAGAGATTTTGTCTACAAAATCAGTCAAAATTAACCTGTAGGTGCCTAAAATACAGCAAATAAGCTATCCGCGGTGGGGAGAATTCTAGTTCAAGGATATCATTTTATTGTCAAAGGATAATATTTTAACATTGATCAGGTTGCAGGTCAAGGTCACAAGCTTATCATATGTATAATTTTCAAACGTCTGGTGATAACTCGTGAGTTCCTCGAGAGACTTGCAATTTTTGGGGTAGTTTGGAAACATATCCTATTTTTCCACCAGGACAACACAAGACTTCAAAATATTTTTTGCAATCTGAATTTTAGATAGAATCTCAACTTTGCTACATTTTCCCCAAACTGTATTTTAAGAAAAATCACTTGAATTTTTGAGTTAAGAGCATGTCCACACTAAAGGGCATAAAAACGTGACATGACTACTCAAATTTAGATATTTTGTGATTTGTCAAAAACAATCATGGAAATGTTTTAAAGTGTCCCTATTTTCATTTTCTTATCATGAAAAGATAACGAAAAAATAATTTCAATGACTTTTTAACCATTTAAATAGATCGTTTTTGGTGTCACGGACGTGATGTTGACAATTTGAAATTCAGTTTTTGATATTAGTTCTTCAACAAATTCCTTGTAAATCACCCAAATTGAAAAATTCCCATCATGGAATATTGTATTCTGCCCTTCAAAAATGTAAATTTATTCATTTTTTGAATTTATGGATACTTTTGACATTACAAATTGGCACACTTAAAACTGACATTTTCTATTTTCTCTTAAGTTTGATTATCTAATAATTTTATTGCAATGCTGCTTACAATCTGACAGACTAACTTATATAAACATGTAGGATCCCTTAAATTATGTTTTTTGAAGTATTTTGACCTTAAACAGTCATTTTTTGTCACGGACAGATTGTTGACATTGTCACGGACGCGATGTTTTCAGGTTATATGTCACGGACGTGATGTTTGACATATGTCACGGACGTGATGTTTGACAGACTGCTATTTTTGACATCTTGTAAATAAATTCAATTATTTTAATATTTCTGAATGAAAGGCCACTTCAAACATCTCACCTAAGAGAGAATTTAAGCTCAGAATGTAAAAAGAATAAAATTCATCTGATACATTATGTTTTTTCCAGAGTAAGAATGGATTTTCAGACAGTCACGTCCATGACGCGACTCATTGTCAACCATCGCGTCCGTGACACAAGCTAAACAAATGAAAAATTAGTAAAAGAAACCACTATTTTACATCATTTCTAACATTTTATTGTATATCTAATCTTTCTTATACACATTTGTGTTATAAAGACATAATTCTATGAACAATAAAATGTATTTTTACTAAAAAAACATTATTTTGTCACGGACGTGATGTTGCGTCACGGACGTGACAACAGTCAAGTTTGTTGACAGACAAAGTTTGCCCTTATTTTTTCCATGTTTCAAAAATTACTATCAAAGAGAAATGACTAGATTGATCATTTCAATCATATAGTAATGTCCTTAAGATACAGTCATCATGTTATCTGATGGGAAACAATAAAAATAACATATAAAATGTCACGGACAGATTATTGAAAAAGTTGACGGAATTGAACTTTTATTTTTTGACATATGTTTTAGAACTTCTATCTAATTACAATGAATATAATGATGGGCCTCCATAAAAAAAATATTTGGGACTTTTTGTAGCAAAAAAGATTATGTATGTAAAAACTTATGTTATTGCATCAAAAAATTCTGAAATAGACAGATATTTTGACAGACTCATGTCGCGTCCATGACATAATTTAAAATTGCTTTAAATCATCAAAAAATATTATTTCTCCTTAATATAAATTTGTTTTTAATTACTTTATCATTCATTTTATCCATTAGGATGGTCTATTTTACCTTATATTTACATTGAATCTGTTTTTATGCCATGCCTTCCAAGCATGTTTAACATGTCACAAAAATGGCCCTAAAAACCTCATTATTTTTCACTAATTTCTTTTATGTTACTGAAAATTATAAGCACAATGCCATGATGCTATGTCTGCTATCTCTCAGGGTCATTCTGCAAATAAATTTTGAAAAATTAACCCTTAATTCTTATTAGTTCATGAGTTATAATTCCTCAAAGTCAGGAGAACCTACTTATGCCCCTTAGTGTGGACATGCACTTAAGTGTTCCAATAAATAATGTTCTCATAACAGCTCCCCTTTTGATTGATACTTTGATGATGTAGATAGGATCATCAAAATTAAGCTCAGGACGAAGGAAACCCTGGAAGCAGTATCTGAGACCTTACTGCACAGTTTTCAGTGCACTAGACCTGGTGGATTCCCCTGTGACCTGTCCCTAGCTAAGCTGAGACCCAGTGTCAATGATGCTTTTTGTATTGCAGTTTCTACGTGGGATGGATATTGATAAGGTGCCGTCCTACACATTCACCTACCTTTGTGCCATCTTTGTAATCAGGAAGTTCACCTTTCCCCGCGTACAAAACCTTCTTTTTGATCCCACAAGTCGGATCATCTTCTTTGGTGCAAACCATCACTGGGTCCGCCATTTTGTCGTCTGCTCAAATCTCGGAATTCGCGAGAAAAATCACAGAATTTTAAAACCAAAAGAAAATACTTTCTTTTGGTGTCGATTGATTAGAATTTATTTTCTATTCATAACTATTATAAATAAGTAATAAAATGGATACATTGTAATACAAAAGTTGTTTCATAATCAAGGTCATCCCCAGGTGGCAGTGTTGTTGCGGCAGAAAGATGGCAAGCACGCTGATTTTTCGCCTTTGTGGAAAACAGGGTAAAATTACTTATTTTACGCACATCATTTATCATAATACGTGTTGTGAATGTTAAGATATGTGGTCTATCTGTAGATGGCTTTTTACAGTGAAAATACTCTGTATTTTCAGCGTAAACACTAGATATTTGAGCCCTCCTCCGTTCGCTCTTCGCAGCGCGATTTGATGCCGAATGACCGGCAAATGTCAAACTCATTTTCTTTTGAAAATCGCTTAAAATGTGCTATCAACTTAAAGAAATTGGTTCTAGACTGATCATTATATCATATCTTATGCTATTCACCTTCGTATGCGCTGGTAGCACTCTTAAACGTTGCAGTAAACAAAGTTGCGTAAAAGCCGGGTCGTGAGCGATAATAGAAGAATTTAGCGTGGAAAGTCACATGTTGACAGGACGTAGGTACAGACTGCAGTACTAACGTTACTGCAGTATGTTTCCTGCAGTATGCAGCTGATGTTTAAAGGCACATAAGTAGGTTTCTATGGAAATTCTGACAATAAGGGAGATGTAATTATGATTATGACTGATCTAATTTTAGTCATTAGCGATTAGGCTGGCTTCATAGCCAAAGCAAAGGTTGTGTTTTTCACTTGACTTTGTAATACTAATAGGTAAACCGCTAAACGGTAAAAATTTATACCGTTTGTACTATCGTTGGTATGACCTCATTATATAGTTATAAATATGACTTTTATTTCTTTTTCTTTGTGTGTGCATTCATTGTGGATAAAAATAAAACTTTATTCTTTTAAGAGAAAAAAATATCAGTGAAGTTAAATAAAACAATTTTGTACTTTTCATTGTACTGTAATTTTTATTTTCTGATATTCATTTTTCAATATCAGAGCCAGAGGTCTAACAGGGCAGGTCTATACTTTAGCTATTAGAAAACGATTATTTAGAGGGTTTTTGTTTGTTGTTATGACACTTGCAATAAAAATGTCAGGGCTGTGCCATGCATCGTTTGACACATTAAAAACTAGAATGTCACATTGGATTTTTAAACAAAGCGCCAAGGGAAGATTTACTTTTTTCAAACATATTAAAATGTATTAAAAAAGTATATCTCCGTGAAAATATATCTCATGCATCTCGGTGAGAAGTGCGCCACCGTCGTATCAAATTATTTGTTGACATAATCACTGTCCTTGATAAGTGGTAGTATTGCAGATTTCATTGTTGTCTATTGAATTGCTATTAGTACATAAATACCCACTTTAACATGTTATGTATGTGGTTGTCCTCGTTTATAAAAAAAAAAAAATAAAACGTTATATGTCCTTGTTTGCAGCTCTGCGCGGGTCGCTGGTCAAGTCCTGTTCACAGCCTTTCATCCAGGTAAGCCTAACATTGTTGTGTTCATTTAACCCGACCTACTCCAACTGATTTGGCCCTACCCTAGCACTTTTTCTTATGAAGATTCTTCGGAAAAATATTAAAATTAAATAAAAATGATCTAAAGTATTAAATGATAAAAATTATCTAAGTTACTAAAGCCTAAAGGACGAGAAATGTATTTGATATGAGAGGTGCATTTAGGTGCTAGCGATTGTTGTGGAGGGAGTAATTCTTTTAATTCAGCAGAATTACGTTTACAGTCTTTTTGTGTTGGCATGACTAAAAAAAAATCATGGCAACCGCATGCATCGTACCAGTAACAAAAGTCCTCCTTATCCCTGATAATTTAACATTTACCCATATTGAGAGAGATAAGAGTTTTGTTTAATTAATTCTAAACCAGACAGAAAGAGTTTTACCTTAGGTTGATCATTGATTGCATTGACAAATGTACTTTTATTTGTTCAGGGTCGATGGCTGAGCACAACCTGCACGCGGTGGGCTGGTCCCCCGACTCCGCCCGGTGGCAGCGGTAAGAAGACCTTCAAACGCGACAAGCCTCATCTGAACATCGGCACCATCGGCCATGTCGACCACGGAAAGACCACACTCACTGCAGCCATCACCAAAGGTATAGTATTTTTTGTTTACTTTGTTTTGTTATTTGTTTTGCACATTTTCTTTGTTTGAAAACACTCGATATGTTTTCTGAACTGACTAGAATAAAAAATCTTATACGAGAGCATGCCAGACCTGAAATCTAATGAATGAGATCACAATGAAGGCAGAAGCGCAATTAACGTTTATTTTAGTGTAACTTCTCTATACGTGTATTTGATTTCCCAGAGTAGTCCAGTTGCAAGAAACAATTTTACATTGCATATAATACAAATATTTCAACACCTTACAAGTTACAATGAGTTACACATTGTGTTTCATACAAATCATGTAAGAGGTGTAATTTTGTCAGATTTCCGAGATAAAGAGTTCAAGACTCCTACCATTAACAACATTCACCCCGAGCTTTCACGCCAGAATCGTTCACATGAAATAGTTTTCTTTCAGTCCTTTCCTTGTCAAAAAATGCCAACTTCTTGGCGTATGACGAGATCGACAGAGCTCCTGAGGAGAAGGCCCGCGGCATCACGATTAACGCGGCATGTATCGAGTACCAGACAGAAAACAGGCATTACGGGCACGTGGACTGCCCTGGGCACGCTGATTACATCAAGGTATGGCAACAATTGAAAGAGGAACCAAAAACCAGAGATCCTATTTTCACTTCTTTTTTTTTCGGATTTATTGATTATTTATGGTAGCAGACTATTTTTAAGGTTCCTAATTTACAGAAAGATGTTGTATGTGGATAGGTAGTTCTAAATATTCTTTTTTGATGTCAGAATTTCAGTATTTAAGGACGTCGTTAATTAATAGTTTCCCATTTTTGCGGTAAAGTCATGACCTCTGTCATAAGCACATCCATGGTCCTTTGAGAAAAAAATTATGAAAAGGTATTTTGCATGTCTCGTACAGGATGTATGTATGGTCCAACATAAAGTGCATTAAAGATATAATTAGTTTTTTTGTGTTTTACGTGATCATTAATAGAATTTTCAAAGTATATTTTACTGGACTATATTGAAGTCTAAACTTGACCTGTATTACTCAATCCTTTTACTTTTTCTTTTTGCTTTTCTGCGGTTTACTTTATTATTGATACAATATCAAAGTATAATTTACTCGACTGAATTGAAGTATTAACTTGATGTGTGTTACTCTCAACAGAACATGATCACGGGTACAGCTCAGATGGACGGAGCGATCCTGGTGGTGGCGGCGACTGACGGGACCATGCCGCAGACCCGTGAGCACCTGCTGCTCGCCAAACAGGTCAGCGCTTATTTGTTTTCTTTTTCTTTTTCTATTATTAAATAACCACTTTCACATACATGTGTTCTTCCAAGTAGGCATAGAAAATGTTGTAACTCTTTGGAAATGACTTATATACATACTTATAGTTAAAAAAAGGAAAAACTGTGTAGATGTCTTTAAATCAACTATAACTTTACACCTTATTCTAGGATATTGCAATCAAAAGTATTCACTGTTTCATGCCTTTTTGAGCTCTTTTCTCTTTGTTACATAATGTTATTTTCCTAGACAAGGATATGGTCTTGTGGCCATGTTTCCATTAAACTCTGTAAAATCTATGAACCCAAATAACTGTTTAAAGACCATTGACAATACTGTTTATTGCATCTCAGATTGGCATTACTCACCTCGTGGTCTTCATCAACAAAGCCGACAGCGCTGACCAGGAAATGCTCGAGCTGGTGAGTTGACCAATGTCTGAATAATCATGTACCTTCTCACACTTAAGTCCCATACCCACTAAGCGATTTTACCGACGATGGGCGACGGGCAACTGGGAGAATCGGCCGATTCTTATGATCGCCTGTTAGTATAATATATTGAAATGTACAGTTTGATATGAGTCGGTGCTAAAATCGGCCGATTCTACTCCTAAAATTGGCCGATTTTAGTGCTGATCAGTCAGCCGATTGTGTAAAAGTCGCCTAGTGGGTATGGGGCTTTAGAGTACTCGGTAAGAAACAACCCTAATCACCATAAAACTGAGGTTAAACATGCTTTAACATTTCACATTGACAATCAGTTAAAAATAACACATGCTATTTTCCTTTTAAATACGGATTTTCATTTCCTTGGCCCTAGCAAAATATTTTCCAAAGTCCCCAAGCTTCAGAGGAAAATTATTATTACATTTGATTGCACGAAACAGTTATGTGTAGATACATATGGTTTTCAGTATCAGAGCTTTAATATTAAAATCTAGACTACCGGTACATCAGCTTTTCCTTAAATATGGAAATCTGGCTTCATATCTCTGAACAAACCTTAATCACCATAAAACTAAGGGTACAAATGGATTAAAATAATGAAATGAAAATAAAATTATTAAACTTTCAAGGATAGGGTACTAAGCAAAATAGAAAATACTCATTTACTTAAGTAAATTAGTAAACTTGTAAATATCTTAATGAAGTCCCTGTTATAGGTTCAACTGTTTTTCTTCTCAATGTAAGCTTGGCAAATAACAAGTTACTGCATGCTGCAAACGTATTTTGCTGATCTAACTGTTCTTTTAACTTGACTTGCATTTTCCCAGGTTGAGATGGAAGTGCGCGAGTTGCTGAGTGAGTTCGGTTACGATGGAGACGGCACTCCCATCGTTATCGGGTCAGCCCTGTATGCACTTGAGGTATGTACATGTTAGCCAAGTTTAGTATGTCAATGAACAGATTGTGAAATAATTTTAAATATATATTTTATTCATATGTGTTGTTTTCACGATCTACTTATAGACATTGGACTTATCTTTCATAATCAATAGTGATTTTGATAAAAGTATAGTTAGTTTCCTTAGTCTTAAGAGTTATTCTATTTACACATTTTGGAAATGGAAATCAACCAGTCCATCTCAGGTTTCACCTTATATAGACTACCAGTTTACCAGTAACATTAACTAAGGTCCTAATCTGAGCTGCAAATCCAAATCCCCCGAGGTTCTCGCTCCCTCAAGGAACTCCCTGGGAAGAATAGGCTCTAGCACCCCCTTGCTGATCGTAAGAGGCGACAAATGGGGACGACAAATGGGAACCCTATGCCCCCAACAGGGTCATCAAAACCTGGTTGTGTGGTGCCCTTTCTATGGGACACTGCACATGAAAGACGACTTGCCACTCTTCAAAAAGACTAGGGTATTGAACCTGGTGGTGAGTTTCTCCTATATCATGTCATAGATATGATCACCCGTAAGCTGAAAAGCTTTACCTTGTGCACTTTGGAAAGAACCCTAAAGGGTTGGCTGGACGTAAAACTATCCCAACAAACAAACAAATGCAAATCAAAATGATATGACAATATTGCCTTTTTACCATCAGGACAAGGACCCATCTATCGGTGCAGACCGTATCCGTGACCTGTTGGAGCAGGTCGACACCCACATCCCGCAGCCCACGCGAGACCTGGACAAGCCGTTCCAGATGCCCATCGAGCAGGTCTTCACCATCTCTGGTCAGCAGTTATTGCTTTGTGATTCTCAGACTCTCTTTGAAGATAATCTGAACCATTGACCAGTTCAAAGTTAGATTTCATGCCTGAATCATAAAAGAAAGGTTGGGCAATTTCTACAGCTTTCTTAACAAATCTTAAAAAGTTCACGTTGTTAATCAACATGGTATAAATCTCAAGTCTGCATAACAATTTTTACTCTTTTCATCATACTTTACGAACAAAAAGGCTAAAATAAGCATTAGATTGTTTATACAGGAACTTATGTACATTTTCAAAAAAAATTCAGATCCCCCTCCCCCCTTGATGCGCACATACTTAATGGAAGGCCCCTACTGGGACTAGCCCTGCTCGAAAGGTTTTGCTGATAGTTAAACTGATGTTGTCATAATTAACCGAGACAGAATTAGCTATTTAGAGTTAACATGTTTTCCCTTTGATACTCTACACAGGGCGCGGCACAGTGGTCACCGGTCGGCTGGATCACGGCGTCATAAAGAAAGGCGACGAAGCTGTCGTCATGGGCCACGGCAAATCCATGAAGACTACAATAACAGGTGGGTACTAGTATCCTGAAATCAGTACCCCAAAGTGGTAAAAGCATTCCCTTGTGCAGTCTGAAAAGAACCCTAACAGGTTGGCCGGACATTAAACTACCCCAAGAAATAAACGAATCACT
The DNA here is from genome assembly GCA_936440205.1 of Lepidonotus clava. Taxonomy (NCBI): domain Eukaryota; kingdom Metazoa; phylum Annelida; class Polychaeta; order Phyllodocida; family Polynoidae; genus Lepidonotus; species Lepidonotus clava. The sequence continues at coordinate 48,866,205 of OW387137.1, forward strand.
ATTTGTTAGGAAGTGATCCTCTTAGAAGAACTATTGATTGAAATAAGAGAAAGGTTGAATTTACAATGTTGAGTACTGGCACAAGGCGTTAGGCCAGTGGAAAACAGCATCTGGCAAACAATATTTCAGGTGTGCAAAATAGGTCAATGTCAATATTTCATAGACCCTTTTAGGATAAGGCCTAAAAAAAAAAAAAAAAAGGGTTGTGTTAAGTAACCCGACCTACCCTAAATATTTGACCCTGCCCTAACTTTTTTTTCAAGTTTTTTTTTTCCAAATATTTATAAATTCCATCAGAATTGACTAAATAAACATGGAAAAACATATAAATGCATAAGACATGAATTTCAAATTCTAGAAATTATTTTAGAGACTTTTTTTTCTTTTTTAAGGACCTCCCGGGACCAAATGTTAAAGTTACAAAACATAAAGAAATTAAATTAAATCAACCTACCTACCCAATTTTTAGTGAAAAAATCCTCGTTTATATGTAAATTATCGAAAATTAGCAGATTCAAGGAGGATTTTTTCACTCTAATGTATCATGAGCTCTGTCCTTTGTTCTTTTTGGAAAATAACGGATCTAAAAGACTGTTGTTCACACCTCTATTGTATTTTGAATTACTTGGGTCGCCACCTTCACGGTTGGTGCTTCTGGCCCCTACTACCTACCCACTACCCTCTCCCCACTTCTCCCCTCCCCCCTTCCACAGATGTTCATTGGTCCACTGCTGGTCTGTGTCTCCTCCCCCCCCCCTCCTCACACAGTCGGGTCGCACCTCTCAGCGTTGACTTACTAGGCCTATACCTGTCAATCATCAGTTATAATTAGGCTTCAGCCTATAAGGGCTTGCAGCACCGGCGTCGTAGTTGCGTCTGTCCGTAATTTGGCCGTCACCTTTCGCGCCACTGACTGTGTGTGGTCAAGTGCGACATCCCAGCCAATGAGGTGGACGCCTCTCAGCATTGGCTTTGTATATCACCTGTCAATCAGTTCATAGGTGTGCCTCCCAGCCCGAGCTGTTTCCCGTGGTAGCCCACGGTATGGAGCTCTGGACCAGCCAATCAGCAGGCTCTGTGCCACCACGGCTTCACTCGGTGCCCCTCTAATCCATTCTGATGGGTGAAGTGGCTCTACTAGTCCGTCCCTGACCTACTTAGCTCTTACATAATCACTTTGGGAAACAGTAGGTCTGATGCGACAGGCCAGATAGAACTTCTTTAGGCACAGCGATCTCTCAGTGTTCATTGGTCCACTGGTTTATTGGTCTGTTGCCCTTGACCAATGAGCGCAGTGCTTACAGTAGGCGGAATAACAGGTGCTGAGACTACGTGCTTCTCTGCGAAATCCGGTGGACGCATGCTTTAAGCCCAGCGTTGATTGGTCAATGGCACCTCGCATTGCGCAGCTCGGTCCCTCTCAGCATTGAGGGAGGCAGCAGGCCGTTCTGGGCCGCCGACCAGTGACACCTGTATACACCCTTCTTATGACTGCGCAGAGGCGTCCAGACCAAGGTGGCGGGAGAGCTTATATAGGACTATAGAGGGAATGGGAGTTGAGGATTTAACTTCATTTTTAAGTGCCTTTGGGGCGTACTTTTGATATATGGTGTATTATCAAAAATACTGACATGGTAAATTTGTTTTAATTTTAATATATGAATATTTCTGCGTGAAAACTTTGTAATAAGTGATTTCTTTAGCTATGAGACTATTGGAAACCCTTCAGTGCCCCTTTGAGTGTACAGACTAAGTCAGTGATTGCCAATTGTATGCAATTAACACCTGTGTATAGGGGCTCAAAAGGGGTGTCCAGACTGACTTTCTTGCCACCTGCATTGCCCATAGGTGACAATGACTAATATTTACTAATAATGACTAACACTGACTTTTAAGCACTTTTAATAACTTTTAACCACTGTTAGGCACTTTTAAATGCTTTTATACACTCTTCCAGAGGAGTGATGACAAGTGACTAACGGCGACTAATATTGACTTAAAGTGACCAACCCTGACTTTTAAGCGTTTTTAAGCAGTTTTAACCACTGTTGGACAATTCTAATGGGCATTAGGCAATGTTACAGAGCAGTGGCGACTAACAGCGACTAACACTGACTTTTAAGCGCTTTTAACAACTTTTAACCACTGTTAGTCACCTTTAAATGCTTTTATACACTCTTCCAGAGGAGTGACGACAAGTGACTAACAGCGACTAATATTGACTAAAAGTGACTAACTCTGACTTTTAAGCGTTTTTAAGCAGTTTTAACCACTGTTGGACACTTCTAATGGGCATTAGGCAATGTTACAGAGCAGTGGCGACTAACAGTGACGAACACTGACTTTTAAGCACTTTTAACAACTTTTAACCCCTGTTAGGCCCTTTAAAAGGCTTTTATACACTCTTCCAGAGGAGTGATGACAAGTGACTAACGGCGACTAATATTGACTAAAAGTGACCAACTCTAACTTTTAAGCGTTTTTAAACAGTTTTAACCATTGTTGGACAATTCTAATGGGCATTAGGCAATGTTACAGAGCAGTGGCGACAAACAGCGATGAACACTGACTTTTAATTACTTTTAAGAACTTTTAACCATTGTCAGGCACTTTAAAAGGCTTTTATACACTATTCCAGAGGAATGGTAGCAAGTGACTAACGGCGACTAATATTGACTAAAAGTGACCAACTCTGACTTTTAAGTGTTTTTAAGCAGTTTTAACCACTGTTGGACAATTCTAATGGGCATTAGGCAATGTTAGAGAGCAGTGGCGACTAACACTGACTTTTAAGCACTTTTAACAACTTTTAACCACTGTTAGGCACTTTTAAATGCTTTTATACACTCTTCCAGGGGAGTGATGACAAGTGACTAACGGCAACTAATATTGACTAAAAGTGACTAACTCTGACTTTTAAGCATTTTAAAGCAGTTTTAACCACTGTTGGACAATTCTAATGGGCATTGGGCAATGTTACAGAGCAGTGGCGACTAACAGCGACTAACACTGATTTTTAAGCACTTTTAACAACTTTTAACCACTGTTAGTCACCTTTAAAGGCTTTCATACACTATTCTAGAAGAGTGATGACTTGTGACTAATGGCAACTAATATTGACTTAAAGTGACTAACTCTGACTTTTAAGCGTTTTTAAGCAGTTTTAACCACTGTTGGACAATTCTAATGGGCATTAGACAATGTTACAGAGCAGTGGCGACTAACAGCGACTAACACTGACTTTTAAGCGCTTTTAACAACTTTTAACCACTGTTAGTCACCTTTAAATGCTTTTATACACTCTTCCAGAGGAGTGACGACAAGTGACTAACAGCGACTAATATTGACTAAAAGTGACTAACTCTGACTTTTAAGCGTTTTTAAGCAGTTTTAACCACTGTTGGACAATTCTTATGGGTATTAGGCAATGTTAAAGAGCAGTGACGACTAACAGTGACTAACACTGACTTTCAAGCACTTTTAACAACTTTTAACCACTGTTAAGCACTTTAAAAGGCTTTTATACACCATGCCAAAGGAGTGGTGACTAGTGACTAACAACGACTAATATTGACTTAAAGTGACTAACTCTGACTTTTAAGCAGTTTTAAGCAGTTTTAATCACTGCTGGACAATTCTAATGGGTTTAAGGCAATGTTAGAGAGCAGTGGCGACTAACAGCGACCTACAGTTACTTTTAAAGGTGATAGAAAGAGAAATGCTACGGAATAATTAGAACTACTTTTTATCAAAGTAATGTATCCACTGCACGTAACCCTCAAATTAAATATACCATTCATAAGATGTCTTGTCTATAGTTGCTTAGTTTTTCATCTTAAAATATTTTTGACCATTAATTTTCAAGTCACAAAATGTTTGAGTGCTTTCTCACCAGTCGGCGCAAGCTGTTCAAATGAGTGATGTAATATGTGCCACACCAACTCTTAATACGTTCTTAGAATATTAGCTGTGCGCAAATTTTATTCCCTGCTTCACACATAGTTTTCTCACATGTGCATCATTATGTGTGACTCCAAAATTTAATTCCACTGGGTCACAAAAAAGAACTGTAAGCAGGGATCTCCCTAGGCGTGCGGGATGCGGGATTCCCGCATCATGGTTTTTATTCCCGCACTGAGCTCCTGAAGTGTGGGCCATTCCCGCGTCCTGTATTATCAGTCCCGATTTTATCAGTGGTTCAGCTTGAACATTTTTTTAGTTCAGCGTTCAGTATATCTTATGGTTCAAAACAAGTTTCTAAGTCAGAATAAGTTCAGTTGAACTTAGTGGAACCCCTTTTGAAAAACCTCACCCACGCATTTGGTTCAGGTGCTTGAATACTTTTGAACCAAATATTGGTTCAAAAGTGTTCAAACAGGTTCAAAATTGGTTAAACTTTTGTTCACGACGACTTAGATTACGCTGCTGGCCCCTATTCTAAGTGACCTTTGGTTCAGTTTGGTTTGATCTCACTTGAACAGAAAATAGGTTCAAGGAAGGTTCAAAGTTGGTTCAAGAGATGTGGATCTTGTGGGGACCACACTGCAACTCAGCAGGCAAATCAATACTAGACCAAAAGCATTACTGATCTATTTAGGGTATCTTCAGGATACCTATGAGACAGTCGATTCTATGCATGTAAAAAAATTTGGGTAGGTCTAAACTGGCACTATAGTGACAATCTGGAAAAAATATAAAACTAGCCTAGACAGTGACAGCAGCAACAAAACTTGTTGACAGTGTGACGCCTATGTTTAAACATTGAGATGTAATGATTGTGACAGTGACTCAGGCCTAGATATCTATTATTTTTTAGATAAGATATTTTGATGGTAGGTAGGGAAAAATGACACTACAGTGACAAATCTTTGAATCATTTAAATCTTAAATCTGTGTGACACTGACAGCACCGGAGAACTTATTGACAGTGTGACGCCTATGTTTTAACATTGAATGGGAATGATTCAGACACTGACAGTGACTTAGGCCTAGACATATTAGAACTCAGATTTAATATTTTGATGGTAGGTACGAAAAAATGACACTGCAGTGACAATTTCACAAATAATTTAATCTTTGAATCATAAATAAGTGCTTTTGGAGCCTCCATTGACAGTGTTGGAAGGGGCTTAGGCCTGAGTCAAGTCATTTTGTCATCGCATCTGTAAAATATTATTGCAAACGTATCTAGGCCTAAAAAAATCAAAGCATATGATATTTAGGACTCAGAGATACAGAAGAACATAGATATATACATGGATTTCATTTTGATAGGCCTAATAAGGTCTAAATAATTATTTTTCAGATTGCCAGTGTCCGACCAATGCGTGTTAGGCCTCTAGCCGAGTTTAGGCCTAGATTTCAACGGTATCATTCCAAATGCTGGAAAAAAGATATAAACTAACCGTTAAGGCCTGTGCTGGAGTCCTCAATGCGTTTCAATGCGTATATCCTCCACGATTGATGCGTTTAATATCATCCTGGTTTCCTGAGTTCAATGTATAGGTCCAGGCGTGATCCCGGCCTAAGCCTAAGGCTTTCGGGCGACGCCATCTTGTCAAGCCCCTCCTCGTGTCCGATCGATCCAATGTTTTGCCTTCGATACGAACGCATGGTTCCCGCATGAATTGTCAATGCGTTGTATGCGTTTAAGGGGGTCCAGACTCCAAAATATATATATTGAAACCATCATATAGCGCTGTAATCCAGGTATCGAAGCGGCGAAAGAGGAGCCTCCCGCCAAAACGTCCGACCGCAGCGACTACACCCGGCCGAGTGACAGTGTCAAAGGTGGGGCGAAGAATGCCGAAGATACCCGAATACCGCCGAAGCTAGCCTAGCGGGACGACGCCATATTGAAAAAATATGACGAAATAACGAGTTTGATTCCGCGTTGGTATATCTTATCTGTCCAACTTGGAACTATTTGCCCTTGTCCTACTGGTAGAATATATCATAATTGATATTAATATTCGATCAAATAAATCCAAATGATGGTATTTTTGCTCAGAATCGGTCTGAAGATATCGGTAAAAAAGGCCTATCTGATACCACAGCGATCTCGACTCCGGGCGTTTATGTCTAATTTGTCAAATTTGGGACGAAGTTCACGCATCCTCCTTGTTCTATATATCATAATAATATCTCAGGTAAGGCCAAATAATCCCAAATAATCGTTATTTTAGCTCAGGATGAGTTTAAGCATTTTACCACCTAACATCCCTTTGTCTTCATAATAGACTCGTCCAGGTATATCTTTATAGTGGACAGGTCCGGATTATTCCATTCTAGTAGGGGTGGAAGGTTAGACGCTTCACTCTATGATCTCTACCACAACACGCCGAGGTCGCTGCGGCGAACAAATCGTCTCCAGCTTTCTGACTATAAGAATGAGCCAGTCAAGCCTAACGGCGTAGTCCAAAGTGTTTCAGTGTATGAAAGGCCTAGCTTTGACTGTCTCATAATAATAATTTATTATACCCTTAATAACTATGAACAATACATCGTACATTATTTACAGAATATTCCATATACAGTTGAGACCCACTTAACGACCACTTCACTAAGGAGACCACCTCATTTAAAGACCACTTTTTGGTCAGACCGGAATTTTTTCCCTCTATTTCATGTTTGATTTAGCTTCGGTCTCTAACTCTAAGTGAGGGCCTCACTGAAAGACCACCCAAAATTCAGTCCCAAATGACAATTTTCCACCTGTAATGCGACCAGTTTACTACAAAGTCCTATATTAGCAATCATTTAAGTCGCCCCAACTCCCTCAGAAGCCTAGCCTCTAACAAGGTGTCATAATATCGCACCTAAGTCACCCCATACCCCTCTCATGTCTCAGAATTACCAAAATTTTCATTTGTATGATTTTTCGTGTAGGAAATATCCGTGCTTTGTGAAAAAAGGGTATATTTTAAAGCCTAAAAGTCAGCGATTTTGGAAAAATAGGGGTGTTTTTTGGGTCAAAAGTTCGTGAAAAGGGGTACTTTTTGAAGTTGGAGAACACTGAGTTCTGTATCTGAGTGGGTACCGGGGAGATTGGGCAACAGATGCTCGAAAATTGATAAATGTTTATTTAAAGTCACCAGGGGCTATATGTTAAAGGAAAGCTTGCACATAACTACAGGATGATTATTTTTCAATGAAATCAATCCAGCTTGTTCTTCATAACTTGCATTATAGATGTACAAAAAATTGCAGGAAAATTATCAGTTTACACACAGTTATGGGATATAAAAAAAGTTGTTTTTTTATTTCATTTTTAAGGGAAATCCCCTTGGTTATGACGTAGCAAGGGGAGTTATTGGGGAATCCCATCTGCCCTTACAAGGGAATCCCCATTCCTGTAGAATTTGTAATCAAGGCCATACTCTCTAACCCAACTTATAAGTTATATATATTTGGCCCAATACAACATATAATGAAATAAAATATATATCAATCTACAACAATTCATTAATCAGGGGATCCAAAAATAACTTTAGAATGAATTCCCATAATTGTGACGTAGCAAGGGGAGTACTGAGCAGTTCAATATTAGGGGAATTCCCAAAATAAATTACCATCCTGAATAATTCCCTCAGACTTTGAAATTTTCATATCTTTACTTTTGAAATATTTTTAGAATACAAAAGTCAAGTTAATTATACGAAACATAGCACTTCATGAATTTATGTGCAAGGTTTCCTTTAAGATATCTTTTACATGGTACTTCCTAGAAAAAGATTTCGAGTATCAAAACCTCCTTTTCCCTGCCCTTATTATGTAGATTTTTATAAGGGCCTCATATCTCTGGAGTTATTCTTTTTTTTTACTAAAAGTGAGACACTATTCAAAATCTACTGGATTGCCTGATAATGGATTAGTTATGAAAATATGGCCCCTGCTATTTCCCAGCACGAGTGCTTGTTAATATGATCAAATAGATACCTTATAATAGCCTGCACCCTTCCCACACATACCTTGATAATGATGTTTTTTTTATTTGTAATGTGTTATGGCCCATCCTTTTCGAAAATGGCCCCTTGAAATTTGGGAAGATGGGCCATTTGATACTCGAACAAAAATTCTAGGGAGAACCCTGTGTAAGTCATATTTCTATGGTTAGTTAAAACTAACCATAGAAAATAGTATTGGTGCAGCCTGTATTCTAATGGTATGTATGGCGCATGTGACGTCACAAATACCATTTACAATGCTTATCAGGTGGTGCATGGATCTAGCCTGCCTGACTACTCGTTGAGAGTAATGTCTCATCAGGAAAAGTTTGATAGTTTTCTGAATTATTAAGCAATTTTCATAATTTTTTCGCTGTATAATCATAGTATTAGACTGGAAAAGTTGGCACTGCGCGGCATTCTCTATCTATCACCTTTAAGGACTTTAAATGTTTTTTAGCCACTTTAATAGAGTAGTGGCCAATTGCAATTTATGGCTACTAACTTCTGTTATAGAGTTTTTACGATATTTAGAGAAGATTTTTGAAGCAATATGAAAGATTTGGCGTCAAATTGAAGGTTTTTTTTCAAAACAAAATTATTTTTTCCTGCCAAGCATGTACAAAGTCAATTCCCTACTCCCTAGCTTGGGCATTCAGTAGTACACTACAGGGCGGTTCGTCATTAACCCATAAACGAGTTGGTACATTACAAATATTCATCTATATGGTAACAAGGTTTATCCACAGATAATAATGTTTCTGAATAACTAATAATGTTATCCTATTCCTACTACATATCATTACAATGGGCCAAATTCTCGTTTCCTAAACGAAATCGATCTTTATAAATTTGGTGATCTCTTTACTTGTTCTTTATACTGCTGTCCGTAAATCACCAATCTTCTTAAAACATCTTTTTTTTATATAAATATTATTTGTACATGATCCATGCCAAATTGATAATGATTTTTTCACTAATAGATCGTTTACGATCTTCATTACATGTTTCTTGTTTTCAGCCTATGTTACCTGAACACAACTTTTTTTTCGGCCTAAGATTCCCATATGCTGAGGGTTCTGTGATGAGACCATCCTTGCGCACCGAGTGCAGTGCTCTGTCGCTGCGTGCAGACAATCAGGGACCTCAGCAGGTTGTCGTGTAGACCGCTCGCTGAGGCTGAGAACCCGATGAAGCGTAATGTTAAAGCACCAGAATTATATTTATGTTTTAACCATACGAGAATGCAGCTGATGCAGTGTTTTAGAATTCGTTTTTAGAATGTTTTGAAATACATTGTGAATTTATTCTATACATTGTTTCAAAGTAACAATGTGCCAAGACCTTTCCTGAAATTATCTTTGGACTGTTCTTTCAAAACGTATACATATTCCTTGTTTAACGTAGTATCAGCATAATCTCCTCACATATGGGAAAGGAAATACCACTGTTGCTGTTGCAGATTACATGTATATCAAACATGTAGAATAATAATTTTCTTCCTTTTCGAAAATGAATTTTGAAAACACCTACAAAATTAGTACGACAGGATAGTGTGATTGGCAAAAAAATATATCTTGGATTCGTGACTTCATGCTTTATGTAAGGATATTTCTAGACATTTAAATCCCACTTTGCTTTATCCTTCAGGGGGCCATTCTCTCACTGAGAAATCCATTGAAGTGAAAGTGAATTTCAAATGGTCCAAAGTTTTTATAACATCGGCTTCTGAAAACGAGACCAGTGACTTTTGATACCTAAATTCTTTCTATGAAGACCCCTGTTCATGACTTCAAATGAACAGGAACTAAATTTGAAATGATAGGCCATCCAAAGTATTATCTGCATTGAGAGTTTAATTTGTGAAACCATATATGATATACAAGATTAAACAATGCAGGTATAGTGTTGTTAGTACGTTTTGTAATCACCCACAAATGTCCATCAGGAGGTAGTATGTTTGGCAGAAAACCCTGGATTCATGGCTTGGTAAACGAAAATTTCAAGTAACAATTCTGAAAATAATCTTTGCATTTAAAAACCCCCATGTGATATCAGAGATTTTGACCTTGCAGGTATTGAGATGTTTCACCAGATCCTGGACCGTGCGGAGGCCGGTGACCAGTTGGGGGCGCTCATCCGGGGCCTGAAGAGGGACGACATACGGAGAGGCCACATCCTGGCCAAGCCCGGCTCCATCAGCATGCACAACCGCTTCAAGGCACAGGTCGGTTAATCTATCAGAAATCAGTTGTGGACATAAGTCCTAAAACCCAGGGGCCAGTTGGGCCCCAAGCTTTTGAAATTCAGGGACTGGCAGCAAAATCTAGGGGTCCTCACTAAAATAACTTAAAACCCTGTTAATTTCATGGTGCCAGTCGAGCCCCTAAACCAGAAAACTTAGGGGCCGACCCCCTTTTTTAGGCCCTTGGGCCCCCGGGCCCCTGGTTATGTCCATCCCTGCAGAAATCACTTTTTCCTTAATTTTTCACGTTTTCTTATAGTGTGAATGTATTTAACAAAGTAATTGGAGTAGAATGATGTTTAGAAATATTCCTATCTTGTTATCAGTTTTTAACTTTGAATTAAGACGATGATGTTTGAGTTTTAAGCCCACTCTTGAACTAAGAACTTTGAAAGATTGTGATTTAAAAAAACAAACTTTTACGCCCTCGAAACTAATGCCTGCCCGTTTGCCATTCTTAGGAAAACATTGTTGAATCGCCCCAAATGGCTGAGGACTTTATACACTATTTATTTGGGCTGCCCATAAGCTAACAGGGCCAACAATGTTTTGATGTTATCTGCCCTGATGGCTGAGTGCAAGAAAAAACATTAGTCTCTGACAATATCCCACACTCTCGTAGGTGTACTTCCTGAGCAAAGACGAGGGCGGTCGCGAGAAGCCGTTCACGAAGACATTCCAGGCCCAGATGTACTGTAAGACGTGGGACGGTCCCGTCTTCCTGGAGCTGCCCGAGGGCAAGGACATGGTGATGCCCGGAGAGGACACCAGTCTCACCTTCATCCTCAAAAAGTCCATGGTTAGTATTGAAACTTTACTAATATCCTCAAAAAGTCCATGCTTAGTATTGAAACTCTAGTTTCATCTTCAAAAAGTCAATGGTTGGTATTGAAACTTTATCTTCATCCTAAAATAGTTCATGGTTAGTATCAAAGCTTTACTAATATCCTCAAAAGTCCATGGTCAGTATTACAATTTTAGTATCATCCTAAAAAATCCATGGTTAGTATAAAACCTTCCCTTCATCCTCAAAAAGTACATGATTAAAATTCCAAGATCAGTCTATGATTTTAAAAAAAAGAAAAAAAGAAAAATCACCTATACTGAAAAAAACTGACTTGTATCTCCTTAGAAGAGTCCAGCTCCCTACAATATCATGGGGACAGCAATTTAAGACCAAGTGACCAATGTTAATTAATCCATGATGTAAAATTATTTTCAGGTGGTGGGAAAAGGAATGCGATTCACAATGCGTGATGGTACCTCCACGTTAGGATACGGTGTCGTCTCCGAACTGTGCGACGACATCAACATCGAAGCCTTAGAACTCGAGCGCAAAACTGCCAAGAAAGCCCTCAAGGCCCAGCAAGACAGCTGAAGTCTAGAATAGTCCAAAATATCTATGTTACTTATTTGAGTCCTTTACTAAAGTACAAAAGGACTGAAGAGATATTCCATGTATTGGAGATACATTGTATGTTATTTGCCATAATCATGAGCTCTTGGAAGAATCTTTATAGCTTTATGTTGGGTGATGAGATGAAGGTCTTTTCATGTAAATACAGAATTGATTCAGGTAGCTGAACTTTATGTACAGAGACAAGGTTATAAAATGTCTGTAAGGATAAAACTGAATCGAAACAATTTATCCTCTTGTATTTTCTTTAGCAGTAGCCTGGTCAGGTTTAAATGAATGTGTGAAAGAATAGATTGTCTTTGCTTTAGTAAGTATATTATGACTATCGGCTGCATTATGGTTCAATGTTATGCTCAGCTGGCTTTTTTTTTTGCAATAAAATGTACCCACAAACTTTGCTTATCTCATAAATTACTTTTTCCTCCTTAATTCTATTTTAGTCTGTTACCTAATGAACAGTGCCAGTAAGGATGTACTTAAAGCAAGATGTCTTAAGTTGACTGGTAAATTTTTCCTTCTAAGAATAACTCACATTTATATTTACCTATCTTATCTACCTGTATTTTATCTACCTGGCTTTGCATGATCATTTAAGAAGATATATTATAGGGACTCAAAAGCATTGTAATGCTACGAAGTGAGTTTTGAAATCTTGCATCGACGACTGGAAGCAATAGCTCAAAAGCAGTGTACTACTACGAGGTGACAGAATTTTAAAGATACATGTAGCTGGGGAATCCTCCATCGACTATTGGATCTTGCATATTGATTTTGGTATTTAAAAAAAAAATCTTTTTGTGCGGTACCATGGGAACACAAGCTCTAGCCCCAGTCTGTAAATATGAATTTAACAAGAAAATGAAGACGTGTATAATACGTTTATTGACATAATTGTTCCAGCATTTTGCTCAAGCTCGCTGAGATATTTTGCTTTTTGTTAACAATTCAAACAGTAACCTCCCGTAAGTTCTTTCTTACTGAAGATGAGACCAAAACTTAGCAGACATAAATCTTTGAGATATTAGATAACATACAACACTTAATAACAGTTTTGGGAGTCCAAACCACTATCAATATCCCAATATAAATGTACAAAGTGCATTGCAGGTTTTAAGGTTATCTCAGATGACTATCAGACGTATAATTTATTGCGTACTCGTCTACAAGATTCTTTGTAAAACACCTTTGTTCCTTAACAATGGCTCATTACTGTGATTGTCTCATAACATTCAATAGACTTTCAGGTATCTTGATGTCAGAGAAATATTCTCTGAAAGATTTGCTCTGGAATGAAATAGAAGAAGGGAACAAAACAAATAATCAAATATTCAACATTTGTTCTTTGGCAGTACTGCGTATGAAACAATGGAGGGTGTGTTAATACAAGAACTGTTGGGGCATCCGAGTCACGTCATAAAAGAACAAGGAGCGGTACATATGACACAACTTTTAATACTCAATACCCCGAATACGCACCGCTCAACATGCGGTTGATACACATCTACTGATAAAAACCAACACTAATTATTGTATCAAGGCAAGTAACCCTCCAAGTGCAAAGGAGTAACTTTAAGTTTTGAATAACTGGATAATAATCTCAGATCAACAGTCTGTGCTCCCGCATACTCCAGGACATAGTGGCTATATAAAAGTGGGCTGCAAAGACCGATGTTTCTTTCAAAACAATTCCTTAAAGGTTTACCTATAAATATACATTTTAGGGGTGAAGAGGTCAACAAAGCGGAGCCACACATAATGAAGTTGATTTGTACCTTATGCTTACATAATGTAGAACACATTAAAAAACTGCACTGTCATTATTTGAATCTCACTTTTGCCATTGAAATGAAATGATTATAGTAACATGTCATAGTAACTTGGTATCCAGTCCAAGTTAGACTAACCACAACTCATCTTAGAATTGGGCATGATTTTAGATGAAAAAAAAGCCAAATTTATCATGGAACGTGCAAGTCTTGCATATATACAATATGAATATAAACACAAATGCATTTGGAAGCTGCCATGACATATACATTCAAATCACAATAAGTTGTTCAATATCTCGGCACTGCCCCTCTCTTGAGAAAACTGTTTCAACGACACATATTTAGTTCTAAAGTTATTTATATTCAAGTTACTAAATTAAAATATAGAATAACAACACACATAGATATGTATTTATGTGAGACGTGGCGATGATGTGTCCAGTTAAGGATAGAGAAGGGTTATCGACGGCCTTTTCAGTAAAATTGGAACATTTTCCTTAATAATGCTTATTCCTTGATGTACAATATATCGAATTAAAGGGCAGATTTTTCTCTATCTAATGATATCCATAGTTCATTAGTAAAATGTAAAATAGAAAAAAAGGTTATTAAAGAGTGATTTTTTCACTTTTATTTTTTGAATGTCGATATCTTCATAAATAACCTATCCTTAGCTCTGAAACTTTACATGCAGTACAAGAACTTTAATGTGGAGGGAACTGTGTCTCACTTTTTTGTTATAGGTCCTGGTTTTTATTTTATCTGAAAAAACGGGTAAATTTTTAATATTTTTTTAACATTTTTTTTCATTATTTTCTAAAAAAATAACCAGGACTCATATACAAATTCTGAGACACAGTTCCCTACATAAGAATGTTTTAAATGTACATTCAAAGTTTCAACTGAGTACTTAAAGAATTAGGTGAGATATCTACCTTCAAAAAATAAAAGTTAAAATAACAAATTTGTTTTCATGACACATTTACTTGGTCAAGTTTCAGCAAATCAATATATAGTATGCATGACCATGTAGAGGGCATATTCAAGTTTAAATATCAAAACTATTGGCCAGATATTCCTAAAAACGAATCATGAAAAGACAAAATATGCTACTATCGCAAATTACACCATGATAACCCTTGTCTATCCTTAAAAAAAAACAAAAAAAAACACAACATAGATATGTATTTGTGTTGGAAAGATTACAAGTCTAGAATATAACTTTTTGTACAATATCTGCAGTCACTCGTCTCTATACGTTTTCCGATTTTTATCTCTTAGAATCCGACTAACCATCTATGAGATAAATGCAAATACATTTATGATACAATAAACCTTACATTATGAGACAATGGTGACAAACACTCTCTACACACAGACACACATATATATATAGTAAGAGTTGTTGATGTCAATTCATATGTTGTGAACATTTAGATGATACACCTTTTCAGGATTTTTGAAGGTCATCTGGTAAAGGTCTTTTATTATACCTTAGTGTGATACAAGGTTAGTAGTTAAGAGTTTAACTCAGGGCGATACAAACCTGGGTGATAACCAGCCTTGTATCACACTGCAGTGTGATACAGAAAATTTTTATTTTTCTAAAATTCATGAAAAAATGAAATCATTTAGAATTAAAAAATCTAACATTTGCATTATCTGCACAACGTTCCTAGCTACATTTTACTGCTTACTGTTTGTCGATTTGATGGATATCAAAAGAGTTATATGAAAAAACATAAAAAAAATGTGCAGCATCACAGTCCCACCATCACTGATTGCTGTGCATCCTTTCTTGGGAGCTCAGATCTAACAGAAAAGGTATAATAAATCCATAACCAACCTCAAAGGGAGTACTTGGGCGGTTATCACCCCTCGCCGGGACCCCGATATCAGCCCTCGGCTGGCCCTTCGGGCCCTGGCCTCGGGCTGATATCGGGGTCCCGGCGAGGGGTGATAACCACCCTTGTACTCCCTTCTCGGTTGGTTATATGTATTGTATAGGTGACCTTTCCATTATATCTAATGGCCCCATTGACAAATCTCAAAGGTCATTAAAAGTCAGTTTTCGTGAAGTCAGTACTTAGCATTACACAATTGGTACGCACGAATCGCTGTAATAACCCCTGTAGTCTGCCAAAATGAGTATTTTGGAGTATCGCTATATGGGGTATATGTGTATTTTGTTATATAAGGCATCTTACTCTCTTTCAAAACTCCGTAGACAATGAAGTCTCATTGAGAATTGTAAATCGATAAATGCTTGGTGCAATATCAGTGCTAAACGTAAGCTGAAAAATTATAACAAAATACAGTCTTGAAGGTAAATATCCCTGCCTCATCAATAGTTTGTAAAGTATATATCACAGTTCATAATTTGTTCTCAGATGAGTTGAGCAGTTCAATTGAACTAATATTTGCAAAGTTCCAGACCACCATGAGGGTAACTGAAAGAATACATGTTCAAAGGATCCATGGTGTTTCTTTGTCTAATGATTAATTCTCATGGTTTGGTTTATTCATAGAATGTATCTCAAAAGGTTTCAAGATATTGATATTCATGTAAGTATTTGATATTGTAAGTAGACACGTATCCTGGTAAATATATATATGGTTCTATATGCCATGAGCTAAGAACAGTATAAGTAACCTGGGAAGATAGTGGGACATTTATTATACCAAGATACTTGTTGTATAATTAGTTTCTGAAGAAGCCACAATGCCCTTTCAGACTGACCTTTTTCTTGTTATATCGTAATCTTAGGATATACACAATTCCGTCTGAAGAAAATGGATACCTGATTACTTGGAAAGTTCTGGTTCAAATTCTAACGAGATTGGCATAACAACAATCCAATCTCCATATAAATGCTATTTCTCTTAGATTTAGCAGTGCATAGCTTTGCGTAACTTTGTGGAATTTGTCTCTAGCAGAATATTTGGGAAAATTTACAAAGGTATGCTGTGTAAGTACTTCTTCTGTAAGTTTCTTAAAGAATACCATTAACATTTCTCTTTTTCCTATTCCCAAAAGGGTTCTGAGTAAGTGCATTGTGAAATTACAGGGCTACGTTAAACGTTATTGTTTAAGTTTCCCTAAAGGTACCATGCAAATTAAAACAAAAAGTATTGTATTGAGTTTCTTGCGAGGAGATGTAGGTTGTGTTATAACAATGCACGATGATCCTCGGTCAAGTCTTTTGCTAAGTCTGAAATGTAAACTTTTAGTACTTCATAAGGTCCTGTCTTACAACACCAACACTATAATATAACAATTTTAAATGTGAAATACAATAACAGATGTAAAAACCCCTTCACTAGGCCTTGTTCTAAATTAACACTAAAACATTTTTGATTCATTACCAGATTTAAAAGCTGCTGGTTTAAGTCTTTCGTTGAACAACTCTGTTCAATATTTGGTTAATTGAAGGCTCCTAGTTTAAAGGGGCAGTATCATCAGTGACAATGTCGTGGACTACTATGTTGTAACTAGTCAGAAGTGCTCCGAATTTGTGATATGACCAATGATATTGTCTGATGACATAATGAAAGAGTAAAACAAGGCACCACTCTCCTGATGTTAACTTTGCGTAGACAGACATAAAGTTACCGATGGAAGGATGATACCGCCCCTTTAAATCTTATGTAATACCATGCTGTTTAACATTGGCTGCAGAGTAATTCCTCTAAAGGGGCGGATACAGGATTTTAGAAAAGGTGGGGGGGGGGGGGGGGGGGGGGCAGCAGAAAGGTTAATTTCTAAAACAGCATGCATTTACGCCAATGCGCGCATAATTTTCCCTTCTATTTATAGTTTAGGGGTCCACCAAAACGGGGAGGTGGGGAGTCAGGACCCCCTGGATCTGTCCCTGCTCGAGATACCTTCTTGTAAAGGAAGTCAGATTATTAATACATAAAAGGTCCTTGTGCAGTAACACTAGATCTTGGCATAAGCAAGGCCATATTCTACAATTACATCAACAAGTTATGGTCCGTGAAAGGTGCGTAAGTTGAGGTCAGGTCAGGTAGATGAAGGCGGTGTCTTTTCAGCAGGTTTGTTCGCTTCACTGCTCGTCAAGTATAAGATGTGGGAATATATACACCAAACCTGAAACATATACAAACAACTACCATTGGACAGAGGATGACATCAGCAGGTAAATCTTTCCCGTTCAAGAACGACATTGTCTAGACTTATCATATATCAAGTTCATGGCAATACATCAGGGAGCAAAGAGAAAGGTTATTTTTCCAAAATACTGGTTGCAATTGCAAACAATTACTTTACACAACATGTTTTTAATACAAAATGAGGTTATGTTTACCCTGAAATCCAATTGAAAAGAAATGAACAAATATTGTTCTTTGTTTATAGCAGGATATCATATGATTTTACAATTGAAATCAAATAATTTGGAGTCAGGTTAAAGCTCAACTTACCTCGACTGCCATGCATAGTGCCCGCGCGGCAGACAAGAGGCCGATACCCAGGTACTGTATGGCAGCGTGAATGCCAAGCGATGTCAGAACGCCCATGTAATGCGCGTAGATCCACATTGGGAGAACCTGCAGTCCAGCAATAGCCGTCACTCCCATCGGGGTCTTGAAATCTGAAACAGGTAGCATTCATCAGGTTATCCATATTATCAATAAATATGCAGCTGCTGTAGATCTACATGGGAACCCTCACCTTACCCTAATTCTCTATATTTTCTATACAAGAGAATACATATTTTTCAGTCCTTTGGACTGAAGAAAAATGCTTTAGTGGTGAAACGTAATCATCTATACTAATCAATGCCTTGTGGCACCACTCTTGCTGGCAACACAAAAGAGATGCTCACTTCATTTCATTTCAATGTTTGATTTTCAATTACGCTTGGGACAGGACCAACAATATTTTGCTCTCCCAGATTTTATGCTCTTGCCACCTTAAAAGTATTTTGAACAATATTGGCTGTTTGGAGGCTGTAAAGTACCTTAAACTTGAAGGACAACTCGTCCCATTACTGCAATGAGGTTGTAACCAGCACTCTCAATAGAAAATGTTACAACCATTTCACACTTAGTGGATCATTAGTGCAAAAGATTAGCGGAAGGCGTAAAGATTCGAAATCCCTTCAACCTAAACAATATATTCATGTTTTGAAACGAAATGCGGGCTTTAACTTTTTATGAATCTATTGGACTATTTCTAATGCAATTTACTCTTTTGGTATATCAAATGCAGGCATCAAATTTATATCACTCTATTTAATCATTTTTAATGCAATTTCCTCTGCCTGTACAGTGGCCCATATATTTGGTCTATGGGGCATTGACCAGTGAAGCTTATCATCAATATAATCTCTACATAATATTGAGATATCACTGACAGACTAGACTGTCGGTGTGTGCCTCCTGCTGTCTTCCCACCCAGTTACATAACAAAGTCTGGTCATTTCCTACACCTTATCGCAGTATGTAGGTGGCTTGCCCATATATAAGACCTGAGGAATCTTGTCCTCTCCATCAGTTCTCTCAAGGAACATTTCATTGATCAACTCACCTCCTCAAGATGAAGGCTGTTCTCGCTCTTTTGGTGAGTAAAAATTCTATTTTTCTTTCAAAAACCTTGGATTAACCCAAATTATACTAAAGTGCCAATTATGATCCAAAACTCTAAATATTTTATATCTGGCAATATAATTATATGAGATAATAAGCCACATTTCATTTTTTAAGGTTTGTCACCATCCAATTACCTTAAGATGGTTTGTAGTCTTCTAATTTTCCATGGCATTTGAATTAAATTATTAATCCATCTAATATGAAACAGATCTCAGGCTGCCAAACCACGAAGTAAGATAATGTTAAAAAAAGTTTATATGGTTGCCCAATGGACACAAATATTTTAAAGATAAATTTTGACTCCTGGTATTAGCTTTACGTTAATAACAAAATCTATCCCCTTTTAATTGCAGGCTTTTGCCCTTGTGGCCTATGCCCAGGAAGGTTCGAAATGCGTTTCTGTCAGTCCCGTGGCCAGCTTTGACTACGCAAAATTTGAAGGCATGTGGTAAGTAAAAAGACTGAATGTTTCCTCACTAGACAATGGATAAGATTTGTAAATGTTATATCAGAAATCCTAAAACTTAATTAGAATATATCCTACTTGGTCATTTACTCTCCAATTCTCACATTTTCGTAGGTACGAGATTGGGTACATCCGTAATGACGGACCTGCTGGTTTTGAGGACGGATGCTTCTGCAGCTTCTCTAACGTCACAAAGGACTCCACTGGTGAAAAAGAGGGAGATTCTCTCTACTCCTACGTCTGCAACCTTGATGAGCCAGAAGGCCTTCAGAGCATCTTTGAGAGTAAGTTTCTGCTCACATTATATTGAATATCTGCATAATAGTTTTCAAATAATTTAATTCAGTAAGACCTTTATAATCAAGGAATTAATCTGAAAAATAAAAGCACTGTAAGAAGAATACCAGGATCTGGTTATTGATAAAGGTATTTGATGTTATTCTTTTGATATCAGATATCTTCCCCAAGTAACTATATCTAGTAAGATTTTGATTTCCTTTATAAGAATATTTAGCTGCCTCTGGTTTTATCCATGACTTTATCATTTAGTGATTGTTTTCAAACCTGAAACTGTGCATCACCCTTGACCCTGCTTTTTTCTTATTCACAACCTCCCCAATGTGACATTCATTTGACCTTCCTTAGCTGAGTTGAAAGACATGAGGCCAGCAGGCAAGTGGAGCCAGGTTGTGCTTGGAGAGCCCTTCGCCAGCCACTCCTTCACTGTGCTGGACTTGACTGATGACTATGCTCTGGCTTATCGCTGTGGGGACTATGCCATCGCTGACTCCTACACTGTCCAGGTATATATGTGCCACTAATACATTTGGTTGGAATGTAACATTGTTTTTGAATACCAAGGTTTAATAGTTTCAGTTTTCAAAATACAGAAAAAAGGTTAAGTGCACAAAAAAAGCAAGCTTCATGAACCTGATTAGAGAGTTATACATATTGTATACACCATATTGGATTATAATTTTTATATTATTATTTGGTCTATTAATGATACAATATTTAGATGTGGCCTGCTTTGAGGGTTGTTTAAAACTTTTTTAACAGTGGGATATAAAGTTTCTGTTACAATTCTCTTTACAGCTCCTGTCCCGCAAGCCAGCTCTGGATAACGAGATCGTTCAGAAGATGCTCGCTAGAGTGACTGAGCTGAAGCTGAACCCAGAGAACGCTGCCTACGTTCAGGTCCCACACAACGCCACATGTGCATACTTCTAATTCTAAAGAGCGCTTCATTCATCATGTCATTCTTAGCATTGAGCTTAGAACTGAGAGATCCATTAGTCATAAAGAGAACAAGTTCATGAATAAAAGCTCATATCATTATTTTTGGAATTGATGTCTACTTTCTAAAACAGGAGAAAATATATCCTTGTTTCGGTGGTGAAAAATAACCATCTATTTTTATTAATAACTTCTGGCAACACTCTTGCTGCCCACTATGATAAGGCCTAAAATTAAAAATAATTGTTGTGTTCAGGTAACCTGACCTACCCTATTTTTTGGATTGGTTGGGTAATGAACACAACAATTTTTGCTCTTTAGCCTAATGTGTCAGGCAGATGGTCTAACCCCTGTGTCCACTATAGACTGGTGGAAGGCGGGATGGGGTGGCGGGAGGGAGAGGGGGAGGTGAAGGTGAAGGAGCCAGTCAAGGCCAAAGGATATTTGGATTTCTGTTTCTTTCTTTGCCCTTCTTAAGATTGGAATAAAAATCAATTTGAAATGGAAATGTGTTACATAATTAAGTAAAGATAAATTTAATGCTTATCAGTAAAAAATAGTTTGAACAATCATACTTTAAGGATTTTACAGATATGAATATATAAGTACATTTATTGGAAACATAAAATTAATGTTGTTTTCAGGCCAACCTGTGCTTTCTGGTCTCTCAAACTTACACAACTCTATATATAGGACTTATGTGCAATGTTTCTTGTATGACTGGTATTAGATGTCACTCACTGACACATGCATCCAATCAGGGGCCACCGATACCCAAGCCACACCCCCTTTTAGAACAATCTGGTGGAGGCACATTTGGTCACAGGTGAATACGCTTCCACTCCTCTTATACTCAACTCCTCTCTATTCATAGCCTCTATAGCCTACACCACCAATTCACCACTGCAACAAAAATGGACTTCAATGTGTCTCGTCCAAAGTTCCCAATTTGCCACTCCGATCTATAAGCCTTGTATGTTTATTCATAGGAAGTGGAATACTCACTCTCTACCACAATGGCTTTGTTAGATTTACTTATAGCCAGTGGAACCATACATTGATACTCACTTTCCACCAAAACAGCCTTGGTATAATTCCTTTTTTTTTTTTTAAATACTCCCTCTAACCCTAGTTTATCTTATCTATATACAGTGAGATACTCACTTTCCGCCATGACTGCCTTGACCCACCAGGGGGTTTGTACGAAGGAGCTCTTCCACTGGGCGCCCAGGGTGTGGGTACATACGAATGTCAGCCACTCCACCGCCGCCACTAGGTACCCAAACTGAGGGAAGAAATGAGACATTTACATTACAACTCTTCCACTGGGACCCCAGGTTGTGGATACCGACATAGTCAGAAAATCGCTGCTGCCACTAGGTACCTGAACTGAGGGAAGAAATGAGACATCTATGTTACAACTCTTTCACTGGGCCCCCAGGGTGTAGGTACAGATGAATGTCAGCCACTCCACCGCCGCCACTAGGTACCCAAACTGAGGGAAGAAATGAGACATTTACATTACAACTCTTCCACTGGGACCCCAGGTTGTGGATACCGACATAGTCAGAAAATCACTGCTGCCACTAGGTACCTGAACTGAGGTAAGAAAGAGACATTAACATTACAACTCTTTCACTGGGCGCCCAGGGTGTGGGTACAAACAAATGTCAGCCACTCTACCGCCACCACCAGGTACTCAAACTGAAGGAAGATACGAGACATCAACATTACAACTCTTCCACTGGGCCCCCAGGGTGTGGGTACAGAGGAATGTCAGCCACTCCACTGGCGCCAACAGATACCCAAACTGAGGGAAGAAATGAGACATTAATGTTACAACTATTCCACTGGACACCCATGGTGTGGGTACAGACGAATGTCAGCCATTACCAGGTACCCGAACTGAGGGAAGAAATGAGACATTAACATAACAACTCTTC
This sequence comes from Lepidonotus clava, assembly GCA_936440205.1. Taxonomy (NCBI): domain Eukaryota; kingdom Metazoa; phylum Annelida; class Polychaeta; order Phyllodocida; family Polynoidae; genus Lepidonotus; species Lepidonotus clava. The sequence goes on from OW387137.1 coordinate 48,888,840, forward strand.
CATTGGACACCCAGGGTGTGGGTACAGACGAATGTCAGCCATTACTAGGTACCCGAACTGAGGAAAGAAATGAGACATTAACATAACAACTCTTCCATTGGACACCCAGGGTGTGGGTACAGACGAATGTCAGCCATTACCAGGTAACTGAACTGAGGAAAGAAATGAGACATTAACATAACAACTCTTCCATTGGACACCCAGGGTGTGGGTACAGACGAATGTCAGCCACTCCACCACCGTCAAAGCTCATAATCTTTCATTATTACAGTTTGTTTATGAGGACCAATAAAAAAGATTCAGAAGTCGAACTTATATATTAAGCCACTACCTTCACAGAAAAGAACCAACAGAAAGATAAAGAAAAACGTTAATACTGTGGGCAAATCTAGGTTATTTTACGTTTAGGTAAACAAAACAATTTAAGGTTTATGGCAAATATATTAAGGATAACATGGTAACTTACATCAAAAGCTCGAGACCAGAGGATGCCACGGCCGAGGATGTCTATCACCACATCCAGCTGAAAGGACATGAAGTCATACACGTCTGATCAACTATATTTCAAATCAAATTAACTCTAATGAGTTAATTGACAAAGGTGAGCTAATTTTCTCACCTGCCTCCCCTCTATAAAATTCTACAGTAGTTTAAACTACTAGAATGGCAAATTGCTTACTATTAAACACAAGGCTTCACACTTTATCGATGACATAAACTTTAGATATTCAAATGTGATGAGTATGAAGCATTTTTTGTTGAGAGGTTGTCATACAGGTAGACAAATATTTACTACTTTGCAAAATTTAAGGCATCAGGGTTAAGGAAGAGGTTTAGCACATGCAGGGTGACCCATTTTTTTAAGAACTAAATTTCAAAGCTTTCTAAGACCTGCGTTCAGAAAATGTCATGGCTTTCCAATGAAAAAAATTTATCAAGAAATATAATTGAACATAAAAGATATCTTTGTATTGCATGATATAAAAATTTTGATTTTCAAATCAAATATAAGACCTTTAGAAGTAGTCCTCTTTCTAAAAACTGTCAGATTTAAGACATTTTTAATTTGGTGAAATCAATTTCAGACATTTTAAGACCTGTAAGACTTGTGTGAGCACCCTGACATAAAAATCTATACTTTACCCATGTTCCGAAGGCTGAACACTGGTTTAGTTTCCTGGCGGCATAACCATCTACAGCTGGGGAGAAAGGTGAAGCAAGTTAGAATTTTATATGTAAAATAAACCACCGTTATCAGAGGTGAAACGAGCTTATTATCTATTTGCATAACTTTTTGCCTAATTTGATAAACGTATCAACACATTTAAAAAATGGAGTTGAGACTTTCATAAAAAAAAACAAAAAAAACTTGTTATCTGGAAGGATAATTGTCTCTGTTACAGTAGAAATACTGATCAACAGAAAGGTTTTGGGAAAGGTGTTGGGAATTTGACCTAGTATCTTTCTATATATAACTGCCTTCTCAAACATTAATTTCAGGTTGTTTATTAATTACATAAAAGTAATGAGTAATCATTATTCCAATGGGTAATCATTATTCCTATGAGTACATCTAACAATTATTCTAATAGGTAATCATTATTCCATTACATTTAATTGTCATCCACTTAATGTAATATTGATCTATTATTGCGTACAGACATTTCAATTTGAAAATAATGTGACTAAAATGGGATATTTTTTTAATCCACTTTGTATGTTTTGCTTGTGTAATTTGGAAGACGGGGATTAACATTTTCAAACTTGTCACAGTTTCAACAAATATGCATAAGACATTAACCATGTAGAATACAAATTTGGTAAAGAAAAGAAAACTATTATCCATTTACTTTCTCCCAATAGTGACAGCAATGAACATTTGTACATCCTTATTTCTCTGATGTTTCAAAATAATTTCATGCATATGAAGACAACACATTAAAGACTAACATGATTATGTTTATGTTTTCAAAGAACTCACCATCAAGGCATATGGACACTGTGTAGATTGTTATTGACAAGGTGGGGTTGGAGTAGTAGAAAACCCATGACACGCATAGCAACACGAGTCGCACATAGTCTGAAACAAAAGACAGTTTATTTTAAAGTCTCCATACATGGAGGGGGTGGATAAGGCAGTGTCAGAGTAGTAGAAAACCCATGCCATGCATAGCAATATGCTAGGTGCATGCCCCCCCCTCTATTTTGGACCAAATATCAATCTTTTTTAATGTAAAATTCAATCGCCCGGAGGAAGTGGTAAAAAAAAAAAAATCACTATAGCACGCCCCCTTTTGAAAATCTCTGGATCAGCCCCTGAGGGCGGAGTAGATGGGGTAGAGCTGTAGAACACCCATATATGCATTAACACGCAATTTCGAGCCGCTCACAGTTTGGAAATAGAGAGCCTAAAAAATTGTTGGGTATTTTCTACTTGATTTCAGGTTTGGACAAAATTTCTAACTGATGCAACCAAAAAAAGACATTAAAAGAAAAAGTTTCTCAGAAAAGACACTCTTGACGGTTAAAAACACAGTATTATAATGACCTACCTATGATGTTGGGCACATATAGAAACACGGAAAGCGCCATCCTCCCTTCAGCCTACTGGTGGTAACCTCCGCGGAACGGATGACATTTATAGCTGGCCTTGGTACCTGAAATGAAAATAAGATAGTCTAGAATCGGTGTGCAGAACCGAAAGTGGGGCCCTGGATGGGGGATCGCAATGTCGCGTGTCAAATTTAAAAAACAGCAATGGCCTATGTCTCTGTTGCTTTTTTTTTTAATGTCGCATGTCAAATTTAAGAAGTGTCCAAGTTGCATGTCACTATGTTTCTAATCCTGCCTGTCATTTCGTTAAGCCCCCATGTTGCATGTCGATTTTAAGAAATGCCCATGTCGCCGTGTCGATTTTAGTGGTCCACCCCCATGAAAGTCATCCTCCTTTTTAGGTCAAATTTAGATTATCTAATATAAAATTCTTCCACATTCTATTAGCATGCCCCCATCTTTTCAAAAAGCTGGATACGCAATTGAACACTAATCCTCGTAGTGAAGACCACACAACAGCACTGAATCTAATTATTTTCTTTGGGCTAAACAGCGTGGGCTCTGTACATAACCAGAAGAGACTAGTCCGGTAAGATAAGTATCATAGACCACATAATCGAAGTCATTTTCCTCGAAACAACGTTACAAAAACGTTTGACAGGAACAAATAAAAAGATATCACAATCGACCGAAAGGACCGTTTCATATCGATTTGTTGGCGACAGTATGATTAGCCTAAGATAAATGCCACTATCTCAAGTTTTATATCTTAATAGTGACAACTCAAATCAATAATACTTCAACTTATCTTTAAGGAAATCTTAAACTTTGTATCAGGCTAATTGGATAAGTGAGTGGATTATCACTTAGGGTGAATACATGTACTACAGTCCGCCTCAATATGTTTGGCTGATTAGCAAGGTAAGATGGTACCTCCACAACAAAAACAGCAACCGTTGGGCAGTTGATCATCTCTCTACAGTTATAAACATTATTTACGCCAGACAGAGGCGGATCCAGAGCCAGTGCTCTGAGAGAGGGGGTGGGGCAAGCTCTGACTCCCCTATGAAAATGAAAATAAATAAACAACAGATCTTGAATTTTAACATGCCAAAATTATACAAACAGAGATAACATTACATACACAGTGACACAAGTATACATACACACACATACACACGTATACGCGTGTGTCCACACTTTGAGACACAGCTATGCTGTGTGTGTGTGTGTGTGTGTGTGAGTGTGTGTGTGTGTGTGTGTGTGTGTGTGTGTGTACAAACTTAATTCTACCATGATGTGTAAGACAGTAATAATATTAGTTCTACTAGTACACACAGGATAACACATGAATCTGAAAGACAATGAAAATTGTTACTTATTCGTCTCTCCTTTCTTCTATATAATTATGTACAGTATACACTCCATCTGTGCATTTCGTACACCTAGCCAAAAGTCCAAAACGTATAGTATGTCTCCTCTGCTACCCCCCCCCCCCCCACACACACACTTGCTATTCCTATTCATGTATTGTGATCAGCGGACTATACAAAGTCCGGAGGGACTCTTATAACACAGACCACAGAGCCTGGGGCCACAGAGTGAGATATCAAAGACCGGGCCGAAAGTAATGCTCGTCTCTGAGGGCCCCAACCCCTAACATCGGCACAGCAGCAAAAGTATTTCCAGGGTGCCCACACTGTCTCCAAAAAAATCAATTTAAGTATGTCAAATGTGAGATCGATTTGGGACATGTGACATGTCAAGAAAATGTAATACCTATTGGCATAAGGTTTGATAGAAAAACACTCAGCAAAAAGTGCCATTTTTCTTGCCCGATCCTTGGATCTTAATTTTCAAATCAGATCAGTATATGAACGCCAGAAGGTGAGGCAACAAATCCACTTTCTTTCCCATGTGTCTTTGTAAAATATCAAAACTTATCTACGCCCCGTGGTTCCTCTGATCAAAACGACAAGTGCGACAAAGGCACTAGGCTGCACAAATTGGGCGAATACTAATACAAGAATCAGCTTATTCTCGCGCGGATTCAGATCTCCAGTCTGTAGACAATATCAGAATGTATATTGATATGAATCGGTGCTGAAACCGGCTGGTTATTCTGGTAGAATCGGTCAATATTAGTTCTGATCAGTCGGCCGATTTGGTCAACTTTGCCTAGTGGATATGGGGCTTTATGAGCATTTTTTAAATTCGACAAGGAACATGTGCCCCCTTTTTATGGAACCCCTAGTCAGGCAAGCATCAATGGCAGGCACAAAAGGTGCGGCTATCAGAGAATGTGTGCCACAGAAAGGTATGGATATCAAAGATAGATGTGCCACATAAAGACCCCCTCTTTGTACTCCATTGGGCAGGGTATAGTCATCTTAGCACCTGAAGTCACCTTGAGGCTTTTGATGGGGGGGGGGGGGGGGAGGGGGGGATATTGCTGTCGCATGTTGATATCAAGAGAAACATTGGTCGCATGACAGTTATAAACCTTGTGTCACATCTTGGATTACAGTAAATAGCAGTGATTTTATGATTTTGCTTTAGTTTACGTTTCTAGTACCAATTACTAGCAAAAATTTAGTCAGGCTAGTGCGTTTTGTTAGTAAGTGGCCTGCAGGGGTGGATCAAGGTGTGTGTATGTGGGGTGGGGGGGGGGGGGGGGTCCTGACCCCACCTCCGTTTTGGTGGACCCCCCAACTACCAAAAAAAAAGGGAAATGCTGCGCACATAATTATCTGAAAATGCAAACGGTTTCAGTATTTAGCCTTTATGCTGACCACTCCTTTCAAAAATCCTGTACCACCCTCGGCCCGGTTGGCTGGCGAAAATCTTAAAATTGCAAATATTAACTTAACATAGATGGTCACAGTGTCCGAAATTAAGCTTTTAATCTGTGCACTCGCTGGTTGCATAGCTTTGAAATGTGTGCACCCGGGAGCCTTTTCTTGCACCCTCAGTGGTATAAGGCTGTTTATTCCATCAAAATTGTGTGCATCTGCCAGGTGCACACTATCAAAAAACTATGCACCCTGCTGCAAAATCATGCACCCTGGGTGCAGGGTGCACCCTTAATTTCAGACACTGATGGACTAGTGGAAACTTTATCCAAGCTTGTTCAAGGCCAGGCCTATATGCCCGGAAAGTGGAAAGAATGACCATGTTGTCGTTTTTAATAATTTTGTTTATTTATCTATTTTTAATCAGGGCGTGTCAACCTAGTCATATAGATTTCGATTTTAATAAAGCCCCTGTCACTAATATGTCTAATGTAGAATTTAAGAACTGCCCCTGTTGCCTTGTCGAATAAGCCAATCCAACATTGGGAATATCCAAGGGTTGCACAAGGGTTGGACAAAATTACCATATAAGCCATCCTTGTCTCCTATATTTGGGGTTACTGAACGAACCAAGAAATGTATTTTTCTATATCCCCAAGTACTGCTAAAACATAATCATTTCTTAAATTGTAGCAATTGACAGATTTGGAGGTTTGCCATCCAATCAAAATGCTTTATTTCAGGGCAAAATAGGGTTGGACATTATAGGTTGGGCTGACATGTGGTTGCTATGGCTGGTTGCTATGGGAGGGAAAAGCTGGTTACTATGGGAAAAAGGCCAATATAATTATAAAGCTGCATTTTACAAATTTTAGGAGCAATTCATCAGCCAAATTGCTTTGGTTAATTTTGTATTATGCAAATCTCTTCATAGAATAAACCTGGAAGCAATTTTGAAAATATTTCACGTGTAAACTGGGATGGGCTTAATATGATAATATTTCTAACCTGTCTCCTGTGTTCTAGATAAGTTGCTCATGACAAAAAAAAACCGAAAGAAAGCAACATAGTTCCAAACTTTTCTATGCACCTCATAACAAAGTTTTACATTATTGACATAGCCTTGACAACTGAAAATCATTGTGGATTTGAAAGATAATTTTGTTGTATATGACATATACCTGCTGTTTACAATAACAAGACATGAATACTGAAGCTTAGAATAAGTCAACTGGTAGAGTATATGTATAACAAGTATTTGAATTTACAAAATGTTATCATTGATGCGAAATAAATTGCTCTTGGTTCGTAAATAAATGTTTTCATTGCACGCTACTCTAGTGTATAAATAATAAAAGCATACATCTGGCACACACAAAAAGCTCATTAAGTGAATCATCACTTAACAAACAAAAAACACTCAATCAACACTACGGGTGTAGCGTGCAACCTTAATTTCAAACGCTGGCAAAGCACACAGTTACCAGAAATCAATTTGCATCTAGAGATCCTTATCATTTTTGAAAATCGAGCACTATATGGCAGAATTGTGTTACGCGGACACATCGACACTGTTTCGTTTATAAATGTAATGCATTATACATTTACTTGAAAACATCTTAAAATACTGACTGTTTCAAGATTGATTAATTGATTTGTAAACTACAAAGCAACTGCAATGATTGATTTTCTGTAGAGAATATACACATTTAATTATTCTAAACATAAAAGGTGCTTGTTAAATAGACCATACCATCAAATCTGTTTGATTGCCCCGTCATTGATCATGATTTAAAAACGCGTTAATGACGTCTTAAGAGACTAATCTAAGTTCTGACAAGTATACGGGACAAAGGTAAAACTCCAACATCTGTTGAAGACAGCCACCATTCCCCATATCCATAGGGGCGGATACAGGATTTCAAAAGGGGGTCTGCATACAGGCTAAGTACTAAAATGTTGTGTATTTGCATGCGTGACATTTATTCCTCTGTGTGAAGTATATGTCTCCACCAAAAATAGGAGGGGTGTGTGTCCTGGAAAGCCCCTCCCTGGATCCACCTCTGATCCGTGAACCCAGTTTTATATGATAGCCTACTCCGAGTATAAAAGAATTACTTGAATTCAATTATGAGTTGTCTAAGCAAGCTCTTCTGTTCAGTATTGAATAACAGACTCAGTTAGTTCGGGTTATCTGAATACAACTATTCTTATTTTCAGGCACTAATAGATCATTGAATGATTAATCAGTTGCTGATCAGGTGCGAGTAGCCTCCCTCCATTTTGGACCCCCCCCCCCCCCTAGGTGGGGCTAGTGGGGCTAGGTGGGGCTAGTGGCTGCGGCTGCCTTATTAGGGCAGGGTCAAATGGATACTCAAGAAGGAGAGAGACCAGTGCTCTTAGATGTTGACTAGATGAGTTTATTTGGCCAAATGACAAACATGTGTGGCAACGCAACTACTTATGTAGAGAAGCATGGTGTGGTACGCAAGGGCATGCTGGAGCACACAAGGGCACATAAAGGCATGCTGGAGCATGGTGCACACCAGGGCACATTAGGGCATGGTGAGGCACATCAAGGCACAGTGCAGCCTGCCAGGGCATGCTGGGGCACGCCAGGGCATGCTGGGGCACGCCAGGGCATGCTGAGGCACATTTGGGCACATTAGGGTAAGTTATAACACGGCTGGGGGGTAGCAACTTGCCGTTCTAGACGTCCGCGTATTGTAAACAACGTTGTAAAATCGTTGTAAACAAAGTTTAACCACTTTGTTTGGTACCAAACTATGTGAGATTACAAAATTAATATAAAACATGTAACAAAACGATAATTTGAAGTAAATCAAAGCAGTTTTATAGTTTTTTTTAGGTTGCTACCTTCCCGTGCATCTATCCTGAGCTAGAAAACACCTCTCCATGGACACATGGATAATATCCAATCAAAGCGCAGTATACAGATAATTAGGTCAGGTTGCCATGCATTGCCAGGTTGTGTTGCTAGGTTGCATAGAGAAGGGCTGGGTGGATTATTTTTTATGGACTATCTTTAGAAATTGGGCCATATCTTTGTTTTTGTTCATCTAATTCATATACAGTAAGCGAGAAAGTTGTTTGTATTGATCTATGCTACAAGAATATCACAAAATTTCAGGACTTTTTAAGCATAATAATAAATAGATAGAGAGAACAATGTAGAAACAATCAGAAAAATTAAATAATGATACATGATAGCCAAAGACTGATGTAGCATCTATGTATCAATATTTCATCATTTCAGATTAGTTTTCCATCAATTTTGATACAATTCTCCGTGTTATAACGTGAATAACGCACTTGGGGTGGGATCTCGACCTCCTAGTACCAGGCTAGACCACGGGGCCTGAGACAGATTCACTGCAGGCCTGCGGCATGCTGTGAATCTGTCTCAGGCCCCGTCTAGCCTGGTACTAGAAGGCCTCGACCCCGCCCCTCCGTGCGTTACTCCCTAATCAGAGCACGCTGGAGCACGGTGCATGCAGGAACACGCTGAGGCATATTTGGGCACGCCAGGGTACATTAGGGCATGCTGGAGCATGAGAGAGCATGGCGCATGCTGGAACATGCTAAGGTACATTTTGGCATGCCAGGGCACATTAGGGCACATCTAGGCACATTAGGGCATGCCAGTGCATGCTGGTTCAAGATGCATGCCAGAGCACACTGAGGCACATTTGGGCAGACCAGCTAGGGCATGCTGCGGCACATTTGGGCATACTAGGGCATGCTGAAGCAGATTTTGGCAAGCTAGAGCATGCTGGAATATGATGCATGCTGCGACACATTTGAACATGCCAGGGCATGCTAAAGCACATTTGGGCACATTAGGGCATGCCAGAGCAGGCTGGACTGGAGCATGGTGCATGCTGGGGCACACTGAAGCACATTTGGGCAAGCTAGGTCACGTTACAGAAAGTCAGTTCTGTTACATGATTTTTTTAAAACATGGTCATAACTAATATGGAAGTAACAGTTACAGGAGAGGCCCAGAGGGGCAGGCTTGCAATGACCATGTTGCATGATATATTGTTACTGTTATTGATGATAGTGGCCCCGTGTCAGTGTGTCCACAGGCACAGGACACTCCATATGAGGGTGGACAGTGACACACAGGACACTGGATTTGGTCAGCCTTGAGGCCTGGTACGTCGTATGACGTATAATACTGATGTAGAAAGTCGAACCATTTGCCCTTTCTTTCGGCTACGTTAGAGACTTGCCATCCCAGCCTGAGTCCTATGAGTATGACATGCCCATGCCATGGCTATGCAAATACTAAAATCGGTTACATAAATTGGCTGAAGATAACTGAATCAAGCACTGCCTTACCTCCTCTCTCGTGTAGTTACAATCTTGAAGTTCCTAACTTCTTGCTGATTGTTTGATTGCAACCATTTCTATTGCTGTAATACCTCAAAAGCCTCTGGAACGAAATTCATTCAACCTGTCCGTGAATCCCCTCTCACGTCTGTTTACAACTCCTCGCTCTTCAACCGATTCTTGCTAGCTTTGAAGTAATTCAAATGTCTGAAAATGTGGCTGAAGACTGACGGTCAAAGGTCAAGGCCGTCCAGTACGTCACCAAGCAGAGGTTTAGAGATTTTCTCTATAGGGAAAAACTCAAACTGTGTTTGGAGAGTATATCTTCGTGACGTCACATCCGGACACGACAAACATGGCGTCTCGGACGGGATACCGTGGACGTCGACAGACTTTAACGCGTATTTATTTGTTTTCTCTGTGTTTGATACAATTTTATGTATGTGCCAATGGTCTTTCAAGTTTAAGTGGCATAAATGCTCCGTCATATACGCACTATGATGACCTAACAAAGCTGTTAAAACAGTATGCGAGCAGCTATCCAAAGCTGGCCAAACTTCACGATGTAGGAAAAAGTGTCCAAAACCGGTCTTTGTGGGTTCTGCAGATCACTGCAGATGTTTCTCAAAAACAATCTGGTGTGACTAACTCCCAAAACAACCTCTCAAAACCTGGCAGACCCATGTTTAAGTATGTGGCTAACATGCACGGCAACGAACCGCTGGGAAGGCAACTTTTGGTGTATCTGGCTGATCATTTGTTGGAAAATTATGGCAAAGATGAAAGGGTAACCAAGCTGGTGAACAATGTCAATATTTTCCTCATGTCAAGTGCCAATCCAGATGGGTTTGAAATGGCAGTAGAAGACGACTGTGATGGTTTGGAAGGGCGAGGGAACGCTCACGACATTGACTTAAACCGCAATTTCCCAGATCAGTTTGACACCCCCGACCAGAACAGAACGCTGGAGCCAGAGACCAAAGTTTTGACAGATTGGATCTCTCAGAATCACTTCGTCCTCTCGGCCAATTTGCACGGAGGCAGTCTGGTGGCCAGCTACCCCTATGACGACTCCGAGAACCACACATTTATCCACAGTTCCTCCCCTGACGACACCTTGTTCAAACACTTGGCCCATGTTTATGCTGACGCCCACCCCTCCATGCACAATGGGGATGAGTGCCCAGGTGACGACTTTAGGGCACAGAGGGGGACCACCAACGGTGCCGAGTGGTACGATGTGGCAGGTAATGTCTATTCACTTATAATCAAATAAAACATGAAATAGGACGGAAATGCATCTAATGGAAGATAAAAAATATATAAACGAAAATAGATATTCATGAAAAATATTGACCACGGTGGGAAAGGGGGCGTGGCTGTGAATAAGAATATTAAGATCTGCAATTGCAAAAGGGCCCTGCAATTTTAAAAGAACTCACTTCAACTTCAGGGACCTATTTTCAGGGTCAAACTCCCCAAGAAAAATAAGATAAAATGATAAAGTGAATATGGAAAATACAAACAGTAAAAGAAATCAGGGCTTGTGTTGAAATATGAATACCTTCTGCAGTTCTGGATTAAAAGCGAACCATATAGTGTGAAACAAATAAGCCATGAAGAATTTTCCCCATGTTTTTTTAGGGACAATACATGAACACCGCAAGAACATGCCCGGATACATACGGGCGGGGGGGGGGGGGATCAAACATATCTAAGAATCAGTAGAGTCTGGCAACCACAGTCAGGGGTGGGCATAAGTCTAAAAATCCACAGGCCAGTCGGGCCCTCAGCTTTCCAAATCTAGGAGCCCACAGCAAAATCTAGGGGCCCTCACATATATATATAGTCAGATTGTCTTTAAAAACATTGTTTTATTGTAAAATATATAGAAATCTGTGATTGTTGTCCATAATTTTCTAGGGGCCAGACGGGGCCCTAGGCAAGAGATCTAGGGGCCCGACCTGCTTTTTAAGGTCCTCGGGCCCCTGGGCCTGTGGTTATGTCCACCCCTGAACCAGAGTATTTAGAACCTTGACCCACTTGTTTAAACTGTTGAATCTTTCCGTTTCTCATTCCCTGGAAAGCTCCTAGTTGTTTCTTTCTTGAACATAAATTTTACTTTATAATTTTACATTGTTTCTTTTTCAATTTATTAGGTGGAATGCAAGACTGGAACTATGTGCACAGCGACTGCTTGGAAATCACCCTGGAACTTTCCTGCTGCAAATACCCACCACATGCCCAGCTCCCGGCAGAATGGGAGAAGAACCGCGAGCCTATGCTTAAGTTCATGGAGCAGGTCCTCATTGGTGTGAAGGGTTTTGTCGCTGACACTACAGGGAAGCCGATTGGGAAAGCGGTGTTGAAAGTAGAGGAGATCAGCAAGGAGGTTACGAGCGGAGAAATGTACGGTGACTACTGGAGATTGCTGCTTCCCGGCACCTACCGAGTTACAGCCTCAAAAGAAGGGTTTGTATAGTGTTTTTTTCTCAATTTTCTTTAACTTATTCAAGGGTTTTCTGTCCACTAGTCGATAGAGCTAGTGGTCGCATCTTTGCGCTAGATCAAAATTTCACTTGCCCATTATGGCATATGAAGATATCAGTAGTAATTTTTTCAATTTTCACTAGTCCACTGGTCTGGTGGACTAGTGAAAATTGAAAAATTTCTTACTGAAATATATCATATGCACTAGTCCAACAAGATTTTACTAGTACCTGAAATTCTGTGTTAAGGAAAATTCCTGCTAGTCAATAAATGGCACCGTTTTCTCCAAGTTCAGCAATCCATTGATTCCTAGATTTCAAGATCAAAGAATAGGGATCTCCGAACAATCCTACTAGATCCAGGGGTCTGACGGTGAAAGTTGGAGCTGCTTTATGCAATTTATAGTCATATTACTGGACGTCCTTTGAGTATGATCATAGATGGATTATTATACACCCTAATCTAAATCATAATGTGCAAGCCAACATATCCATAAATTGGCTGTTATTGGCTCCTAACTAATTGAATATATGTGAACCTCATAAGTGAGGGTAGGGTTTTGACGTCTCGTTGTATTTTGGACTCACGGGTTAGTCAGATGAGAGATCTGTTGTAACACCCTCTTATTGAGGGCATTTTGTAATTTTCTCACAAAAGACAATTTTTATCCAGAAAGTATGGTCTTTTCTTTACTTAAAAAATATAATAATGGAAAAAAAATCCTGACCATCAAATATTTTTTGTTTCACCTGCTGGACAGGATATAGTATATTGTAATAACTTTCTTGCATGATCGTTGACAAGTTATGCTTTGGGACTACATCTCCCTGTGTATGTATCTCATCCTGTTAAAGATAATTTTAGATGAAGTAAATTTGTATCACTCACCCGACACTCTGTCTTCTTCCCACAGATTTAACCCACTGACACAGGACGTGACGGTTGTCGAAGGTCAGGCCGTGACCTTGAACTTCACCTTGTCTCCAGCTTCCAAGGACAGCCAGGGTCTGCCGATAGTTCACGAAGGTCACGCCGAGCCACCACTGGTTACGGCATCAACTGCATCCGCCATACCATCGAGCACAAGCGCATCCAGCGTACCATCGAGTACAAGCGCATCCAACGTAACATCGAGCATAAGCGCACCAACCAAAAATGCCAAACCAATCGAGTGAGTGTCAAATTGAAAAAAAAAAAAAATCATAGGACCTAGGGTTTTGATAGTGATACCAAGCATTCTGCTTATATAAAAAATGATCGCACCAAATGAAACCATGGATATATAGAGCAACGTGTACGAAAAGTAAAAAGCATTATTCAAGTCATTCATTTCTACTGGAAGTATATATTCCATCATTTTATGGTGCACCATTTCCTTAACTATTGAACTCACGCAGTTGTAAATAATAATATTAACACACGAATGTAAACCATTTCAAATTTTGGTGTTGTATAGAGTTTTCCCTTCAGTAAATGCAAAACTTGCTTAACTTTTCATTTTCACTTTTAACCCATTTCTTTGCTAAACAACTTGCAGCAGCTTAACCGATTGACACCTTTCCTTTTGACAACTTCACTTTGTGTAGCCTGCCACGGATTATTAGGATTAAGAGGTAGGGTGTGTGGTAGACAGTCTAGTAAATCTTTTCTTGTAGTCTTTTTTTTCCTCGTCTCAAAGTCTGTAAAACTAATAGCTAAATAAATAAGGAAAAAATGTTCTGGATAGCTGACACCGACCATTTAATCTCTATTGAGAAAACCAGTGTCACATCTGGAGAGTCGGCTCATGTGGAAAGTCGGCGGTGGGCGATAATATGACTAAAATGAGCACTGTGCATGCGTGTAGAAAAAGTTTCTACTCTCAAACCATGTTTTGTCAATCAATTCTTTAAAGTTGTAATGGGTAGCAAACTAAATATATATCCCTCTCTTCTTTTAAATATTCGAGATTCATACCTAAACGGCTAACTCGTCCCTACTCCTCAGTTTGTGGAAAAAGAACACGTCGAGATTATACTGCAACTTCCTGTTAAAGGCCTATTGTCGCCCACCGCCGACTTTCCACATGAGCCGACTCTCCAGATGTGACACCAGCAACAGAGAAAGTTCCTGGCCGGTTCGCTGTTAATAAAGATCAGTGTCAAGCTTTCCTGAAAAGAAAGTACTGATGCTCATATAGAATGGGAACTCCACAGAGATAAAAAGCTTAACTATGAAGTCGTCTGGAAAGGGCCTTCAAGGGACGGCCTGATGTTAAGCTTCAACAACAAAAGTGTCATAGAGATGCTTCCTTGCTGATGCCACCCTTAAAACAGAATTGTTTTCGATGGACCGACTGGCTTTTTAAAGGGCCGGTTAGGCAGACAGATTTTTATTTCCATGCGGTAGGGAAAGTACTACAGTTGAGGGGGGGGAGATCAGAAAAAGTCAGAAAAAAAGTTCTCAGTCATTAGTAAACACCCAGTAAGACGGTACACCGGAAACAGAATTCTTTTTAGGATGGCCTGATCTAAGATCAGTAAACTGTGACTGTGATGTGTCCCATCTTAGATGTAAACTTGTACATCATTGTCCAGTGTTCAAAGTTAAAGGTGTGCCCAGTGCATGAGGCATAGTTTCTGTGACCTAGCCACATATTTTGGAAAGTGCGCTCGGTGTGTGCATGTTATTTCAGACTTCTGTGTAAGTACATGTAAGTTGTAACAGGTAAATTTTAAACAGTGGTATCTGATGAATAGTCTTTTGAAGTAGTGTTTACTTGTCATGCTGTCGGGTCATATGGCTTTACCCTTCCCTGCATGAACTGTTTGAGGTAGAATATAACATAAGTAACATTTTCACTGACGATGTACAATTATTTGTTAAGGTACATGATTGCAAAGCATGCTTTGTTGGCATTTAAACTTTCTACCACTAACTACTCCCAGAGTTTAAGATAATGTCTGAGGTCCCAATTTTCTACCTTTTAAGGATATTCTACATTTGATTTATTTCTGAATGCAGAGAACATTTTTATCATGACTTTTATAACCATATCAAAGGATGTTTGTTTAGTTTTAATCCATTCAAGTGCAATTGTAAGGCTTGGCCTAAATGTGGTATATCTCTGAGGTATTTGGCCATTTCTTTTGGGGGGAAACAACAGGAGTCAGTTCAGTCATGGAAAATGAGATCTAGAAAAGGAAATGTAAATTCTTTTTTACGTTTCAGGGAGTCCTCGTGGTCAACTGCTTTACCTGTGAAAGTCGATCTACTCCGTGCGGAGAAGACTCTCATCTCAATGGTGAATATACTAAAGGACGCCGCTCACCGTCAAACTCTCAACTTCCACGAGCCACAAAGATTCCGTCACTTGTCAGATGAGGAGCTAACCGCGAGACTCCACGACTTGCACCAAAGGTTTGTGACATGTTGTATAATGTGTGATACCTACAACATGTGATTCCCAAACCCAGATTATAAAAGATAGTGGTATCAGATTCAGTGATTTGTTACATGCACTTGAATTAAAATATCATTGAGGTCCTGCGCTGTGAATTGCACAAATGACGTTCATATAGTTCCTACATCTGCGGGATATCTTCCTCACCTTAATATTAATTAAAAAGACCTGCCTTTTTCCTGCATATATTCTCTATTTCATCAACTTCCGAAAATAGATAAATGTAGAGATTTGGTGTGTAATCCATAGAAAACACCATGCACGGGAAAACGCTTAAGCTTGTTTCAGGTGGATTTCCACTATTCAAGTTTTTAAATTCCTCCTATTGTGAGTAAATAGATATATTCCTAAATATTTTTTTCTCAGAAATATCTGTCTCCCTTGGTGTGATGTAATATACAAGAAAGAAATAGAGCAGTATCTCATGTCTTGATATTCCAGGTTTCCACGCATTACCCGCCTGTACTCGGCCGGCAAGTCAGTCGAAGGTCGTGACCTCTGGGTCATGGAGGTCAGCGACCACCCCGGTCTACACGAGCCAGGTAGGACAAAGATATAGTCTGTCTTTAATTCTGAATGAAGCCAGATCTTAATGTTATTTTCATGCTTTACGTACTTACAAAAGTTCAGTTTCAGGAACCCCACTGTATGCAAGAAACATTGCTCCCGGCTGGATAAGATTAAGATAAAAATGTGGAAAAAAAATATAAAATACAACTCGTACCTTCTACCTTATTGATCACAAAAGAATAATTAGTCTTTTTGCATAAATGTATTTGCAAGTCAACTAAAAAAAAAAAAAGAGATAGAGTTCAGTATGTCGGCAACATGTGAAGTGACAAAGTAAATGCTATGTATTTTCAGGGGAGCCCGAGTTTAAGTACGTGGGCAACATGCATGGTAACGAGGTGGTGGGGCGCGTGCTGCTCGTGGGACTCGTCGAGCTGCTCTGTGAGAACTACGCCGACAACCTCTTCATCTCGCTACTTGTCAACACCACGCGCATCCACATCATGCCCACCATGAACCCTGACGGCTACGCCAGGGCCACACAAGGTAGTTTTCAATTTCTAAGCCCTCTGATGATTGATCAGGGAAGTCTCGTGAAAATCGTCCGCATATATGTCTATCAATTGTCCACACTTAGGAAAATCTGCGTGTCTGTGTGACAAGGAAATAATTATTGGTCATCCACCTGACGACCAGATATTCATTGATGATCACTGAAATCTCGAGATACAAAAATATTGTTTGCTTCCTACTTGGTAAGTGCTATAAAATTTAGGAATTTATCTTCAATTTATCTTGTCGTCACCGGATGACCAAAATTTTGCCCGAATTTTCTTAGCATTGTCATGTTCTGTTTCTTTCTGCAAAGATAAATAACACTTTGCCTAACAACATTAACAAATACATAAGCAAAGTATATTCGTCCTCATGCATCTCTGGTTCCTTAATGTCAGCTGTATTTATTTCGTAAATGATATCCCTCTTAAGGTGACCGTGAAGGTATCCATGGCCGTACAAATGCCCACAACCGGGATCTGAACCGCAACTTCCCGGACCAGTATTTCACCAACTCTGACAACCGCCGCCAGGAACCAGAGACTCTGGCCATCATGAATTGGATCCAGACGTACCCATTTGTGCTCTCGGCCAACCTACACGGGGGCTCGCTGGTAGCCAACTACCCGTACGATGATACGCCCAAAGGGTACAGTACTTACAGCAAGAGCCCTGATGATCAAGTGTTCAGGGTGCTCTCAGAATCCTACTCTTTGGTAAGTATTAGCATACAATTTCATTTCTTGATTCTATGAGGGTTTATTCTGTATTGCAACGGTCTTTCCTTTGTCATAAGTCGTTCAGAAACTTTGCATATTCGGTATCTTTACCATATGGTAGAAATGATTAATATTAATGTTCTTCTCGTGATTTTGCATCATTTGACAAATTCTGGTGGACTCTCCTATTTAACATATTATTGGTAAAATAATGAATTATCCACAAAAGTACTACATTCCCTCGGATCATATGATTCACGCTACTTGAGGCGGTACTTATGGAAGTTGATAACCTGTAATGAAAAAGAACGTTCGTTCATTTCCATAAACTCAAATTTTCTATAGTTTAATTTTCGATCACCCAATCAATCCAGCAACCTATTTTGAATACCCAAATTGTATGATACACTTTCCTCACCAAATATATGCACCAAATATCAAAACAACATCTTTTTTCATACAGGCACACTCTACAATGCACGGTGGGCGGCCGTGTGGCCGGAGCAGCGGGGAGTATTTTGACGACGGAATCACCAATGGGGCGCAGTGGTACAATGTGGCCGGTAAGTGAAGAACGGACTCCATGAGTGTCTTTCACCTAGAGAATCAGAAATGTTTGGGACACATGAGAAATTATATTGCTCCAGATTTACACATTTCCATTTAACTGAATTTTAAGGCACAATGCATTAGCTTCTAAACAGAAATTTACCTGTCCATTTGCTGCCCCATCTCAAGTTTTAGCTGCCCTGGCCAGGTGAACAGTGTTTAATGTCGAGCCCCGCCATGAAATTTTCTCTCCTTCTGGAGAAGCAGCAATGTCGGGATCACACAAAAATGAGACATAATGTTAGAACAAATAAATAAAGTACGTGAATCCTGAGATTATAAACTGTTACCAAGAATATTCCTTCATCTAATAAAACTCCTGCTAGACTATGACTCTCACAAAGTATTTGGAAATATTTAGAAAATTAGGTCTTTTATGTAGCACTCAACCTGACTCTAAATTCCCGTTGGAAAATCAGGAGTTGTCTTTAGCAGTCGAGAAAATATTCCTCAAAATTAGCCTACATTATATGCGCTCTGCTTCAATAACTTTCAAGAGAAAATAAGAAAATGTCCTCAAAGAATCCTGGAATTATGGAAATTAAGCCTTCCTCGTATGCACTCCTTTGGACCATACCTTGTTATTAAAAAAAACCCATCATATCACTGCCCTCGATACGCCCTGTGAGTGTTCTAAAAAGAATAAGCTGCTTTGTGAACTCTAGAATAAGAAAGCCATTTTTGCTGAGGTTCTGCCTTTAATTTTGTAGGCGGTATGCAGGACTGGAACTACTTACACACCAACTGCTTCGAGGTGACGCTGGAGCTCGGCTGTTACAAGTATCCTTACGAGCAGGACCTGCCGCGCTACTGGTCAGCCAACGAGTACGCCCTGTTAGTCTTCATGGCACAGGTCAGTCAAACTAGTTAAACACTTTATTCATATATTTTTTTCAAATTTTGTCCATCTGGCCACCACCCCTTCATTCAAGGTGCATAAGGGTGTGTGTGATTTTAATAGGCTAATAGAAACTAAGTCAGGTATTCCTAGACAATATTTCAAGTATCAAAGTGCCATTTTAAAAAGATTTCAATGAAGTTGTGTTCATAATATTTGGCATTACAATTTAATTTGACACATTTTAAAGCTAGGGTGTAAATTCCATTCTTGATGTGGTAATCATGCATCTCGCACACCTAGGAGTATCATTTCCATTAATAAAAAAAAAATCACTCACTCAACGTCCAAATGGGAGTGTGTGGTTGTCTGTGCACCTTTGCATATATGAGAATTCCTAATAAACGTTTAATTTATTTCATTCCAGGTCCACAAGGGGGTGCATGGATTTGTGCACAATGCAGCAGGTATGGGAGTTGCAAATGCAACAATTCAAGTGAAGGGAATCAACCACGACCTGGTGACCGCATCTAACGGAGACTTCTGGCGACTGCTTGCCCCCGGCAACTGGACGCTCACCGTCATCAAGGAAGGGTACGTGGTTACAATCTGCTTAATGTTGGATCACTGTTCCTTTCTAGAGATGCCAGATTTCCTACTTTTTGGTGATTTGGGTCGCACAACTGATTTTTCCCAAGGGGCCTTCCATTAAGTATGTACGCATCAAGGGGGGGTGGGGGGGGTCTGAGATTTTAGGAATTTTGCGTATGTTCCTATACAAATCCAATGCGTATTTTCACCTAAGGGGTGGGGGGTCTAGAACTTGTAAATTTTTGCGTAGGTACTAAATGGAAGGCCCCCAAGTCACTTTGAGGTATCTAAATGAAATCAATGTAACGAATTAAGATTAGTTTTGCTCTTATTTGCTTTTGGAAAAACAAACAAACCAACAAAAAAAAAAAAACAGGAAAAGTGTTTCCTACTATTCCTACATTATCATCAGTCAGGAGTGGCATCTCTGCTTGATGTTGTTCACCATAGATCTGATCATAACACTTTGCCCAAGTAGAAGAATGTGAGTTGGTCCTGATATAGCTGAAATACTGCTGAGCGGACCTTAAGCTCAGTCATCATCATATCCGGTCTTTAATGTATAGGCTAGTTGCAGTAAACATTATGAGACCTTCCGTTTTATGCTGATTTATCCAGTTCTGTCACTGGTATATTATCAGGCTATTATACAATTTTGTATACGTACTAAAATATAGTCTTACAAAATTAAACATAGGGATAAATATAATCTTACAAAATGAACATAGGCATGGAAAATGATATAAGCAAAGTAATAATGTGCACCCATATCGGAATCAGCATCTGAATTAGTAAACAGTATAATAATGAAGTGATTTCATATAATCTCGTATTAGGTACGAGTCTGTGTCAAAGATGGTAACTGTTACTGACGGAGCAGCGACAATTGTCAACTTCACGCTGAAGGATGTTGGGCCGGAACACTGGTCAGAGGCCAAGGACTTCAGTATCGCGGCTAATCTAGATGACCGGGCCTTTATGACCGTAGGCCAGATGGAGACGGAACTCAATGTATGTCTGGCCTTCTCATGCTTTTATGAAAACATGCAATAATTTTCCGCAGTACTTTTTTTCCCCGCCATCTATCTTAATATATTTTGCGAAATAATTCGTTTTACAGAGGATTTACCTTCTTTCTTTAATTCCTATTTTTGGTTGGTTGGTTGGTTATTGGTTGCTTTACGCCCTAATCAACTGCCAGGGTCATATCAAGGGCGGTGATGGTGATCGAATCTATGAGAAGGTAGAGACCATACCCCTACACTTTTACCGAGGTAGGTGTTCTTTAATGTGCATGGTCCCATAGACAGGGCCACACACACAACAGCCGGTGGTCCTAAGACCTTTGATAACCCAGTTGTTGCCACTGGGGGGAACACAGAGTGGTGGGGCACCCCAGCCCTAGCTGGGAGTTGAACCCCGGCCGCCCGCAAGCGAAGCGACCGTGCTAACCACCACACCACCACGTGCCCCACCTATTTTTGGTAATAGGAAAGGTAAATTACAAAAATGTAATGTTTCTCATTATTATGGAAAAATTGCTAACTAGTATCAAGGTTTGTATCAGGAGTTTTTTTCACTTTGAACGATAAGGTGGGACAATAATTATTTATCAAAGAATTTTCAGATTGAGAATTTTTTTTTCCCCCACACGTGTAGGAAAATGAAAAGAAACCTGTGATCTCCGAGAACCAACCCAGAGGACTCTATTCTCTATCTATTGTCCTGCCTGATCCCTTCACATAATATTACATGAAATTTATAATTAATGTAAAAAAAGAAATGTCTGTATATTTATCAATACATGTTTGTGTTCAGGCCCTAGCTAGGGACAACCCGCGCATAGCAAAGTACGTGCAAGTTGCCCACAGCACGAAGGGCGAGCGGATCGTGGGGCTTGACATAACAGAGGATGTGACAGGGGCTGATGATGACAGGCGACTTCACGTACTGCTGCTGGGGCGACTTAATGGTGATGAACCACTTGGGACAGAACTACTTGTACGACTTGCAAGGCATCTTGTTGAAGGTTTGTGAATATTAATTTTTGAGAAATAGTAGTTCAGCATTTCATTATCAGACAACAGAATCAGGGAAATATTTTAGTTTCCTCACAATGCCTTTCAAAACCTTTTTTTAAACCAGGGTTCTTCTAAAGACTTTTTTTTTCTGAATAGGCTTGTGATACTTGCGAAGCGCATGAAATGCAGGAATGTTGATCAAGGTGGAAAAATTTGGTTTGGTGAAAAAAGTTGATGTCTTTGGCAAAATATAGTGACAATTTGACCCTATTTGTTGTAATTTTTTTCAAGAAAGTGTCAGCATGATAGACATTGATCACTTTCTTCCTTGCACAGGACATAAGAAAGGAGATGGGCGCGTGAGCCAGTTGTTGAGGAAAACGGTGATCCACTTTATCCCGCTGTTTGACCGCGACAGTGTGAAAATAGCGACTGCAGGCGACTGTACTGGGGGGAAGTATGGTGGGCCCCGCTACGATGACAAGTTCTCTACTGAACAGGTGACAACCAATTTATGCATACAGTTCTTACTCATTCAGTGTATAATGCAACTGGTTATATGGCCAATTTTAATCTAAAAAAATACCTACAATTCTACATTTTTATTAATTTTTTCTAAAGGTTATCTAATGGCTGGATAGGGGGGCAGACAAGGAAACTTTCCTTACCCCTACCAGGATAAATTATAAAAAAAAAAAAATGCTGTGAAGCATGCTTTTCCAACCCTAATTTGACTAACTAATTCCAAAAGGAAAAATGCACGTAGGTTTTGCAATGTTCCTGCCAAAGCACAAAGTAGTATCTAGCAAAACGTGATACTTTGTTACAATTTAAGTCTAGGGCTAATATTCTGCAACTTTCCACCGTAAGGAAAGACAGCTAATTTTAGCACCACCTAAATTGAATTATTATGTCACGATGATGCAAGGCTAGTTTTCTTTACAAAAGTTTGGCCATGTGAACTCAAAAGTAAAAACAAAAAGGTTTAAAGTGCAACTATCCATTATGCTTCATACTTTAGTTAGTTTCTGCCAATGCTGAAGTTTTGCGCCATATCATAGTTTCTTGATAAAACTTTCTTCACTTATTCTCCGTCTTTGATGAGTGGATAACGTCGATAGTCCGATATATCGGAGTAATAGGTTGTCCCAACTCCCATAGAGATCAATGTTAAAAATGGGGGGGGGACACATCGTGCTATTTATGATAGGAAGAATCTGTATGGAGATTGAAAGTCGTCCCATAGGAAATGGCTTGAGAGTGTAGAAATTAACATAAATAAGTCTGTGTTCGGAGATTGACGAGATGATGTCATAATGATATTCTAAAAATAGAACGAAAGTAGGTCGGGAATACCCCTTTCCTCCACTGGGGGCGGCCATATTGAAAATCTGCTGGTTCCTCGGTCTCTCACTAGGGGGATAACGTCGATAGTCCGATATATCAGAGTCTTAACTTGGCCCAAGTCCCATAGGAATCAGTGTTAAAAGATTTTTTGTTTACCTACGGCATAATCATGCCATTTTCTGGATACCTAAGAAAGCAAAATCCTTCAGTTAGTTCGAAGTTTGTTAACAATGTGCAATAATAATGGACAATTCATAGATGGAATAAAATCTCATTTTGTGGTTTGTTTTCTGAGATGCGCGTGATCGAACAGCTTTGTTGGTGATATGAAATTGCTAAAACTACTCAATCCTATTTCTTCTACTAAAAATGATAAATTAACGAAGTAGTGCAGGTCATACTGCCGAGATAAAGACGGGGTTGCTGTTGGGAGCCCTGCAGATCACCGCTTTGTGACTTTCTAATAATTGCGTCTGTAATTATCCGTGGCTCTATTAATTGTAAGACTGCTGAGACGAGTTACGGCGGGAGCCAAAACACCAAAATTAAGATTCTGTAACTATTTTAAATCAAATATTTGTATTAAAGCAACGCACAACCTAAGTAGCCTGTTAGCGTGGCAGAATTTTGCAAGTCCCAATAACTGTTTAGATACATTGCATGGATCTGTTTAAACAATTCAAAAGATATGATCTGTAAAGTCTGGCTTAAGGACAATCGCGCCCTTATCCAGATACTGAAAAAATCAAAGTCCTTCAGAAATGTTCAATAATGTTTAGTCTATCATAATTGAGATTGGAAAATAGTTTACCAGGAATACTTTTGTAGATAAATATGGCCAAATAAGACCAAGTTTGTGGGAGGTTTGCAAATTCCAAAAAATGTTTTAAATAGGATTTTTTTTTTCTGCAACTCTTTTAATTCATTATTCTCCGTTTTCGTCCAGTGGATAACGTCAATCGGAGTGATAGGTCGTCCCAAACAAAAATGTGCCTAGAGAGTGAACAGATGTTGCTGGTTACCAGCGGGGGGGGGGGGGGGGGGGGACACTGTGCATGTTTGTGGTCTTGTGAACCTGGTCAGAGAGTGATGATTTTCTCATAGGAAATGCCTTGAGAGTGTAGAAATTAGCATAAAAAAGTCATTACCTGGAGAGTGACGAGATGATGTCATAATAACATTCTAAAAATAGAATGAAAGTAGGTCGGGAATGCCCCCATCACCCACTGGGGGTGGCCATATTGAAAATATGATGGTTTCCTGTTTCTCCGTTTTCGTCCAGTTGATAATATCGATAGTCCGATACATTGGAGTCTGAGGTCATTGAGAAGTGGTCAGAGATGGGTCAGGAGGGGTTCAGGAAGTGTTCAGGAGGGATTGTGAAGGTGTCAGGAGGGGTTCAAAAGGGTTTCAGGAAAGGTTCAGAAGGGGTTCAGGTTCAGGGAATGCAAAACTTCAAGTACATTTCATTTCGTTTTATAAACCAAAGAATGGATAAGACGGAGATTTTGGTTTACTAAACTACATCAAGAATCTATAAAGTCGATCAAACCAGAACTTGTTTCTTAAATTAAGAACGACAAAGCTTGAGCTGCTGGCTTAGCTGTGTTAGAATTTTCTCCAAATGCTTCACATAGTTTTACACTTTGTGACATTGAGTTAGTGTGCTAGTAGTGATATTTCTGTGCCTGTGTAATGATGTTTTGTAAGCTCAGGTACTGCATACTTTTCTAGAAGCCTTTAGACTAATATACCCTAACAAATATATTATATACAGTAATACTTGTCAGTAATTCTATCTTTCGTGAAGAAAACGACAGCCTTGTGCGATGATAATAATTCATACAAAGCATGAGCGAAGTTTATTAATTTGACACCAAGAAGAAAAACAAGCAAGAAATCCCCCCTCTTTTTTTATTAGTTTTTTTTTTTTTAAATTTAAGTGTTTTTTTTTACATTGCAATCAAACCTAGAAGGTATTGTGATAACTTAAGAACAAAAAGGAAAAAAAATAGGTGTTTCATATAAGGTGTCGTTTTTCTGTAACAGAAACAAATGATTTTTTTTTCAACAAACTCAACACGGTTCTACAATATTTTTTCCAAAATTAAGCCATTTGAAAGTGGCAGGACAAAAAAAATATGCAAAGAAATTACTTATTTGGTTGTAATTTGTATTTTGATAAAGTATTACAAAAATAAATTCGCCATGCTCTAAGCATACTGGGCAGTTTTAATTTTAAAACAAAATGGTTCCTGTGCTTTGCTTACTGTATTATTCGCATGCTTCTAAGCATTAATATCCTTTGCTGCTGTGCATTTTTACAGACTGATTTGCGGAATACTACAAAGGTTAGTAGGCTTTTAGCGTAGAGGTTTCACCAACTTATAACTATAAATCGACACTTAGCGATGTGTCCTCCTTTCTTTTCTCTTTTAAGTCTTCTAACTTGTGTACCTGAATTTTATTGCCGGGCATATTATGATTTTTTTTAAATCCTTGTATATGTATAAGTTTAAGAAGAATTTTATGAAATCCTATAAATGATAGTTTTCAGGCAGGCAAAACTTAGTAGTTTTGTGAGCTAGGCTAAGGGATTGGAAGGTAGGGGGTTGATGATAATTGTGATGCCTTAACAATAGATCAGAACTTTGTTTACAGTGTGTTATATTTGCATATTTTTCTCATCTCGGAGTTACTAGGATATTCAGTCTGGTCAGATTGAATACTATTCTTGATTCATTTTTTAACTTTGTTCCTACATTTCAATTTGATGATCTCTTGAACTTTTTCTTTATCTAAATACACTCTAACTTTGAAATAAGTGAGGAAAAAATAGGATTCTAAATAATGATAAATGTTAATTATATGATTACAGTGGTTTCCTTTAGTCAAAATCTGTGTATCTTAGATGTTTTTGAATTGTAAATAACAATGTTTAAAAGCTGATGACCATTGTAGGGTCTAGCCTTATTTTGGGAGATGTGAGAGCAGCTGCACAACGTCTTTATACGTCAAACTATGTTTTTCAATATTGAATTTTGGATGAAATAGATTTGTAACCATGTGCTCATTTTTCAGGAGGAGAGTGCAGAGGTGCGCGCGCTGCGAATGTTCTTTGAGAACCACCCCGTTAGCATCGTGCTCAGTCTGGAGGCTGGTGGCATGTTTGTCAGGTATATGGCAAGCATTATATATTATCAACTGAAGGGTGAAGTTTTGATGGTACTAGTAAAGCTGAACTGCAAGCAGTTTCATGCAGTAGTTAGTGAAAACTCCAGATCGACAAAGGCCTTTTTGCGAGTCTCCAGGAAAATTTTACTCCCTTAAACTTACTGTCCGTGCCTATTTGTATTTATATAACACAAATCCCCCCAGGATTCGAACCCACAACATAGCTGTTTGGAGGGGGTCGCTAACCCTTACACTATGAAGCCATATAGAGGATGAGAGGGGAAATAAATAACAGTGACATAACCTAATTTGCTGATTCCTACAGGTTCTTTAAAAAGCTGTTTAACAAATGAGCAACCAAATGGACTGGCTTGTAACAGCCTATTTTGCTGTTTCTTGGTATGGCCTAAGTTCAGTGTGTAGACTGTAACATGCAAAAGGACATCATTTTAGAAGTAGTAGAGTAATAATGAGTCTTAGGCCTTAAAAAACAGCCACATATAAAGTTCCACTATACATTGAGAGCTAGTAGGTGATACCTAGATTACGATCAGGAATAAATGGTTAACCCTGACTTAACAGAATTCCACCAAATTTTTATATCCCTTCAGCATCCTTAAACTTTACCTTCAACTTTATACAAACTCCTACTATCTACTCTCTGTCCCCGATGGAAGGTATTACAGAATTTCTAACCTTTTGCACATTCAAACCTATTTTTAATCTGATAGATCTTCTGAAATTTCTCGCGTGATTCTGCAGGTCTCCCCTGAACAAGATGCGGCGTAATGACCTTGGTCAGCGTGTTGGTAAGACTGAAGCTGATGCAGTGTTTAACGAGCTGGGTGCAGCCTACACAGAGGAACACGCCCGTATGAGTCAGGTCGGGTTATGTGGGGAAAGGAGCCCGCATGGCCTCGTCCATGGAGTGGAGTGGCACAGTCACCGAGGGTCACTGATGGACTACCTCTTCTACAAACATGGCACTCTCATGGTGTGTATGGTCATAGACTTGGAAGTAAATTGTTGTCACCTCATTGAACCACATTAATACCAGAAATGTTCAGTGACTTTGTAAATATTTGTAAAATTCCTATTATGAAAATTCAATTTCAATTAAAATATTGCTACCAGAGCTTGATGAGAGTATCACTCTCCAATACAAATTTGTTTACATATTCTGATGTTTTTCCGAGGGGATATAAATGTATTTCTAATTTCTATTTTTTCTGTGGAAATCAGTGTCGATCCCTACTATGTCTGAAAATGACCCACGAGAGTCAGGCTGTCTTTGAATTTGCATGTTTCCTTTTTCGCGAAGCACATAATGTACAATACCATTCTACTCTTGCTTTATTCAGTTGGCAGCCCATATTTCCTGCTGTAAGTTTCCTCAGCCGAGCACCATTCCTGCCCTCTGGATGGAGAACCTGGAACCGCTAATGAGCTTCTTGGAGAAGGCTCAACAAGGTCAGCCATCACTCACTTCTAATAAAAAGATGTTATGTGGAGTATGGGAAACCAGATAGAATTAGTCTAAAAACCCTGTGGTAAAATTGTTCCTACGTGGTGCATTTGTATTTTCTCCTCAGTCATTGATTTTTGACTTATTATGACCATTGTAGATAACGGTAATCCTACACGGATACCCCACACATGACTGGAGTGTCTACCATTCTTTCTACCAATCTTTCTACCATACACTGTAATTGTATCAGCATTTTACTCCTGTTAAGACTGAGCTCCTCTTCCAACTCAGGTGTTGTTGGAGCAGTCAAGGACATACAGGGTAAACCCATCAAGGGGGCCTGGGTGACGGTCCCGGGACAGAAGGTGAGCGCGTTAGACTCCGGAGTGTACCGTCATGTCCTGTCAGCAGGAAAACACCCCATGACTGCCTCCGCTGCAGGTAAGTTAGGATTCCTGTATTACAGCTGTTTTTACACCATGAGTAAGCTTGTAAGATTCAAGTTAAGCACATTCAACTTATGTGCCAGCCCTGGGGTGATAACCATGGGTGGGGGACAATCTTAACCATCGGTTGGGGACAGCCTTCGGCAGGTAACCCTCAGTGAGGGACAGTGCTTGGTTATTAACCATCAGTTGGGGGTCGGTGCCATGACACCCAGCTGCATAACGTTGAGTCTATTATGTCAGTTATGGGTTTTTTCCAGCAAGCATTCAATATTCAACACTAAGCTTAATAGTCTTGCTATGGGGCTTTGAAATAATAATATGGGTCTGTAATCATTACTGTGATTATTAGTGCTAGCCTGCCATAATAAGTAAGTGTTAAAATTTCCTTTAAAAAAATATCACTCAAATAGTATTCAGTATATATGCAAGTTTGAAGTTGTCTCCATATTTTCTTTGTCTATTAATTGCAGGATTTGACTCGCTGACCAAGCTTGTATCGGTCACGACGGATCAGACACAAGTGGTTGACTTTGTGCTTAGCCCGGAGGTGGAGACGCTGTCCTACCACAACTTTACTGCCATGGAGGCTGCACTCAAGCACCTCACCAAGACCTACCCCAAGATCTCCAGGCTCTACAGGTCAGTTTTAGAAGATTATCTTTTTTATTAATGGCTTACTTATCACTTTTCAGTCATTACTTGTGGAGTATTAGAAGCAAGCATCTTTTGAAATGAACTGTGACTCAAAATTTTGTGTAAAAGTGTATGTGGGGGGTCGGGGTGGCCAACGTCATTGAGGCGTTGGTACCACTGGTTTACATTGACATTGAGTCCCATGCAGTGCAGCATGGAACATAAGGACATTTGGATGACCCCTGCACAGAATTGTGCCCATATGGTGCACAGATCTGCAATGGAAGAACTTTTATTAAAGTGAGCTCAGCCTGTATAAAAATTCAATTATAAAAAAGGGTATGTTTAGAACATTAAAACAACGTTTTACTTGCAAGTTGTAGGGTTTCATGACATATTGGAATTTGTATAATCTTAAATAACAAGAAACTGTTGTAAATGCCTTGCAAGGATTGATTGATTTCTGTTTGCTTTTTCAGCCTGGGTAAGTCAGTAAAGGGCCGTAACCTTTGGGTGTTGGAGCTTCATGCAAACCCCGGCAAACACGTCAAGACACACCCAGAAGTCCGGTTTGTGGGTGGTATCCATGGCAACGAGCGAGTGGGCCCCGAGCTCCTCCTACAGCTGGCTACGACCTTGTGTCGGAGCTATGGTGGAGACTACACAATCACTAAGGTCAGTTGAAAGTTCTCGCAAGAACCAGGGATCGCAGCTTTGTCTTTTTGTCAGAGATACTTGAGACCATTAATTTTGATCTATTATTTTTCAATTATTATTTTTAATTTTTGGGGGGTCAGTTTTAATACAGATATAGTTCAGCTTTGCTCTTTACTGGTCTTCCACTTAAGTCCTACTGGATTATTGGGGCATATTCTGTGCAGGAGGCATCCAAATATCCATTTTTTCATTTACCTCAGTGCCATCACTACCCTGCCCCATGGGGATGATCTGGGATGTGAGTTCCTTCGGGAGCCTCCTGGGAAGAATGTGTCCCCATCAGCCCCTTGCTGTTCATAGAAGGCGACAAATGGGGAGACCAGACTCTGTAGCTCAGTTGGTAGAGTGCCCACTTCGAGTCCGGGTCTTGGGATTTATCCCTGGCCGAGTCACACCAAAAACTTTAACAATGGCAGTGATATCAGTATATGTTTACTAATTTTTATGTTGGTTTTAAAATTCATTCATTATGGATAGATATATTGCAATTTGTTGTATATTTCAAATATATTTACCCTTGGTTTTGTCAACAAAATTAGATGAAATTAATCTGTAGGTGCCTAAAGTACTGAAAGTCAGCTATCTGGGGAAGGGAGAATTTCCCCACACTGAGCTCATAGATATATACATAGACTTTGATAACAGATGTATCTCACACTTTATAAAGGGCATCAGATGGGTCTGGTCCTATTTTTTATTTGATATTTGTGAATATGACACAAACAACTAAAAAGCAGAGTATGCAGGAATAATGCAGAGGTCATGGAGAGAAGACTAAATATAAATGATTCAGTGATAATGTTAGAAAGACATGGTATGCAACAATGGTGCAATCCTCATAAAATTTTCTGAGACATAATGTGCCATTTTGGGTAAATTTTAATGAATCTAAAATTCTCAATGTTCCATTGGCGTGTCAATCTAAAAGATAATGTGCCATTTTGAATTTTAATGTGCCCAGGGCAAATGGTGCAACCCTAACATTTTCACTGCAGATTAGCTCCTCTGATTCCACTTTGTATCATTTTCTGCCCACAGATGTTGGACACCATGCGCATCCACCTCCTGGTGCTGATGAACCCTGACGGGGCGAGCGAACCCATAGAGGAAAAGAAGTGTGTTGTTGAGAAGGGCAAACTCAATGCCAATGGGGTTGACCTGGATACCAACTTCCCAAGTAAGCAAATTATCACTTTAAGGACAAATCATATAAGGTATGGTGGCACTAATACATCAAAACCCTGAGAAACCAGGTTCTTAAATCACTTTCTTGAAAACACTGAAAGAACCCTGAGAACTTAAACTGAAAAAACTCTGAGAAACCAGGTTCTTAAATCACTTTTTTGAAAACTGAAAATTTCTACTATTCTATTTTTTTGCAGTGACGGATTATTAAATTTGTTTTAGTCGATTAGCTCAATGCCACTAGGGACTGTGCAAAGATGCCACTTTTCCATCTAAATAAGGATTTCCGTATTTTTTGCTTTAACAATATTTTTTGAAAAGCCCTTAGATTAGAGAAGAAAATTATTTTGTATGGAATTTCAGGTACCACAAAGTATTTATATACTATAATTCATGTTCAAATGATTTGTTTCAGTATTAGAGATTTGATACTGAAGAATAGAATATCTTAGTTATTTCCGTACTAAAATAAGGAAATGTGATTTCCCTATGTTCCGTATTTTTCATGTTTGAAAAGTGGCATCTCTGACTGTACCGCTGTTGACTTCACGGTAACATTTTGAAGTCAGAGTCACTCAGTCTGATTTGTATATAAATAATCTACCTTGTCTTTCCTGAACTGTATATTTTTTTGATTGACAAACTTGGACATTGGGAATATGCAGTTGCTTTTGTTGACCATGTCCCCTCTCTGCCATTGTGATGTTGATAACTAATTGTTCCTCACTCTGATCAACAAGCACCTTAAAGTATACCCACATAAATAATCATTTCAAATCAAAATTTCCAGTGGCAGGTAGGAATTCCCTGGTCAGCGTGCAGCCGGAGGTGCAGGCAGTGATGGAATGGAGTCACAGCGCGCCCTTTGTGTTGTCGGTGGTGTTACGCGGGGGAGCCCTGCTTGTCACCTACCCCTACAGTCATGGTGAGTCCATTTTTTTCTGCTCTTGTAGATTTCTGAATTGTACCTGTTCAGGTAGGTAACTTTCAGATTTCATCTTAATACTTACTTTTCTTTAACAGACTCTCAATGTTCAGGTCAGTCAACTTGAAGTCTTGTCTCCCACACTGCCAGGTGTATTGTAAAGCAAAGATATTAGTCAAACGAGTGTTGCCCCCTGCTCTTTTTCCAGGGTTAATCAGAAATGACACTAGGAAGGTTTTAAAATAATAAACTCTCTGGAAACAAATTAGAATTTTATTTTTGGAAAATTGCTATTCCCTGAATCTTAAATATTAGAAAATCCAGAAACTGGTCAAACAGAATTCCCTCTGTTTGGTGAAATTCTCTAATTCCATGATTTCCCTGACACAGATTTCTTTTTCATTTTCCTGTTTTCCCTGTGCAATTGGGACTCCTGAATCAAACTTGGGTCCTTTGGATTATCGCACCATTACTCCTCTACTTAGAAGTTAGATAACTTCTTGAATTAACATAATTCATTCAGGCAAATAGATGTTTAGTTCTTTCCTGTGGCTGTTGCTGCAGCAGTAAAGCTCAATGGCTCTCTCTCTCCTTCAGGAGGAACAAACCACAGGACAGCAGACGATAATATCCTCCTGCAGCTCTCCTCGGTGTATGCTGGCCAACACCGCACAATGAAGGATTCTGCTGCCACCTGCGACAAGAGTGGCGGTAAGTGCTTCTATCGAGTATTATAAAATATATGGATCTAGTTGTAACAAAGGGCATTTGGTGAGATGTTCTCACAAAATGTTTAAGGTAGATCCATTATGCTGGTAAACTATTTCCTCTTACTTCAATCAAAGTAATGTGAGAAGTCCTCTTCAAAAAACCAAATCAGTATCATGCATTTCTTTTAGGATTTCCTTGTCTGTATGATGATGAATTGGAATTGCAGTGGGAATGTTACATAGAACAGCCTTCATAATCTTCGCCATGCTTACTTCAAATGTAATTCCTTCCTTGTTAAACGACTGATGTAAAATTGTTTCAGAGGCAAAGTCTTACATAAAACATGGGACTTTGAATGCTGCTATGTTCCAAAGGCGATCAGGAAGTATGCAGGCAAGTATATCTTTAATATTTTCTATTACAAGTATGTTATTTGTTCCGATCTTCCATGGATGGCTGGGATCAGAAGCTTTGACAGATTAGCTGTAGCCTTTCCCAGATCCATCAAACTAGTGACCCTGGCCCTCCTGTGCATTATTCCCTTACGAGAGAGTCATTTGACCTTTTCTGATTCCTTGCGTACCAGAATCACACTCTGGGCATGATAATCTTGAATCCAACATGACTAGTAGTAGTACCCAAAAATATTTTTGTGAATTGAGCCACACAATGAGTTTTCAGACAAATTGTGAATTCTAATTGTT
The DNA here is from genome assembly GCA_936440205.1 of Lepidonotus clava. NCBI lineage: Eukaryota > Metazoa > Annelida > Polychaeta > Phyllodocida > Polynoidae > Lepidonotus > Lepidonotus clava. The sequence continues at coordinate 48,921,629 of OW387137.1, forward strand.
CAGTATAATATTGTATGATCTAAAACACAACACGCATGAACAGTTATGTGAAGATTGCGCAAAAACAAATAAGCGAAAAATATAAATAAGCTTACACTCCTGTTTTGATCTAGGACTGGGTGTATGACACTACAGGGTGCCTGGAGCTGACCGTCTACACCGGCTGCTGCGTGTTCCCCGCTGACGACACGCTGGCTATGATATGGCGGGAGAACCATCCCGCACTCATCAAACTTCTGCAGGAGGTTAGCAGTTCTTCATATTTCCTTCCAAATAATTAAGATCTATTTTACCAAAATAAAAAAAGTCACTGGAGAAAAGCTCATTTCTCTGTGGCATTCAAACAGATCAAACTAGAGTTAGAATTAAAGTTTGAAAATGCTTTAAACATTGCATTACTTTCTAGGCTCACCGCGGTATGACAGGAGTTGTAACGGACAGCTTTGATCGGCCTCTCCCTAAAGCAACAATCCGGGTGGAGGGATTGGTCCGGGACGCGTCAACGGGAGCCGGGGGTGAATTCTGGAAGCACCTATTACCAGGCACCTACAACATAACAGCAGAGGCAGAGGGATTCAAGCCTCACACAACAGTAAGTAGCTAACTCTAAGAGTCTGAAAGACTGTAATAGATTGGGTGAAAAACCTATGTTTAGCTTTGCAATGTTTTACTTGCGATGTTCTCAAGATCACAGGTTACAATGTATATTGACTATCAAAAGTTGGTTATGATATCTGATCACAGAACTGTTGCCAAGGAATTAACCAACCTGTTGGTAATAACTTTTGCTCTTTGAACAGGAAATAAAAATTGACGAGAAGAATACACTCGTCCAGATATCATTCCATCTGCACAAGGAACGAAGCCTCTTCAGCATGACCTCGACTGGGGTAATCGGCATCGTGGGTGAGTAGATTAATTGTGTCCCTTGTGTAAACCAGTGCTTAAGGAAGTAATCTAATTTTAGTTGCCAGGTTTCCTGTTAGAGGGCCAGCTATTATACTATCTTCTTTTCCTCACAGTATTCCTTGTTTCCAGAGCTCCAGAGTTTATAGGTTGCAAAGTTTTAACTTTTTGATGGCGTCGAAGGAATCCTGTGGAAACTGTAAATAATGATTTTCCAGGCATTGTACCAAATATGGAATAGATTCCTAAAGATATGCAAGTCTGGCTGCCGCCCACTGAATTTTCATAATTTGTCCATTGATATAAAATCAGGAAAAATGCAAAATACATCACACTGTCAATGGAAAATGTTCATTGTACCTGCCTCTGAGGTTTAGATGTGGAAAATTGTTAACTGTATTTCAGACTTTAACAGAATTGCGAATTTCTTGTTTATCTTGCATTTGTGGTAATAAAAAAGAAAAAAAGAAAAGAAGAACAGGTGTGAGGAAGGAGTCAATAGTCCAGCATTTTCTTTGTGAACTTTATGTCCAATTATAATTTTGTTTGTTAGCTCAAGTTTTATATACGCATTACGTCTCTAAGATAATTTAATAAAGCAAAAAAAGGTGTTATTATCAACTGAATCAGAAAATCTGGTATCCTGTCCACTAGGACAATTTCATTTATGAGCACCTTGCCTCTCTTTCAGTGGTAGCGATGCTTGTTCTATTTGTCACCGTCGGAGTAATCGTCTGTATCCGCTGCGTGGGCACCAAGAAAACCGGCCCCGCCTTCCAACGCCTTCACTCAGATGACTACTTTGAGGATGACTACCTGAACACGCCTCTCGGCTCCAAGCTGCTCTTTAACCGGGAATACCGCGATGATTTAGACGAAGAGGAGGAAGGCGACATATCCAATGGGAACGTCGGAGGGTCACACCGACTTCTCACAAACGAATACCACGACGAGACCTCAGACGACGAGTTTACGTTACCACCTGGCAAGGGCATCAAGGAATGATCCAAGTTGTCCTTTTTCTGAGTTTTGGTTTTATTATTTATATGTACACAGAACTACTTGTATGCCCAGCAGGTGGAATAATGACAGGGTGTTCACTGCGAAAGGCAAAAAATGAGAAAGTAAATGGGGAACTCGGAGGAAATGGGTAGCGGATATATTTCTAGCTTCTTATGATCCATGAAGACTAAGGATTGCTTCTGAAACCTCACACATTTCTTATTACATATTGTTATTGTTCATTCCAATGATCGGATAAGGGTGACGAAATAAAATCATGTGTAATAGTATGGAAAATTGCACATAATTTGGGAAATGGTGAAAAATGCACATTCAATGGATTAAGGTCAACACATGTGAGTTCTGCTGGGAAAGTTGGGGAATGTGAATGTTTCTGGCTGCATCACTAACCATTCTCAAATCAGATAAACAAACAAACAAAAAGAAACGACAGAAATTGAAAATAGAAAATAGAAAACGCCAAAAACCTAAAATTTTAAAGTAAAAGTAATGTGGTCATTCTATCTAAAGATCGAATGAAGGAAGTTAACCTTGCTTTTGTGAGTGATATTGTACTTGAAATAGAAGTAGTACTGAATGGCATCTATAAGTGTAAGTACTAAATAGTTGAAAAAATATATTTTTTATAGCGATCAATCTCAATGAAGTGATTTTTAGTATGATAATACAGCTCTGTAAAATGTGAAATTTTCTTTATTTGGATGAATGACCTTTCCAATGAATTATTTACTTTCCTTCTTCCTACTACTGATGCCAAATGACCTCAGCTCAAACCAATTTTTATGTTTGTGTGTAAATATTTTTTGTCTCCTGACTAGGAGATATTATTTTTGCTATTGCAAAATGATTTGTTGGTGATACATCATGAAGAATCATGTAAAACCCCGTTAGGAAGATGTGCTCCCGGGCACTTCAGTAGTTAGAATGTTTGGTGTTGTTAATTTATGATACTGAAAGTATCAGAACAGTTTAGAAAGCACGCTTTTCTGTATGTGAAATAGAGTTGTCAAAAGTCTGAGATGAGACATTTCAGGTATACTCTCAAGTCGTACGTGGTAGACGTAACATATTCTATGGGTAGTGCGGCTCTAAATATTTCTTTGAGGCCAAAGTGATTTTCTGCACTTTGCCATTTTGATATGATCAGCCCCCAAAGTTAGTATGATCGCACCAACCCCAACTGTTGCGGAGCACAGGATCGAGTGACAGCCCACTAGATGTTCTTAGACTAAGGTTAATTTGGTTCAGAATCTCCTTTTAACGTCACGGTACAAAGGACAAACTTGTCATCCAAAACTGCTCAAATGATAGATATGATAACATACGGTAGGCTATCTCAGAAATAGTAGATTCAGATTGGATATTTTCTTCATTTTGAGTACATGGGCTCATTCGATGAGGAACTTTGCTCTGAGAACAAGACTGAATTTTCTTGTATTTGTAGAAATTGATACCTCTGGGTTTAAGCTTCAGAATACAACTAAAAAATGAATATGTGTATCTAACCTTGATAAGAATTCCACAATGAGAGAATAGATCAATTAATGTTTGAATATTTTTCATCATTTCAGCATGATGGAAACAGGATCCAAATGTATTTCCAGATCTTTTTTTTCCTTTTTTTTTTTTGCGAATGTACTTAATTTGGTTCAATGTAAAGACCATCGCAGCTTATGTGAAAAAAAGGGCCTTCTTATAGTTTCTTCATAATAAAAAGCCATACTAGATTAGTTTACTTTATACGGTAAAACATATTATTTTACTGCAGGCCCGTATACAGGGAGTGTGATGGGGGTAACCACCAACCATGAAAGAATTTTTCAAAAAGTTCCACCTTTACATTTAAAATTCATTGTAAAAAATAAAACCTACCGGTAATATTTGTAAGAAAATATTGAAAAGGCCACTGAACACTATTCGCCACCCTTTTGTAGTCTAAATTATTGATAACCTATACAAAAGTTTCACCTCAGGAACCTTGCGACCCCCACCTCCCCACGACGGAACCTGTATAGAAGCCTGTACTGACTGAAATTCCCACCCCCACATAACAGATGAAGTCTTCTTTCTTCGTACACTGAATAAGGGGACAAAGTAAATATTTTTGTGTACCTTTCTAACAAAGTTTTCTGTAACGTTTTTCATAACCACTGTTGACAGTGAGTTGAAGAAAGACGCGTTTATTTTTATACGTTTTAGTATTTGATGCTCTCTCAAAGAACGGTTAAGCTTTCTGCGTGGAAAGTATGTAGAATTCAAATTGTAAATTTATTGTTTTTTTTTTTTTGCAATTGGAATGACGTGCATCATAATGTCATTATGTTTTTTTCCGTTTAATAATTACTAAAAAAAACTGTTCAGCACATTTGCCTGGGGTTACAGACTGCCTTCCTGTAACCAAGACAGGCCAGGTTCCCTAGGACTATTTGTGTAAAAAAGATGTATAAGGGCCGGGAAATCAGTTGCGTCCAGGTAACCGTACTTACCCTAACTTTGAGCCCCTTTGAAAAAAATATAAAATAAAAAGGACACTCTTTAGAAGTCCCCCCCCCCCCCCCCCCCCCAAAGATATGTGAAGTAACAATGCTCTCTGGAACTATTTTACTTATTTCGTGTAGCCAAAGTTTTAGATTAATCATGATGAATATGTTATGTTAACAATAGAAATCCCTACCTACCTACCATTTTTTTGGTGCCAATGTTTGCATGGACGAAGAGGTGTTATTATGGCTAATTTGAATAGGATGCTTTGGTGCATAGGGGATAGAACCATACTCTCAACGCCTTTGTCAAGTTGCGGACCACAAAACGAGTGAGGTGCACGAAAAGTGTTGTACTGATTGCAGGAATGAGTGAACCCAACTTGATACTGCAAATTGAATCTCGTGATAGTTTTTGTATATGATTATTTCAAAGACTGCATTAATTGAGAAATGGAGTATTGTGAATTTCTTCTAGATGTCTAATAGCCTCTATTGTTGTAACAGAATATCGCCTTTCCAAATACTCAGACTCATAGTAGTAGAAAAAAGCAATTTCTGGAAACGTATATGATGTGGAAAATGTCAAAGATCTGTTTTTTCCCCTCACTGCTCAAGACTTCTTACTTTAAATATTTAACTGTTTCTAGTAATAAGGCCAATGAGATCAACTTCCCCACTTCCCAACAATATTTTAATGCCAATGTATTTAAAGCATAGTCCTCCAAATTGTAATGATTTCTAATATCTCTGATAGAAATACAATAAAGTCTATAAGATCATTTGAATAATAGATCTTAGACCAGGAAAGCAGAACGGTGCCAACCTTAGTAAATACTCGTTATCATGAGCAGCCTTCCATAACAAAATGTACAATATGAATCCCACCTTTCTTAAAGGTTATCTTGATACTTTTCTACCTTTACTTTTGACTATTATGTACTTTTTAGAACATTTTGTATCCCATGTTTGCTATGACATGTATATTACAAATTTTCTTTGACATAAAGAGCAATACTAAAAAGGTAGTATTACATTCGCACATGTTGTTTAAATTATTGTTTTTACTTTAAGAATATTTTTGTACACATAAATCACTTTTTCTAATTTGTGAATGTAGTCTCCCGACATCTGCTAGAGTGGAAACTTTCTCGCTGAAACATCATCCCACCAGTAATCTTTGAAGTTCAATAGTTTGTTGTGATTTTTTGGTGAAATGACTCGTTATAGTTTGTCCAAGCTCTATTTTTCAAACTTAGCATGCATACAAAACTTTGCATCTTCTTTTATTTGTTTTTTATAATGCGAAAATAGTGTGTGCAAATTTATTTTTCTACCGGTCTCTCTTCTCTCTGTGAACATGATCATAACCAGGTTTACACTGAATTTGTAAAATAAAAGCTAAGGTTAAAAGTTGCTCAAGATGTTTTTCAGACTGTTGGGGTTGCGAAAATAGTGTTAGGAAGCGAAAGGGCGCTAAGTGTGTATAGAATCTCCGACAGAATGAGGGGCCTTCAATTAAGTGTGTGCGGACAGTTTCAAAAGATGCAGACACCCAATACCCCTTAGAATAAAGTACTTATTAAATTTGTACAGGAACATATATATGGATATTAGAAAAATAAAAACCAAACCCACCACCACCCCCTTGATGTGTACGTCCATAATGGAAGGCTCCTAACTCATAACGTAATAATTGAAAACATGTGAAAAAGGTGTTCTATATGAAGGCTAATACTTTGGGGCGTGGATCGGTGGAGGTTTAATGAATCACTGTCTCAATGAGGTGTATATTTACGAGAACTGATCCATGTGGTGTGATATCATATATCATTAAATGGCTACTTGCTATGGCTATCTGATATCATTTAGCCTGAATGTACTACTACTCAGAAAAGCGTCCTATCTCGTGTCTACTGCTGTACTACAAGGGGCAATAAATACTATATTGGAAAAAAGAGATGTTTTCTACTTTAAATTTGAATAATGTTTAATTATTCTTCAAAGGCGAATGGAAAAGTGAGAGGAAAAAAGTCTAGAATCTGCAAGCAACTAGAAGGAAAATAAATTAGGAATGATATCCCGAACATCAAATTTGCACTCAAATATCTAAAACAAAATACCCTAATCGAAGTGGTAAAAAGATATGTTTCTTGGTGCGTGCAAAATATCTCAGCTTGACAGAGAAAGGAAAATGTCAGTATGAGCAACGGTATAATGTTACAAACGTCTTGTAAAGTAGTGAGAACTAAAGTAATTTAAGGGTTTCCAACCTAAGTCACATAAAATCAAAGAAAATGCGAACTTGAGAAGTTTAGTGAATGGGATGTTGTAGAGGACCGGGAGCGGATTGGGGGGGGGGGGGGGGGGGGTTCTAGAAATTTTCTAGAAAACCTTTCAAAACGGGTAGGAGGGAAGGAAATTAGCCTAGGGAGTTGGGGTGGGTGAGGAGGGGGCTAATGTAAAGATGCCGAGTAACCCCTCCTCAGGACCTCCTGGACCGAGACACTTGTTTTTACTGTTTACATCGAAACAGTAAAGAGGGGCCGTCCATAAATGACGTCATGCTATTTTTGACCTTTTTTGACCCCCCCTCCCCCCCTTCGTCATGCTTTTACAATAGGAATGTATAGGGTACTGGACCCCCCCCCCCCCTCTCCCGGGCGCATGACGTCATTTATGGACGGCCCCAGAGTTACTATTTGGCAAAAATTAGGGAAGGGCACCACTTGCGCCCCCTTCCCATGATGATCTTGGGACAGATCGACCTCTGCAAACGGACTGCAAGTCAAGCGAACATTGAAATGCGCCCCTCTTAGACCTAGATCTACCTACGTTTCCATGTGTGTCTTCTTATTCGTACTCCATTCACCCACTGACACGTTTACACTCTGACAGAGAAGTAACCACGTGGACCTTTTGTTTATGACAACAAATACGTGCGTGCGCATTCTGATTATTGTGAAGTCACATGACACATGTAAGCCAATGAAAAAACGGGATAGGTCTTAGCAATTTAGACACGTGACCTGTGGCAACCAATCACAAAGGTCGTTGTAACAATGGACAATCAGGTCACGTGACTACGTCTTGTCCAATCAGAAACGAGATCATAAAGTCACATGACTGGTTAACAACCAATCAGAAACACAAGAAGACAAATTATGTTCAGGTGGAAAAATCAATACAGAATCCATTCATGAATGGAAATTACAATTTCATATGCAAAAGAAATCGTGTGAAAGACGACAATATGAAATGTCATTATGACGTCACCAAGGTAACTATGACGTCATCCCAGTGGAACCATGACATCCAAAATGGTGGACACGCCCAGTGACCACTGATAGATCCTCGGCGGTAAAATGCGGACATACGAGCTTTTCCATTCATTCTTATTTGTTCAAACATCAATGCTGCTACTGTGGATACCTTGGGAAGTAGTTGGTAAGCAATGTTATTCATATTTTGTGCTTTTTCGGCTGAAGTTTGGTCAAAGTTTGGCTTCACTGAAAAAGCAGCATGGCGCGGCCCGTGGTGTGGGCGTGGCGATATTCAATCGTCACAAACACGTCATGTGTTACAGTGTAACAACGTTATAAATGAACAAAATATGAAATTATTTGTAAATGTTTAATGTTAGGTTGTGCTACAAACCTAAAGTCCTATAATTACATAAATTAACAAAATCCTCAGTTCACAAAGCCATATCATCTTAATCTTTATCATAGACATACATAACATAGATAGGAAACTAGTGTTGTTTCTAGATTTTCCTTGTCTCGGATAGCTCTCCAGGATAGGCAAAAGAGACATGGTTGATACACATCTGCTTGGAGAGTGTGAGGTGTGAGACTGGGTCTTCACACCTTTTTTGGCCTAGTACCCATATGGTCTTCAAAATTTATATCACTACAATCAAAATGTACTCAATAGGAATGAATAGAAAACAAAAATCTGATTCCAAAGATATCAGATATTACATGTTTATGTCAATTAGAAATAAAGATATTGATTAATGAAAATTGAAAAAAAATTGAGAAAAATAACAAATTTGTCAAAGTTTGGGAATTAATTTTGAGCAAACCACAAGTTAGATATCCATTTAAGCTATTGTTTCTACCATGAGTAGTTATACTCTATGTGAAATAATTGGTTTTATTTGTAAGAAAAATTTTTAAAAGGCCAAAATCTGACTTTGAAGAAATGTCGGAATTAAATTGTATATTCTCGGGAAAAGTGACATGTAGTCACTTTAGAACCCCAAATACCATTTTATGCCCCCCACAGAATCTAATTAGGTTATAATGGGATAGGAAACTGTCTCATCAATCACACTGGTGAATATCAGAGCCCTAAGTGGCATATAAATGGGTTTTGGGGATTATCACTTGACCCATTCGAGCCAATGTCAGAATCCAACGAGTTTGATGTGATAGAAAATTGACAAAGTTTGGGAGTCAATTTTCGGCAAACCACAAGTTGGATATCCAATTAAGCTTTTATGCTACCATGAATAGTTACACTCTATGTGAAATAACTGGTTTTATTTGTAGGAAACATTTTTAAAAGGCCAAAATCTGACTTTGAAGAAATGTCGGAATTAAATTGTATATTCTCGGGAAAAGTGACATGTAGTCACTTTAGAACCCCAAATACCATTTTATGCCCCCCACAGAATCTAATTAGGTTATAATGGGATAGGAAACTGTCTCATCAATCACACTGGTGAATATCAGAGCCCTAAGTGGCATATAAATGGGTTTTGGGGATTATCACTTGACCCATTCGAGCCAATGTCAGAATCCAATGAGTTTGATGTGATAGAAAATTGACAAAGTTCGGGAGTTAATTTTAGGCAAACCACAAGTTGGATATCCAATAAAGCTTTTATGCTACCATAAATAGTTACACTCTATGTGAAATAATTGGTTTTATTTGCAGGAAAAATTTTTAAAAGGCCAAAATCTGACTTTGAAGAAATGTCAGAATTAAATTGTATATTCTCGGGAAAAGTGACATGTAGTCACTTTAGAACCCCAAATACCATTTTATGCCCCCCACAGAATCTAATTAGGTTATAATGGGATAGGAAACTGTCTCATCAATCACACTGGTGAATATCAGAGCCCTAAGTGGCATATAAATGGGTTTTGGGGATTATCACTTGACCCATTCGAGCCAATGTCAGAATCCAACGAGTTTGATGTGATAGAAAATTGACAAAGTTTGGGAGTTAATTTTCGGCAAACCACAAGTTGGATATCCAATTATGCTATTGTTTTTACCATGAATAGTTACACTCTATGTCGAATAATTGGTTTTATTTGTACAAAAAAATTTCAAAAGGCCTAAATCTGACTTTGAAGAAATGTCGTAATAAATTGTATATTCTTGGGAAAAGTGATACGTAGCCACTGTAGAACCCTTAGTACCATTTAATGCCCCCCCCCCTCCCAAAGAATCTAATTAAGTTATAATATGATAGGAAACTGTCTCTTCAGTCACACTGGTGAATATTAGAGCCATAAGTTGCATATAAGTGGGTTTTGGGGATTGTCACTTGACCGACTTTTCCCAAGAATATACAATTTAATTACGACATTTCTTCAAAGTCACATTTAGGCCTTTTGAAAATTTTCCCTACAAGTAAAACCAATTATTCCACATAGAGTGTAACTACTTATGGTAGAAACAATAGCTTAATTGGATATCCAACTTGTGGTTTGCCTATTATTAACTCCCAAACTTTGTCAATTTTCCATCACATCAAACTCGTTGGATTCTGACATTGGCTCGAATGGGTAAAGTGATAATCCCAAAAACCCATTTATATGCCACTTATGGCTCTAATATTCACCAGTGTAATTAATGAGACAGTTTCCTATCCCATTATAACCTAATTAGATTCTTTGGGGGCCACAAAATGGTATTTGGGGTTCTACAGTGGCTACATGTCACTTTTCCCGAGAATATACAATTTAATTCCGACATTTCTTCAAAGTCAGATTTTGGCCTTTTAAAATTTTTTCTTACAAATAAAACCAATTATTTCACATAGAGTGTAACTACCTATGGTAGTATAAAAGCTTAATTGGATATCCAACTTGTGGTTTGCCTAAAATTAACTCCCAAACTTTGTCAATTTTCCATCACAACAAACTCGTTGGATTCTGACATTGGCTCGAATGGGTCAAGTGATAATCCCCAAAACCCATTTATATGCTATTTATGGCTCTAATATTCACCAGTGTGATTGATGAGACAATGTCCTATCCCATTATAACCTAATTAGGTTCTGTGGGGGGCATAAAATGGTATTTGGTGTTCTAAAGTGGCTACACGTCACTTTTCCCGAGAATATACAATTTAATTCTGACATTTCTTCAAAGTCAGATTTTGGCCTTTTAAAAATTTTTCTTACAAATAAAACCAATCATTTCACATAGAGTGTAACTATCCATGGTAGTATAAAAGCTGAATTGGATATCCAACTTGTGGTTTGCCTAAAATTAACTCCCAAACTTTGACAAATTTGTGATTTTTCTTAATTTTCTCCAATTTTCATTAGTCAATATCTTTATTTCTTATTGACATAAATATGTCATTTTTGGTATCTTCTTAATCAGAATTTTGTTTTCTATTCATTCCTACTGAGTACATTTTGATTGTAGTGATATAAATTTTGAAGATCATTTGGGTACTAGGCCAAAAAAGGTGTGAAACTGCAGTCTCACACCTCACACACTCCAAGCAGGTGTGGCCCAACCTATACCAGGCCTTATCAGGTGCTAATTTGCATATCAATACCGAGACAGACATGCACCAGTCAGCTCAGGCCTTGTTTCCTCTCTATCTTATGTATCTCTATGTCTTTATGTAATGGCTGGGGGGAGGTGCGGTGCTTATTCAAGTTATTGTGCCTTTCGAAGGAAATTACGCACCGCAGCGCCCGAGGTAAAAATCTACCAACTATACGTACCGGAGCGCATGAAATCAACCACGTGACCACCGTTTCCATGGTATCAGCCAATCAGCGTCGAGCATTAGGTAAACAAAGAAAATGGCGACATCGCCGTTACGATGCTGACATCGCCGTCGGCAAGATGACATCGCCGTTTTTTATAATAAACGTATCATTATTCAGGTTTGTTGTGACCATTTTAAGACAAATGACACACATGGGTGTCATATTTGGTCAGTTACTGACGGCCGCATCCTCTTTACGAGCATTAGGCCTACGATAAGCATGGTAAACAAACGAAAATGACGGCCGCGATGACGGCCGCGATGACGGCCGTGTTATGATTGCAAAACCTATTTCTTTTGAAGTTAATGATTTTTTTATGTGTGTAGCCATCACATAAAATAAAGAAGACACACTTATGTCGTATTTCGGTCAGATATATTTACCCCAGGACGGATTGGACCTTGGCCTGACGGCCGCGGTCCAATCCGTCCTGGGGTAAATATATCCGACCTCATACTCCATAATAGTGTCTTCTTATTATAGTATAATCTTTCCTGAATAAAAAAAAAAAAAAAAAAAAAAGGGTAAAGAGTTGAAAGACCAGCAAAGCACCCCATACACCTAGACTCTTTCTCTTGAAGGAGAGGAGAAATGTTTCCCCTCATCCTCTTGAAGCACACCTTTCACTCCCTATTATACTTATGGTTGGCTCATTTGGTGAGGGATTTCGCTTCAAGAAAAAGAGGATATATATGCACCCCCTGGTGGTATACATCAATACTAAACCTCTATGCTTCAAGAAGAAAACCTCACCTTATGAGCCTCATGTGAGATATAACAGGGAGAATCTTTGCTCTTAAAGAGGAAGAGGGGAAACCTTTCTCTTCTCCTTAAAGAGAAAGAGTCTAGGTGTATAGGTGAGCACCGGCAGCATGTACATGTCCTGCTTTCTGGCATGGGCGTGGCATTATTCAAACAAGATTCAAGTTGCCTATCACAAACAGTAAACACTTCATGTTTCAGATCATTTATTGCAGACAGCAGTGATATAAAATTACTATAACAGATTACAGACGATTACATTATAACATAGAGATACATTATATATGTAATAACGTTCCCTTATTATTTCTAGGCGTATTGCTGCCCAATGCAGCCCCTCCTATGGTGGCCCTGAGTACCAGGGGGCTGCTGCCTGATCCAGCCCCTCCTACGGTGGCCCTGAGTACACAGGGGCTGCTGACCGTCGAGGGAGGGGCCCCCCTCAGCCTCCTGTGTACGGCCGGAGGGAGCCCCACACCCACAGTCACCTGGGACAAGGACGGCCAGGTGAATTTAACAGGTCTATCTCAACAGGAGCAAACTGTATACAGGATTCACGGCAATCACGCTGCTACTTTTGCAAACTTTTGGTTCCTCACAAAACACGTAAAACAGAAAATTAAAAAAAAAAGGTAGGCTAGGAAAATTCCTCCAATTTTCTGGTCGTCAGAGGACGACCAAAAACAGAAATCTGGTTGTCCACATATATTTTAGGTTGTCCACTTTGTTGGGACATATTCATAATTGGCAAAACCTAGATTTTTGAGAGGACAATTCAAGTAGCTGCTTCGAAATATCTGGTTGTCAGGAGGACAACCAAAATTGGGTTTCTGGTTGTCCTCAGCAATTTTCTGGTTGTCAAGGACACGCGGACATGCAGATTTTCCTACCCTGAAAGGACTGGGTATTTTTACCAAAACTTTGCAAAAGGCAAAACAGGAAAAACACAGGGAATTCTGTTTAACAAATTAATGAGTAATATCTAGAACCCCTGGTTGTTGAAATTAAAAAGATTTTCTTTTTGGAGAATGATATTTCAATCTTTTGCTGAAAATTTCACACATCTTGTATGACATTTTAAAACTTGAACACCAAGATGCCCGAAGAAAATGATCAAAACTATGACAGGGAAAATTGAGCCTAGCAAAGGTAAAACTCTTGAAAATTCAGTAGTGATTTTTTAATGGGGATCCTGCAGGGGCAGATGCAGGAATTTCAAAAGGTGGGGTGGGGTGGTCAGCATAAAGGCTAAGTACTAAACTTAACAGTGTGCCCCCCCACCCCCCATACACACACTGCATACGCCCCTGCACAAACTTACTTTTTCAAAGAATGGCTGGGGGGGGGGGGGGGTCACTTTCTTTGGGAGTGGGTTGGAGGGGGAAATTGTTAATTCCTCCACTCAATGCTTCGGGGCCGTCCATAAATGACATCATGCTATTTTTGACCATTTTTGACCCCCCCTCCCCCCCTTGTCATGTTTCGTCATGCAACCCTTAACCCCCCCTCTAAAAATGACGTCATTTAGAGGGGACCCCCCCCCCCCTCAAAGTAGAGATATGGTATTTAAACAGTAAGTTCTAATGATATATTTATTTATTACACGTGCTGTTTCATCTGGCAATATTAAAGGAAACCTCACACATAATCTAGGGATAGATATTTGTCAAATAAATTCTTTGTGTATGGAGTATGCGCTAAGAACTAATAATGCTAGAAATATCTTAAGGATATTTCAAATGTAGCCACTTTTTGGATCTTTTTAGTCTATTTCAATGGGTTTTTACTAGAAATTCCCTAATTTGTGACGTCACAAGGACTGTATTTGGGATTCTCTAGCTTTCAAAAAAGCGAATCCCCAACTATCAATAGAGTGTAGAAAGGAATTTTAGCTGTAGTATTAAATATTCATATCAAGACACATGCAGGTTATAAATACTTGTATGCTTTACTCACCTAAATTCATTTAATTCTCCCTACCTTGGATATAGCAAAGTTTTGCCTGCAGGTTAACCTAGATGAAGATGCATGCTGGGTAATATCAATGAGCCTACAAGATAGTATAGGGATGTTCATGAATCTTTTCATCAATAGAAATTTATCATGATGTGAAACCAGAGATCAATTTTTTCTAAATTTGTACATTTAAGTTTAATATTTTCAAAGTACTTTGAAAATTCATTCATTATAGATCTAGATTGATATCTAACAATTATTTATTTATTTTCTATAGTTTTCAAGCGGTTTCATCTACAAATTCAGTCCAAATTAGCCTGCAGGGGCTTAAAATACTGTAAATCAGCTATCTGTGGTACGGAGAATTATCCAAGATACCCAAGCTATTTTGAAAGAGATTCCTCTTCATTATGACATAGCAAGGATGGAACTGTAACCGCATAAATAAGGGAATTCCCAAATTCAGTTTCATTTTCTTTGTATTTCCATAACACTTTGACATTTTCCCTGTTTTTTCGATTGAAGTATTTCAAGAATACCAAACAGAATTTAATTGAATGAAAAATAGGCATTTCCAACTTTGTGTGTGAGGAACCCTTTAGGGTCAAATAAAACTATTTAGCCCTTTACTGTTCTCCAAATTTTCGCATTTTCTCACAGCAATTATGATGCATGTGATTTAGAATATATTTATATGATCTAAATCATAAAAAGTAAATCTCTGTATGTATGAATGAGGAAATCCTTTGTGTTTTATGGAAATAGAGTGAAGTTTTCATCCTTTAAAAAAGTAGTTCAGTACTAGTTCTCCCTAAATGAAATGATTTAATTAGCATCTATCAACATTCTTTTGTAAAAAAAAAATGTCTTCAATATTAAATGTTTAAGTAATACAATTTATACTCATTGTAATATCATCGAAAACCAGGTCCAACTTTGAAGTGAATTACTCAATAAACAATTAGAGATAAAAATTAATATAATTGCCTAGTTTCACTACTCGCACAGAGCTGGGGTGCCACTGTTGCACACACCTCAGAGCTCACCCTATGCCCCGGACAGGGTCATCAAAGGCTGGGTGTGTGGTGTCCTTTCTAGGGGACATTGCACACAAAAGACCCCTTGCCACTTTTTGAAACGAGTAGGGTATTGCACCCTGTGGCGGGTTTCTTCTAAATCATATCATAGATACGATGACCTGTAAACTAAAGGCATTACCTTGTGCAGTCTGGAAAGAACCCTATGTGGTTGGCCGGATGTTAAACTACCCGAACAAAAAATACAAACACCTCAGAGCAAGGCAAAGTTCTCTGAGCTAAGCCTGACAGGTTAGCATGCCACAGTAATAAACAATAACAATGATAATTAAAGACTCTTCCCTGTTATCTAAGTTTCTTGACCCCCTCTACACATTCTGGAATCCATCCCCAAGAATTCCCATCCTTTGAGTTTTTTCATTTTTTTTTCAAACATGAAGTCATGCTTCACATGACCCCCCCTCCCCCCCTTGTCATGTTTGGTCATGCAACCCTTGACCCCCCCTCCCCCCCTGCTGCATGACGTCATTTATGGACAGCCCCTTCGTTTGACAAAAGTTGTCCAGTTGTCAGTGAAAATTCTACTCTACTAATAATATATCTAATTAAGAGACTTTTCATTTTAAACTGTCCTCAATGAAACAAATCTAGGCAAACCAAGCCTCCTTTTGCCTTCTTTTCCTCAGCGTGAGGAATTTTCTTTTCATGTTTTAACTATCAATTCATTTAAACATATTTGCAGGCAGTCACATCGTCAGATTCTGATGGCATATCAGTGAGCGAAGGGAACCTCACCATAGGTCACATGACCGGATATGATGTGGGGGAGTACAGCTGTAGGGCCACAAACGCCCTTGGGGAGGCCTCCAGTGCCAAGGTCAGAGTCAAGGTCACAGGTGAGTTCACATAGTTTAAAACTTTTGACGAATTATAGAGCACCATATCTGCAATCACCCTTAGGGGTTCTCGTATATATCACTGCACGAAAATAGACCTTTAGTACCTTTAAGTTTCTGTAAATGGGGCCATTTAGGTTTGCTAAGGGTAATGGAAAGGTCACTTTTACAAGACCTTTCGAAAACTTTTTCAGGTGACCTTTAAAATGTATTAAAGATATTAAAGGTATTGGAAAAGTGACATATATCCTATGTCTTTAATGAACCTCAATGGCCTCATTTACAAAATTAAAGGTCTAATTTTGTGCATGCCCAGTGTATGACAAATTTAAAAGTCTAATATTCTATACCTAACCATTGAATTATAATAACAAAAGACCAACTATGTTCTTGAGCAAATATTTACCTACCCTATTCCAGCCAGTGCACACTGTAATGATGTATTGAAATACCAGTCCCTTAGAAATCCTAATGGCGTCCTTAATAAATTGCCATGTCTCATGTCACTAATTTTTATTGTCCAAGTGGTGCAAGTCATTATAGCCAAAAATAAAATGCCCATTTTAGCTTGTAAAACAAAAAAGTGAAAAGACAGGCAACATGCAGGTATTTTTTTTAATTTGCCATGCAACACTGGGACCCCCAATCCAGGGCCCCAAACTTATGTTAGCAAAATTCTACTAATTACATTTTTAGGCCTCCATTTTCAAGACCATCTACCTCCAGAGGTCAGCACTGCTGAAGGTCAATCACTGACCCTCCCATGTCAGGCGTCCATACCTGATGACGTCACCAACGACAGCCAGACTGCATCGAATCAGCCTCAGACAAGGGTTGCGGTGCACTGGTATTTTGAAGGCAGTGAGATAACTAGGGAAGATAATCAGTTTGAGAGATTACCAGATGGCCTAACCTTCGTGAAGGTCATAATGGCAGACAGCGGGCGATATAAGTGTGTTGCACAATCTGCTAATTTCTCCATTGCCATGGAAACCAGACTGATTGTCCAAGGTTGGCAGATACCATAAGGCCACCCTTAAAAAAAATATTGTTTCCTGTCCAGCGGGTGGGGAGGAAAAAAACCAGTCGGGAGGTCGGAAAATATTTTTTTTTTTTTTTTTTTTTTTTTTTGGTAAGGCTTTAACTAGAACTTTTGTTAAAAAAAAAATAAAATCCGAAAATCTGAAAAAAAAAGTCTCCAGTCGGCCCTCAAAAACCCAGTCGGGCGCTGGACAGGAAACAAATTATTTTTTAAGGTTGGCCTAAGGAAGGCCTGTTTCTGTCAAGTTGCCTTAGAAACATTCATAGTATTTTTGTTGAAAGTTTGAGTGTGAGTGTGAAATTACTACTGTTATCATTATCATAGAGAAATAATCAGTATCCACTTTCTGTATGTTTCTCTCTCTGTATAAAACTTTCGAACAAAAATCTAAGTCATCATATTATTCTCTATTGTACATAACAGCATTCAATATCAGTCTAATTCATCCTTTTATTGAATCTTCAGAGTAATAGTTTTATACAAGATTGAGAAAATGGTTAACCCTGTATTTTTCTTTGACTTTCCTTTTTCATGTCAAGTTCTACCTCTTAGGGTTCACCTTGCCCTCCATCTCAGTTCACGGTGGCTTCCGGAGTTGACATTATCATGGATTCCGTCAGAGACATCATCTACCACACCTGTTACTGTGAGGTCATACAGTATTGTTTTGACTGCAATGCATAGGCATAAACAAAAGCAAATACTGAAGTCCATTACAGTTTCTGCTGATATGGTAAGTGCGCATCATCTTTTTTTCATTCTGTGGGGTTGGAAATTAACCTTTTGAGCAGTCAACCATCAGAGCTAATGCCACTGAAATTGCATCAGCCTGGATTTTAATTCATCAGCCCAACTTTTCTAAATTAAAAGCCAGAGGCATAAAAGATATGTGCTTATCTATCTAAGAAAAGTTACTTTCATTGGGAAATAATGCATTCTGAAGCAAATCTAACTCTAAATCTGGAGTTTTCTTTGCAGAAAATTTGCAGAAAATCTCAACCATCCAGGCTTATTAATGGTTTGACTTAATGCTTCCTTTGGCTTTCAGTCTTCTGTGGCTCTGACTGGTCTGACTCCGGGCCAGCATTATGAGATCAGGGCCTGGGCCAACAGTGCTGGCGGACAGGGCCCTGTCACCGCCCTCCACTTTGTCACTCCATGGTCCCACACAGTGAAAACTTATCAAGGTAAGCAATCTATTTATATGTGTTCATCATCAAAGGCCCATATGCTCTGTGGCTTGTTGCATTATGGCACCTATAACAGCAAACAATGAATTGTGCACTGTTGTGCAATGATCCAGCATCGAATTTTTCCCACTTATAATGATTTTCCCAGGCTGAAAAACTCAGGATGTTTAGATACAAATATATATATATATATACATATATATATATACATATATATATACATATACATATACATATATATACATATACATATACATACATATACATACATATATATATATATTAGAACTTTTGCAGAATTAAAGTTTTCACAGTAGAGCAGCCACAATTCAACAACCGGGCCCATCACAACAGAAATGTCCTTGTTATGAGACTTTGAATTTTATAAACTATTTAATTGTGTGATGGGCTACAGGAGTATATCTAGGTCTTGAAGAAACATTTTCAGCATCAACTCCCGCAACGCAAATTCCCAGCACAAATTAAACATAAAAAAGGACAATCAGCCAACCCACCCTTAAATGTGGACGTCTACAGTCACTCTAACTGGCAAAATAGATAAAAGTCCTTCATGTTTCTATCCCTAGGAAATTGCAGTACCTTCCTGGATGTTGAGAACCCCCAGTTCTGGCTGGCCTTTTCTACTGGTGTCCTTGTCATGATGGCCGTATTCGTTATACTATCATCACTGTGGTGCTGCATCAAGTCTCAATGGCCACATCAAAGGTCTTTCTCTGCACAAGGTCAGTACACTAAGGATAGTTTCACAGAAAGAGCACCCTGCTAGGATCTACACATCACCCGCATGGACACTGCACAAAATCCCTCTCTCAAACAGTCTCAAATCATGTCTTGTCAGTCATGCAAGTAAAGGTTATAAAGTGTAGCAAACTATATACAGGGTTGCCACTGGTCAGGGAAAAGTCAGGGAAAAGTGTTTTTTTTTCAAGGTCAGGGAAAAGTCAGTGAATTTTGGAATTGGGGGTCAGGGAAAAATGGAATTTTGAAAAAGGTCAGGGAAAACTGACCCTGGTCAGGGAAAAATGGAATTTCCAAACATGTCATAGCCCCAAATTTAGATCACAAAGTTAGAATTTGTGCATCAGGTCAGAAGATTCTGGTCCAACAAATATCATTTTGTAAATTGCGGCCCCTTAAAAGGCATGCTGTGATTTTAAGGTGCGTTGCTGTGATCAAGCAATATTGCATTGGCTCCAGGAGTTGCCAAGAAAAAATTAAAGTACTGCGTTTCGAAAGTTTGAGCTTAAATGGAAGGACAAGACTGTCCTAGGGATTGTTCAAGGCTGTATGATGAAAGGATTTTCTTATCTAATTAGTCAGGGGAAAATAGAATTTGTCAGGGAAAAGTCAGGGAAATGTCGGGGAATTTTGACGTCTCTGGTCAGTGGCAACCCTGATATATATCACTCACATCTTTTACCTGACTAGGATTCATACAGAAATCTCTAACTTGTCCCTATAAAAAAATTGTGGGTGGGGTAATTGTCAATGTGTGTCTAAGATTATGTGCAGACCACCAGTCAAATCATGCCCAGTGTATAGCTCCTAGGTCCTAGCGAGTGTTCTTCCTTTATCGGTAGTGTTAACAAGTTGGTGACTTCCGCTTGTCCACTTGTTCTGGGAATATTCTAACTTGTTTTGGGCCGGAGGATTTTCCACTTCAGCCCACGATACATTACAAGGCCAGTGAAGGCCTATTATTTTAAAGAAAACCATTTTGATATCAAGTATTTTACTTTAGCCATATCTATTCCTTAACCCAACAGATGGATTTCCGAGGAAGAACTTCCTTGAGTTAAAATATAATTATCAAAAAGAAAGGTAATTCATTTTGCTGGGACAAATAAAGTGGAAAACATAAAAAATGCCTAAACCATTTCACTTTCACCTCTTCAGATGCAGCAGCAGGGGGCAGCAGAGTTCCTTCGACCTCTTCTAACCAGAGCTGGGGATTCGTCAACCCATCCTTCGATGAAGAGAGCGCTTCACGAGGAAACATGGACAAAGTGTCACTCAACAACCTCGAACTAATTTGGACCAACCAGACTCGGTTCTAGTGGGCCAAACCTATTCTGATACATGTCACTGTTTCTGTCTCTTTTTGAGAAAGCTGACTTATGAATAAGGTAAAAAAAAAAAAGGACCCAAGATCTAGAGTCTGTGATCTGTGGCCCACCCTGTGCCCCTAAGAGGGTCATCAAAGGCCAGATGTGTAATACAATACCCTACCTATGGGTCATTTTGCATAAAAGACCCCTTGCCATTCTCTGAAAAGAGTAGGGGAGTGGGTTTCTCCTAAACAATACCATAGATACAATCACCCAAAGCTGAAAAGCGTTACCTTATGCAGTCTGGAAAGATCCTTGAAGGTAGGCGGGACGTTAAACTACCTTACATTTTCGTCACTTTTATATTATCAGGCTTCGTTTGTCATCAGGCCTTCTACAAAATTCCCCATAAAAATGTCTTTGATTATAAGAAAGATAGATAGTAGTAATATTTAGGAACGAGATTTGCAAGTTTGCATACAACGTCGTGACTATAAGGGTGTTTTGTGTGCCATATACATTTATATGATAGCTATATTTAAGTTACTAAACTAATAAGTATAGATATACTTCTACAATGTATTATGCTCAACTTGATAAACATGATATATCAGTTCTATGTTACAATTTGCGATATCAATACTTTAAGTATAATTTATCATAGAAGTAGACATGTTTTGTGATGTTATCTTCATTGATTGATGGGACATGATTGAACTTTATAGGATATTTGTGTAAATTGATCTACCCTAACCTTTGTACAAAAGCTGTTGTGATACTATACGTTTGCAAATATGTGTCTGTGATATGAAAAGAATACGGTGTTGAAGCTCTAAGAAATAACTAATGTTTACTGTTAACCAGATCATTTTACCCAACTTTATAAATTTAAGATGCAGCAGGCCTGTATCTTGATAGAAGATTCCATAAAATGAACATAAGAGTTCAAACTATAATTCATATATCCAAAGATAGATATTGATATTATTGAATAAAGATATGAGGAAATTCATGTGTCATTAGACAAGAGATGCGTCTGTTGTATTTGTATAAGGCCCCGAAATAATTGTTGTGTACAGGTAACATAAAATTTCTTGTTTTGCATTTTTATTTTAAATGACACGGATAGACTCAGGCAGTCTTGGAAGATTCAGAAACAATTCCAGACACCCTCCATATCAAGTTTTAGTATCTAAAATTCATCTCTTCATCATATCTGGGCGATTTCCTGTCCCTTGAATAATTGTTATTGGTTTTATTATTTTTTAGGAAAAAATTGGTTAGAGTAGGGCCAAAATATTAGGGTAGGTCAGGTTACCTGAACACGATTATTTTTTTTCGGCATAAGGATACTTACTTAAGTTACACATCAAACGCCTATTGTCTTTATGCACATGCCTAATTTTGATAATTATCTGACCATTGTAAATCCTGATTAAAAATGAATCTGAAAGAATATAAAAACAAATCAAACTTGAACCCCAAATAGCAGGAAAAGCAGGTTAAAGTGACAAAATCTCTGTGAGGTAAAACAGGGAATTCGGAAATAAGATAAAAATTCTTTTTATAGATACTTCACACATCTAATGACGTTTAAAAACTTGAACTTGGCTACTCGGCATTATCAAATTTTTTAAAATGTCCAGGAGCAAACAGATTGCTGGAGTCAACAGGTTATTTCCCTTGCCTTATTCTAACATTTAGTTTTAACAGGGATGTAAGTTTTCTTATTTCTGTCTGATTTCCGATTCTTTTCCTCCAGCACCCCAAAAAATCAGTTTCAAAATTTGATGTTTAGAATACGTTTTACAAGAGTGATGGTGGAGAGGTAACAGCGAACGTAGGATGGGGGGTATGGATGGGGAGGTTTCATGTCACATGTTGTTTTTTTTTATTATTATTGAAACATCTCTTCGAATTTACATTGAAGTTCTTCCGATGTGGTTGATGAATGATTACATAATATATACACAAGTGATGAACATATAGATGATCACAACATTAATGCCTATACATTTTATCACACATAATAATCAGATATCTCACAGTTTAGTTAATTATACGTCTTTTAAATGTACATACATCCTTCGACAGTTGAATTGACGCATCTGTTGTCGACGCGAGGAGCGCGTCGTTTTCGGGTAATCCGCTAGGGGGCGGCGCGATCGGTGACGCGTCCAGGGGCGGGAAGCGGCATCCGGGAGCGGCAACTGGCAGATGATCCCTGACCTTTGAATGAACCACAAGTACACCTTGCTGCTCATCAGAGGCCTCCATCTCACCCTTCCAAGACCACAAGTAAGTGTTATATACATGCCAAAGTATTACATTGGTGCCAGGAGTACTTACCCATGTGGATTTTGTGAAAATTGGAGAAAGATTGAGTGAAATAGGGAGTTTTGTGGAAATAGACTTTCACAGGAGACAGACCTACTTTCCTATTGTTTACAATTGGAGTAGCTCTCAAAAGGACACACAGGAACAACTCACAGGATTTACACCCACAGGATTTATTCACAGGAGGATTGTTATACATTTGATGATGAACTTTATGTGAATTTGGGTGGTTTTAGTGAACTTTTATGGGAGTTTTGTAACTTCCTTCCCCACCCAGGAGGGAGGGTGAGGGTGGCCATTTTAACCTCCCCCAAATTACCCCCTCTAATCCAAAGCCATCCTACATTTCTTAAGTCTGGAAACTATATATTCAACATTTTTATGAACTCTATTCCCCCTATACTTTGAAGTATAGGGATTATTTCTGCATTTTGGACACTTTCTGTTAACTTTAACTCTGACCTATTTTCTGAGTGACCTGAGCCACATGGTTTAAGGTCATCCATCTTGGATCAGACCAAATATAGCCTACCATTGACTCAATTTAATCTGGGCCATCCTTTCTTATAGACAAACCATCCACTCCTATTTCTTATGAATTTAAGTTGCAATTGGTCTAGGCTACCCACCCTGGAGATTATTTTTGTGACTTTTTCTATTTTTGACCTGTATTTAGGAGTTTTCATTGGCTGTAACTCAGGGCATTTACTCTAACTCTAGCCATTATCCATTGCCATCCTGTCATTAATAGTGGTGTTATGAATGTATAACTCAGTCAGTTGGAATTATTGAATGCTAGGCTTCAAAACCTGGTGGTTATTTTCAGGACTTTAATGATCTTTGCCTAGCTTTTGGTGATATTAACTTTTGGTAGGCATCTTATTGCAACAAAAAGTCAGTTGGCGGCCATCTTGAAAATTTCAAAAACAAAAAGGCAGTTGGCGGCCATCTTGAAAAATACAATAACAGGAAGTAGGCTGGCGGCCATATTGGATTAGACAGGAAGTTGGCCGGCGGCCATCTTGGAAATACAATAACAGGAAGTCAGGTGGCGGCCATATTGAATTTGAGAGGAAGTAGGATAGCGGCCATCTTGAATTTGACAAAAGTTGGCTGTCCACCATCTTAGTTTGGCAAATATATTGACTGAATAATCTATAACTTCTAATCTGTTGCCATCCTATTACCTACAGTATAATACAACCAATCAAGTACCTTTATTGGGATAATCATTGACTAAGCTTTATAGCCTGGTGTTTATTTTATGATTTTTTACAACTTTTGACCAACTTTGATAACATTTAGAGTTGGTGATTGATATTTGATTGTCAGACTGTCATCCATCTTGGATTTCCGCCATCTTGGATTTCCGCCATCTTGGATTTCTACCATTTTTGTAACCTGAGATATACCCTTAGGTTTCAGAAATATAAGGAATTATTTAAAAAAAAAAAAAAAAAAAAAAAACAACTTTAAGAAAAACTTTAATTTTAGATTTTAAAGTTCAATTTTGGATTTTGGAAATTTGATTTTAATTTGATTTTGACTTAGAATTTTGATTTCAATTCTCTAATTTTGAAATTCGATCCGATTCGAATTTAATTTAATTAAAAAAAAAAAAAAAAAAAAAAAAAAATTTCAGTTTAGAGATTTACTTTGAATTAGAATAACATTTTCAATTCCCAATTCTGGATTTCAATTTAATTAGAAATTAATTTCGATTTTCAACTTTGAAATTCGATCTGACTGAATTTAATTTTAAAAAAAAGAAAAAAAAAGAAAAAAAAAAATCATATCCGTTCACATCGTTTTTTTTTCTCAGTTGGAGATAGAGAATCTTGGATGAATTGCTTGCCCGGGATATTGCTTGTGCTTATTTTAAGTGCATGATCATACGATAGACTCACTTCCTTGACGTCTCCGGATTGCACGGTAGTACTCATCACCTTTTTCCCCCTACTAACTTCTAACTGCGCGATTGGGCTTTAGCCTGAGGTTTGCGTTTCAAAGTTGAACTTCAGCTTCACATTTGCGCACGCTATCGGGACGGACAGAAAATGGCAGCTGCTACCAACACATTTAACATCAATACTGCTAGCGAGGACCAACTGCAGGTCATCCATGGGGTGGGAGAGGTACGTGCTAAGATCCTGAATAACATCATAAGGGCCCGGGGCCCCTTTCGGGACATGGTTGTTCTCCGTGCCCACCTCGACCAGGACCAGGCCTTGGCTAAAAGTTTAACCGCGGCCTTCATCGGGGGATGGTTTGACTTCGGCCAAACAGAACAGGAACAACAGGCAAAGAATGCCTTGGCTCCAATCAGAGAGGAGTTGTCTGGTTTACAAGCAAGTTTGAATGCCACAATGGACCGATTACAGCGGGTGGAGGAGGAGAACCGGGCCCTGAAGTCTTACGTACCTGATGGGATACGACAGATGGGGGGAAGACCTTCATCGGAAGATGAGTCACGACCTCTCCAGATGGACCCAATGGGAGGGACCTGGAAAAACTACACCTCACTTCCGCAGGCCGTGATTGCTTTGATTGAGAAGTTTACCCAGGGGGAGCTGGGAGTTGCACCGATGCAAGGAGACACCATGCACCTTGCTCAAGGGGAAGCCTTGAAGTCTGGGTCCAGGGAAGCCCCGGTGGAAGAAAGTGGCCAGGTGAGTCCAAACGTGGAATGGAAACAACCCCGGCAACTCTCACCTCCAATGTGGAATGGTGAAGTACGAGACAGTGGGTACATCCCTACTAGAAGCAGAGAGGTAGCGCCAGTAGGAACACAACACAAGGTCCTGGAGAACAGAGCCTTCGACAGCCGGCCAAGGGGCACAGGAGGTGTGAACCCAACACCTCGGTTAGTTGCCCGGCCTGAAGATGGGGGTCTGAGGGCTAGCTCAGGGGCTGGGCTGGCGTATGACTCTTCCTCCAGCAGTGAGGATGATGACGCTCCAAGTGTCAGGGCCACAAGCGATAACGGGGCCCTAAGGAGGCGAGACACCGGGAAAATCCCAACGTACGACGGGAAAATAAAATGGTCGATCTATGCTGACCAATTCAAGAGGATCGCGAAAAAATGTGGCTGGGACAGAGAGGCCAAGCTCGACAACCTGGTCCAGCACCTACGGGATGAGGCACTCATCTACTTTGGGTCCCTATCCCGTAAAGAAAAGAAAGACTACAAGCTTGCCAAGCAGGCGCTGAAGGGGAGGTTTGGTGGCGCCAACCCTCCGGTCACAGCGAGGAGAGAGCTCCGGAACCTCCGTCAACAACCTGACGAAGGGTTGGAGAGCTTTGCCCAAAGGTGCCAGGTCTTGGCACGGGAGGGCTTCAGAGGGGGCCAGGAAGGCACCATCGAAAGGGCTGCCATGGACGCTTTTCTGAACGGCTGTATGGACCGCAGGGCTGCCCTCATGGCAGGTGAGAAAGGCCTTGACTCAATGCAAGAGCTGATAAAAAGTGTAAGACACTCTATCCACAACATAAGGGCCTTCCTTGGCGACAGGAAGGTACGGGCCGTCACCTTGGATCAGGGCCTCGTAGTAGCTCATGTCGAAAGGAACCAGGGCTTACCGTCGGAAAACTAGGTAGGGATGGCCCACGCGACCAGATGCCATCCCTTCCCAACAGAGGTCGCCCACCAGAAATAACACCCACCCCTGGTCCCAACCCTGGTACTAACTGCCCACAAAGTTATTAAAGTAGTAGCATGCAATATATATATACCTCGTTTGACCCCCAACCCTAGAACATAAGTAGGATAAGCTAGGAGATAGGTAAAACTAAATTTTAGAGCAGTTGACCCCAAATATGGAGGTTTCGTTGGACCCCATGCCTACCCCCCGTACATAGTAGTAATTAGATTTGAGATGCTAGGCCAAACTTGGCACACTTGGAACTTATATATATGTGTGAGTGACGGTCAGCAATAGACTAGGACCAGATGGTTCCTGGATATCGGTCTAGAGTGGACCAGGCTAGGCCTTGGGCCTGGCACGGTCTCTCTGGATGTGCTGCACTCTTCCTAGAAGGCTAGGCCCAGAAGGGCAGGCGAATTTATAAATAGCCAATAGTGGACCAGGGCCTGACGGTCCCTGGATACCAGAGTCTGGAGTGGACCAGGCTAGGCCTTGGGCCTGGCGCGGTCTCTATGGACGGCGGCACTCTTCCTAAAAAATAGAACGGGGAAGAGTGTTGTCGACGCGAGGAGCGCGTCGTTTTCGGGTAATCCGCTAGGGGGCGGCGCGATCGGTGACGCGTCCAGGGGCGGGAAGCGGCATCCGGGAGCGGCAACTGGCAGATGATCCCTGACCTTTGAATGAACCACAAGTACACCTTGCTGCTCATCAGAGGCCTCCATCTCACCCTTCCAAGACCACAAGTAAGTGTTATATACATGCCAAAGTATTACACATCCAATACATTCCATTTCCATGTCAAATTTAAAAAACGACTGTGCTGCCTGTCGTTACACCTCAGTTTAGACTCATGTTGCATGTTGAATTGAAGAAATAACCCTGTCATATGTCACTATCTTTTTAAACGTCCTGTCCCATGTCAAATTTAAGAAACGGGCCATGTCATTTGTCACTTAGTTGCTATGTCGCCTGTCAAATACGAAAAAACGGCTATGTCACCCTGTCAAATTTAAGAAATATCTGTGTCACCCTGTCAATTTTAGAGGTCTACACCAACAGGATGTGGTTGGCACAGGGGAGCCTTGAAGTCTTATAACTATAAACAATAACCGGGAAGTATTATCTTTATATAAATGCCTGACCTTCATCTATGTACAACATCTTCGGATGTCACGACACCAATTGATGCTGACAGGAAAGCAGGATATTCTATTAATGTGCCATGATAACGAAATGTATATATATATATATATATATATATATATATATATATGGCGCATGAGACAGCTGGTGCTCTGGATGGGGGGGGGGGGGTCCCATGTTGCGTGTCGAATTTAAAAAACGGTCGTGTCGCCTGTCCTTATATACCTAAGTTAAAACCCATGTCACATATCGAATTTAAGAAAACGCCCTGTCCAATGTCAGTATCTTTTTAAAGCCCCTGTCCCATGTCAAATTTAAGGAAAGGGCATTGTCATTTGTCCCTTAGGTGCAATGTTGCATGTAGAATTAAGAAATTGCCCTGTCGCAGTGTTGAATTTAAGAAACAGCTGTGTCACCGTGTCGAATTTAGGGGTCCAGACCAATATAGCTACGTATGTGGAAGTGTCGAAGGAGAGAACCATACATGGTGATAGTCTAGAACCAAATAATGAGATAACTATATATATGTGACCAGCCGAGGGGAAAGGGTACTCCAAGGTTTCTATATTTGCTGTCCTAACCCTAATATTTAAGGAGATATGAGTAGATTCATGAAAAATAGTAATAATTTTGTCTTAAATCAACTTTTTGTGTAGAATCCATTTATCATACCCAAAACATTCCATCATGATGGAATGTTTTCCTATTTGGAATGTCAATGGAACGTTTTCATATGGGAAATTCACTTAATTCATTCTATTTGGTTGCCATGGAAACTAAAATACATGACATTTTCAGAAAATAGTGCAAACTATGAGAAACCATCATTTCCCAGTCTCAACCTTGAAAACAGAACACATTTATCATTTCTGGATAAAAAATAATGAAGAAAAGTCTGTTTTTGAGTACTTACTTGCAATTATGATAATTTATGATAATTTATGCAAAATCTCAATAAATACGAGAAAATTAAGCTTTTCCTCATATTCTGGTATCCTGACAGTGTTATGTTTAAGGGCCCATAACTCCCTTAATAATTATCAGATTTGGACATGCTTGATATCATTTGAAAGCTAAGAACCTGCTCTACAACATCAATTCAATACCAAATCCCGCGCGGAGTACCCTTTCCCCTCGGCCGTCCACATATATATATATATATATATATATATCATAATGTATGGTGGAAGTAACAAACCAATAATGTGAACACTAAAGATTTTATGTATATGGTGTAAGTTTAAAATCAATCAAAAGCAATCTTTAAATAGTGACGGTTCAATGTGCATGGTGAAACTATCTATAACCAATCACATACTTCAGTTATACTGACTTTAGTGGTTGCATCTGGCATGAGGGAAATGTGTCCAGGCAAGCAGTGATGTAACAAGCACGTTCTGCAACCGTACTTTTTTGGTTAGTCTGTAACCTGCCTAATTTTCACATAGCAGTTACATTATAATAATAACATTATATTTTAGTGAAACTGAGACCTTAGTAATAAAGAATATTATAAAAACGTTATTATAATGTGAAATAACATTACAAAAATGTTTCAATAACTTCACAGTGTGACATCACAATGTTAGGTTCTAAAGACGTTTTTTGGGTGCCATCAAAATAATGTAACAAGAACCAAAGCAGAACTAAACAGAATGTTATAATAACGTCATAATGACATCATATTGTTGCTTGGGATAAGATAATATAAAATGAAATAGGGCCATGGGCAATAAATTTTCAACCCCATCTCGCATGCAAGTTGATTCTGACACCCTTTTTACCCTTCTTTATGTAAAATAATTTTCATAAATGTCGTCAAACTTTTTAAGAGTACTATTATGACCTTCACCCCCACCCCCTGTCACTCTTCAACCTACCCACCCATCCCATTGTGGATGACATAATTATTTATGGACGGCCCCTTACAAGATCTTACAACAGAATTCAAATAACAATTTCTGATAAATCACACGGAAACCATATTAAACAATTTTAAAGTTTCAATGACAAATTGTCTTGCTTTCTTATATAATACCCTGATTTGAACTGTTAACTGTAGAGACCAGGGGATCGTGTGTACGTATGTATATATGTGTGTATGTGTATATACATGTTTGTATATGTATGTATGTTGGGGAAATAGGAGATTCAAATAGAAAAAGTATATAGGAACTAACTCATTAGGCTCTATGGATTACTATTGGTTTAACCTGGTAAAAGGGGCGGAGCTTTTGTACCCTAGGTACTACCAGGTGAACAACCTTTTGTTATTCACCCAAGCTCAGTAGTTAACAGTTTGAATTAGGGTTATATCATTTTTGTTATTCCCCTCGTCGGAAAATCAGACATTTAGATAGAAAATGTATAGGAACTAACCAGTGGGGGTGAAATAATTGTACATACTATTATTAGGATGTGTACATCAGTCACTCAAACCATTCTGCTCAAATGCTCGTGTTTCCTTGCAATGGAAACCTAGAGATTTTGCTATATTAGGCCTATAGTTTTCACATAACTTTTTGCTTTTGAAAGGGATGCCAATACTTTTACGGTGGCTAAAAATATCTGATTTCCCAGTGACATACTGACACAAGAGTGACATCATCCCTTAAACAGCCATACAGTGTATCCTACTACAACTGCGGTTAGCTCCATGTAGGGCCAACAAATCAGTAAACAATAGTAGGAAAGGACAACTGGGAAGTTGATATTTGATATAGCAGGATAGGATGGGTCGATTTGGGTAAAGGGAAAAGTTTTGTACAAGCCTCGGTGACTTGGAAGGCTATCACTAAATATGCCGAGATATCAGAAATTCTACCCAGGCCCGTAGCCGGGGGGGGGGGGGGGGGTACGAACCACCTTTTGGAAGATCCTCCTACTAAAATGTTCGACCCCCCCCCCCCCCCCCCGACAACAATTACTGACAATTTCAGAAGTTTTTTTTCATATATAGTGTGTGCCCCCTGCCAATCTACAAGCGTATTTTAACCTTTTTACTCGAAAAACAAGTCACACCAAAGACTTTAAAATGGTAGTGGTCACTGCTTGCCTGGCACTCGGTATAAAGTAAGAACCACGAAACATAACTGGTCAGCCTGGTGTCAGTATAATGTGACTGGGTGGGGTATTGTGTGGGCCTATGACATGATATCTCAGTGTGGCAGCACTATTAAGAGGGCATTGGGTCCCACTGCTACAAATAGGCACCTCATTTCATAGATTCGGTCACCGCCCCTGTGACGTAAAACTAGCTGAAAGGCTTTACCTTGTGCAGTCTGGTAAAAGAACCCTGAACAAACAAACAAACTCGAAAAACGAACCCCTGTCCAAAAAAAAGCTGGCTATGGGCCTGTACTACCAACCACGGATAGCTGAGTTTTAGTATTTTAAGAATCTGAAGGCTAATTATGGGGACAAAAAAAATAAAGATTATGGAAAATGTACAAATATTTGTACCTAATGAACTAAAGAAGTATAGGGCCTATATAGGTCCACATACATCCTATATACTGATATACTGAAAACATACTGAATCCTTACTATTTTCCCATCAATTAAAACATAAAATAGTGCCATGGGTAATTGTTGAAGAGAAACATTGCTGAAATCTAACAGTGCAAAAAAGTCGATTTCTTGAGTTCGACCTTGGGGGTCATACATGGAACTGTGAGACTTATGTTTTGTTGTGTAGATAAATAAAGAGAAAACTTGAAAGCAGGAGGTGTTGATGTTAAATGAATTTCTCTATACAGTCTCAGGAGTATATAGGCCAAAAGGTCTATTGCTGCTTGGTGGTTACATGGCGTTTAGTCTTTGGCTGCTGGACCCAGAGTGTCTGCATAGTAGGGGTGCACTTCCCCACCTCACCTTTGGCCTCTGACCCAATTTCAGGCCAGGTGAACCCTCGGGGGAGGGGGAGTGCTAACAAAGGTTCTACATGTCTAATTACCATAAGCTCTATAATGTAATATGTATTTAGTTGACATATATTTTGGTTATTATTTAAGAAATTATGATTATAATGTAATTCATATAATAGTTTAGGTAAATACTTGTAATTATTAGAGGGAGGATATGCCCATACCTGAATATATATAGGTATGACAGGCCATTGCAACTTCTTAGAGACAATGACTGATGATATGCCATTTCTTAAATTTGACACGTGCCCTTGGGACCTCCCATACAGGGCCCTTTGTGTTTGTAGTCACATCTTGAATGACCTCTGACCTTGACATAACACCCAGTACCCGGATGTCAGCCTCGCTCTGGGCCGTCACGTGACCGGGATAGTCTGCAGGTCCTGCTCAGAGCTACTCGTCTCGGTCAGTCGGGGCTTTGCTGCAGGTCGGGTAAGTCATGAAACTTATTTATAATAATATTTTCATATAGAACTAACAACAACCACTGTGAATGCATCAATTTGCATCGCATCATGAAACAGTTCAGTGTTGCCAACTTTTGAGGACTTAGAATTACAGACATCGATTATTCTTGTATAGAATACCTATAAAGGGGGGGGGGGGCTGAGGTATTCACCCCTAAGAAGATTTTGTATTTTCTATTTGTAAATTGATTAAAGCAGTTTAAAGTTTAAAGCAAATTCTGGAGTTCTTTTTGTTTTTGTTTTTTTTCTCTCTCGAAATTTTGACTCGAATTATGAGGGTTTTCGGTGTACTTGGGAGAATTACAGGTCTTATCAACAAAATTACAGACCCATTTATTTTCACTAGTGAAAATATGGGGGTGTCCGTAATTTTATAGAGGGTTGGCAACACTAACAGTTTCAGGAATTGGTTCATAAAGAGTCTAGGATTAGGGATGGAATGAGTTGTAGTTATGCTAAGTATTACCAGGTTGGGCGTTGAATAGTTTAGCCAGTTGTCTTATGACATTATGGTACTTAAACTGCTACCTCTTTATTTCTATAATGCTATTTTCTATTCTGGATCTTCTTTAATACAAATTCAATTTTAATCAGGTACATGCACTGCGGCCAGTAAGTGCTTTATTATAATCAACAATCAAGACAAAGGTTTAAACGTTTGTCTGTGGGTTAAGTCCGGTTTTGTGGCCTTCATTCTCTATAACAGTACCATAATTTGAAAAGGAACAAAAAAACTACCTTGTTGACTCAAGTGCGCACTTGGGCGGTCCGAATCAGTTTGGGAAATGTAATGACCCTGGATCCGGCCCTGGTATTCAAGTTACTTCAATAAGCCCATCCCACATTGGGTATATCCTAGGGTTGGACAAAATAACTGTATACGCCATACTTGTTTCCAAGAGACTAACATAAGCAAGAAATATGCATTTCGATATTCTCAAGTACTGATTGAACATTACGATTTCTTACATTTCATCAACCAACAGAATGCTGTATTCTATGCTAAAATGCTAAAATATAAAGCTGCATTTTATAAGGTTAAGAAAAAATTATAATTATGTATTATACAACAAAATGTATTAATGTTGGTTGAATGTGGGATGGGCATATTGCAGAAGTAGCTTGTGTTACATGTTCTATTTTATATATATATATATATATATATATATATATATATATATATGTGTGTGTGTGTGTGTGTGTGTGTGTGTGTGTGTGTGTGTGTGTGTGTGTTTAAACTTCCTGGTGCACCCGACTTCGGACGAGCTTATCATAATATGCCATATTTCTATGCCAGAAGGGCGATATAAAAACGCTTGATTGGTCACTATTGCTAAGTGTATAGGCCTACGTACCGGTGAGGTAAGGACATGTGGCTATATTTTACCAAAACGCCTATACCAAACATAGAATAGGCCTATATATTATTTTTCCCAGGGATCAAAGTCTGTGTGGACGCTCTTGGTTCTGTCATATTCTGCTTTAGGGATGCAGATGAGTTATAAAGGGGTTTTTCAGTAAAATTGCAAAGGTTCATTTAATCATGCTGATTGAAGAATTCATTATAATTTATCAAATGGAAAGGCAGATTTTTCTCTATCAAATGGTACATACAAAGTTTTTAATCAAGTGTTAATTGAATGAAATGCACATGACAGGTGATTTCTTTCACTTTGCTCAAGGGGTGATAGCATAAAATATGAAATTGGAATATTGAATCTGTTTGACAGGCGTGATGGGGTTGGGGACAGCAATTATGACACTCTATTTCATTGTATCAGAATCGAGTTATATCCCAATTGCTATATGCGGCTGTCAGTTGAATGACAAACCAAATGATTTTAATCTTGTTGTTCTAGTTGCTTGGACTGTCGGGTCGTCAGCCCCCCATCCCAATCCCTCCGTCCTAATCTCCTTCAGTCATTGTTTGTTAAATAATTTCTCGTTGGTCAACTGGTACACACATTGCCTAGACCCTATTCCTAGTCACTGTAATGTAACAAACTAGATATATATATCCCTATCCTCTTGATTCAATGAACCTCCCTTCATACTCCTGGACAAAGGGTGTGGCAATTGACCAACCATAAAAGGTTACATAAACACTGACCGGAGGGGATTAGGAGGAGGGGCGGACGACCCGATGGTCCAAAGCACTGAAACAACAAGCTGGTTGGTCATTTGATTACTTTCCATATATGTATGATCCCCTCATGTATGTATGTTCCCCTCATGTATGTATGTTCCCCTCACGTATGTATGTTCCCCTCATATATATATGTATGTTCCCCTCATATATGTATGTTCCCCTCATATATGTATGTTCCTCTCATGTATGTACATGTTCCCCTCATATATGCATGTTCCCCTCATATATGTATGTTCCCCTCATGTATGTATGTTCCCCTCATGTATGTATGTTCCCCTCATGTATGTATGTTCCCCTCATGTATGTATGTTCCCGTCACGTATATATATTCCCCTCACGTATGTATGTTCCCCTCATGTATGTATGATCCCCTCATGTATGTATGTTCCCCTCATATATGTATGTTCCCCTCATATATGTATGTTCCCCTCATGTATGTATGTTCCCGTCACGTATGTATATTCCCCTCACGTATGTATGTTCCCCTCATGTATGTATGTTCCCCTCATATATGTATGTTCCCCTCATATATGTATGTTCCCCTCATATACGTTTGTTCCCCTTAATATGTATGTTCCCCTCATGACTCATAAGATAAAGTTCTATCATACCATAAGGAGATACAGTTTCAGTATAATGTCTGTACTTTGCATGTATTAATAGATATAAATCTATTTATCTAATTTTCAGCAAGATGACGGGGACTTTACTTCTGCTACAGCTTTCTCTCTTACTAGTGACAAAAACATCCGGGCAAAATCTCTTTTCCCAAGGTAAGTGACTTTACCTTATACTTAGAACAATTATCATCAACATAATAATGTGAACTGGTCTGTGAATTTCTATGAAGTGTCAGGCCCGGTGATTTCATCGAGAGATAACAGACACCTGCTTTGAATGAGAAAAAGATTTGATATGGAAAGTATTTCGAGCAAAGTAGCAGAATGTACTTTCACCAACAATGTAGTGATCTCAATAGTATGAAAGATTTAAGAAGAACAGTCAGTCTAAATTAAAAAGGATGTAATAGATATTGAACCAATTACAGGTTTGGGAGGCCTCAATTGTTTTTAATGACTCTCAGTGTGTCAATGATATAGCCCTTCTGGCGGCTAGGTGGGCTCTGCCCTCAGACTGATATCCCTGACACATCCTGGGTTAATAATTGTCCCTCCACTTAGTAGGTTATGTATATATTATGGTTATTTTGCAGATGATGTCATACCACCTCTAAACAGACCTGATCCCATATTTGATGATCCTTTTTAACTAAATATTATTAACATTTAATTTGGAATTTATACATCTAAGTTGATTATTATGATCACATGAGTACGTGACCAGATCTATGTCATGATATTCTAGATAAGAATGTAATACAATTTTCCTTGCAATGGTCTTCTTTAACAGGTATACCTGATTTAAGACACTTTGAATGGATTGTATTCATAGTTATTTGCAATGCATTTTTCATTCACATAAGTTTCTTCCTGTTCTTGTTGGGTTATATCATAATGTTGAATGGATAAGGCGAGGTGCATCATTTACAGAAACTGTGTTACAAGTGACAGTATAGTGTCATGTCAGAACCTTTGTGACTTGGTGGTTGCATAACATAAACGTTTTTATCATAATATTCTGAAGTTTAATCATTGTAACCTTCTGAAG
Source organism: Lepidonotus clava (assembly GCA_936440205.1). NCBI lineage: Eukaryota > Metazoa > Annelida > Polychaeta > Phyllodocida > Polynoidae > Lepidonotus > Lepidonotus clava. The sequence continues at coordinate 48,957,354 of OW387137.1, forward strand.
AGAGTTTACGGTAAATTATTTAGGATATATCTGTTATCTGTTGTAGTGTTTTCCTGCCCTGGGATCAACCTGCCCAATGGTGCGGTCACTCCGGCCCAGCAGTCCTACCTCCACGAGTCAATGGTCACAGTGACATGTAACCCCGGCTACGAGCTGCTCGGGAAGGACAAGATGGTCTGTGACCAGAACCTGGCCGGGTGGGACGGCATGTACCCTATTTGTTGTGAGTATATCCAGCCAAAAATGTAACGTTATTATAAAGTGGCAGTAATATTCTATTTTGTCCGGTCTGGTTCTTGTTATGTTATTTTGATGGCACCCAATAATGTCATTAGAAGCTAACATTGCAATGTTGCACTGTGATGTTATTTTAACATTCCAGTTACGTTATTTCACATAAGAATAAAGTTATTTCAACATTTTCTGTTTCTAAGGTCTTAATTTCACCAGAATATTATGTTATTATAACACTCTCTCTTGGAGAGTCTCAACCTAACATGAAGAGATGTAACCGTTACGTGAAAATTGGGCAGGTAGCAGACTGACCAAAAGAGTATAGTCACAGAATATGCTTGTTAGACGTTACGTTGCTGTTTGCCTGGGATATAATTGATTCTACATCAGGACGCCAATCACTATACCTTCACTATTGTCCTGTCCTCAGAAGCTGGTGAATATTCAGAGGTGTATTGCCCATAGGGCAAAAATGCCTTTCTATGCAAGGTTATGGTAATTTTTGTGTTGTCGTTAAGATTTTTTAACATTCTCAGTAAAATTGACATGGAGGAAATCAAGTACAGATTGCAGATGCACCCAGTAATTGTTATTGCTTAGTAGCCCATTGCAAAATACCTAGTATGACAACTAACACTATAGGTAATGCCCTGTGACTATTTTCTTGGATTCCTTCAAATTGAAGACACATGACTTTGCTACATATTTGGGCAACAACATGTAACAAAAAATGATATCAAAGGTATCTGATTGATGTGCCTGTAAACTGTATACAAATGAAATTCTCCTGTTTCAGTGAGGAAACAGCAGAAGTGCGAGAACCCTGGTCTCCTAAACGGCATCATGTCGCGACGCACAACCTCAGGCGATACATCTGAAATAGAGGATGTGTACGACACGGACCCGATTCACAGTGGTGACATCGTCATGTTTGAGTGTGACGAGGGCTTCGTGCCGCGGGTGGCAGGGGTGACACAGAAGGCATGGTACGTGCACAGCCTGCTCTGCCAACAGGATGGCCAGTGGGACGGGCACATTCCCACCTGCGAAAAAGGTCAGTGAAAAAACATCCCAAGCAAGAATATGACGTTATTTCAATGTTGCAGCAAAGTTCTGTTTAGTTTTGCTTTGGTTCTTGATATGTTATTTTGGTGGCACCCAAACACGTCTTTAGGACCTAACATTGCAACATTGCACTGTAACATCCCTGTGAACTTCGTATTACAGCGTTTCATGTTATAACAACATTATGAAAACATTCTTTATAAGTAAGTCTCAACTTCACCTAAATATAATGTTAATAAAACATTCTTTTTTATTAAGTCTCAACTTTACGTAATAAAACATAACTGTTACTTGAACAATGGGCAGGTTACAGACAAACCAAAAAAGTACAGTCACAGAACGTTCTTGTTATGTCGCTGCTTGCCTGGTATACCTTGTTGGTTTCATTAGGTCAAAGTCTATTAGCTCATTAAGTGCAAACATCCTTTCACCATTTCCTTGGGTGCTTTTCTGGTGGCTTCAAAGGCCTTTGTAAATCATGTTACTAAACAAACTGGTATACCCTATTGGAATTGTAGATTCTATACCTTTTAGGCCATTCTAAAAAGGAATGGGAGAAAAACATTTCTCATGGTTTTTAGCTTTGATAGTGAGATAAAAATATTATAACAAATAATGTTAGAGGAGCCATACACTTACAGTACATTGCTTGGAATAGTCATTTATATTACCCCAGTGGCAGATGAGTTACTTAGTGACATGTGAATTATAAGTTGTTAATCATAGAGATGGTTTTTACATACTTGGGGATATAGATGGGTCCCATGTTGCTCTGTCGAAGTAAGAATTCAGGATGATGCCCTTTCAAATTTAGGAAATCATACTCTTGAGACATTCTGACCAAAGGGGCCGTCCATAAATAATGTCAAGGTATCTTTAGAACCCCCAAACCCCCTGTCACACTAAACTTTCAGATTTAAACATGAAAATAAGCCCACTTTCAGGCAGTCTCACACTCTTCAAACCACCCATCCATCCCCTTGTGCGTGACATCATTTATAGACGGCCCTAAACTTGTTTAATAACACATATCATATCTATGGCCGATTCTATTCACACATCCACGGACGAGTACACATAAAAAAAACCCACACATCCATGGGCCCATGCGTGATGACTTTGAACCCACACATAATGACTTTGAACCCACGCACAATCAAAATTATTGCGCGTGGGCCTTAAATCATCGCATGTGGGCCTTAAATCATTGCGCGTGGGCTGCAAATCATCGGGCAAGGCTTCCAGTGGATGTGTAGGGAACCCACGCGTAATGATCCCCGTCATTACGCGTGGGTTCCCGTGGATGTGTAGGGAACCCACGTGCAATTATTCCCATCATTCCCGTTGGTTCCCGTGGATGTGAAGATGTAGAAATAGACGGTCCCCATATCTATCTATGTTTTCTGAAGTTGGGAAAATGTTTATATTCAATTGCTCTGTTTTCTCAATTCAGTCATTGAGAAGGTGAGCTGTGGCAACCTTACCTTTGAGGGCGGTCACATGCTGCGGGAAGTCGTGATCAACGATAAGCCTGCCATGGAATCGGTCAAGCCCACGGATGCGGTCTATGCTGGACAGGTGGTCAGGTTCCACTGTCACTTCGGCCACCTGATGAAGATAGGAGAGGTATTGTACCATGATGGTCCCACATACAGCGTGGAGTGTCAGTCCGATGGAATTTGGGCAGGGCCCTTGCCTTCTTGTGAGCGTAAGTATTAGTCTTCTTATTATTAGCTATCAGTCAGGGGCGGATCCAGGCTGGGGGGGGGATCAAGGGGGTCCTAATCCCCTATTTCTTGTGGGGATTACACTTGAAACAGAAAAAAAACATTGTGCATTATTGCTGAAAAGCAAAGCGTTTTGATACGTGGCATATATGCAGACCCCCCTGCCCCCTTTTTTCGAAATCATGTCACTCCCCCTGCTTTGGTTGCCAGTAATTCTGCATTGACCTTTCTGTTCAAATTTTGGTTTACATACATATATCGCATGCATAAAACATTTCTCACTTCAGCATTGCATCTCATTATTGATGAACATGGAGATGCTATACCTTATTTTTCTAATTAAAACATACATTTACATGCTTTAATTTTGCATATTTACATACATTTTTATGACTATTTACTTGAACAGGTTTCCAGTGCGGCGCGCCACCACTTGGCCGTGGACTGGAAGTGGTTGGCGGCATTGATCGGAAGTTTCATCACACCGACGAGGTGACATACAGGTGTTCAGGGGAGGACTATGAGCTACTCGGGCCCGATGAGCTGACGTGCAGGATGGACCTGTCTGCCTGGTTCCCCCAGATGCCAACGTGTAGAGGTACGTAAACAGGATAGACATCTGGCCCTGGTTTACCCAGATGCCAACGTGTAGAGGTACGTAAACTAACGTAGTGGATGGACCTCTCTGGCTAATTCCCCATGATGCCAACATGTAGAGGTAGGTAAACTGAAGTGCAGGATGGACCTCGCTGCCTGGTTCCCCCAGATGCCAACGTGTAGAGGTACGTAAACTGACACACGTGCAGTGTGGAACTCTCTGCTAAGTTCCCCCAGATGCTAATGAGTAGAGGTACATAAATTGACATGCAGGATGGACCTCTCTACATGGTGTCCCCAGATGCCAACGTAATTCTATAGAGGTAAGTAAACTGACCCATAGGGCGGACCTCTCTGCATCGTTTCCCCAGATGCCAACGTGTAGAGGTACGTAGAATGACGTAGAGGATGGACCTCTCTGCCTGGTTTACCAAGATGCCAACATGTAGAGGTACGTAAACTGACGTAGAGGATGGACCTCGCTGCCTGGTTCCCCCAGATGCCAACATGTAGAGGTACGTAAAATGACATGCAGGGTTAGCCTCTCTGCCTGGTTCCCCCAGATGCCAACATGTAGAGGTACGTATACTGACATAGAGGATGTACTTCTCTGCCTGGTTCCCCCAGATGCCAATGTGTAGAGGTACGTAACCTAACATAGAGGATCGTCCTCTTTGCCTGGTTCCACCAGATGCCAACATGAAGAGGTACGTAAACTGGAGTGCAGGATGGACCTCGCTGCCTGGTTCCCCCGGATGCCAATGTGTAGAGGTACGTAACTAACATAGAGGATGGACCTTTCGGCCTGGTTCCCCCAGATGCCAACATGAAGAGGTACGTAAACTGGATAGACATCTTGCCCTGGTTCTCCCAGATGCCAATGTGTAGAGGTACGTAACCTGATGTAGAGGATGGACCGCTTGGCCTGGTTCCCCATGTTGGCAACATGAAGAGGTACATAAACTGACTCTAGATCTATAGGAAACTGAATGGTTGCATCAATGACCAACATGTAGAATAACTAAACTGACTCTGTACAATGTGTACATGCCAATGTGTAGAGGCACATAAACTGATAAAGAGGATGGATCTCTCTGCCTGGTTCCCCCAGATCCCAATCTGGAAAGAACCCTATGTGGTTGACAGGATGTTAAACTAACCCAACAAACACATCCCCCAGATGCCAACATGTAGAGGTATGTCAACTAACGTAAAGGATGGACCTCTCTGCCTGGTTTACCCAGATGCCACATGTAGAGGTAGGTAAACTGATGTTCAGGATGGACCTCGCTGCCTGGTTCCCCGAGATGCCAATGTGTAGAGGTACGTAACTAACATATAGGATGGACCTTTTGGCCTGGTTCCCCCAGATGCCAACGTGTAGAGGTACGTAAACTGACGTAGAGGATGGTCCTCTCAGCCTGGTTCCCCCAGATGCCAGTCTGGAAAGAACCCTATGTGGTTGACCGGATGTTAAACTAACCCAACAAACAAATCCCCCAGATGCCAACATGTAGAGGTATGTCAACTGACGTAGAGGATGGACCTCTATGCGTGGTTCCCGAAGATGCCAACATGTAGAGGTACGTAAACTGATGTTCAGGATGGACCTCTCTGCCTGGTTCCCCCAAATGCCAACATGTAGAGGTACGTAGAATGACGTAGAGGATGGACCTCTCTGCCTGGTTTACCAAGATGCCAACATGTAGAAGTACGTAAACTGACGTAGAGGATGGACCTCTCTGCTTAGTTTACCCAGATGCCAACATGTAGAGGTACGTAAACAGGATAGACATCTCGCCCTGGTTCTCCCAGATGCCAATGTGTAGAGGTACGTAACCTGATGTAGAGGATGGACCGCTTGGCCTGGTTCCCCATGTTGGCAACATGAAGAGGTACGTAAACTGACTCTAGATCTGAATGGATCTAAACTGGATGAATGAATAGATCTAAACTGAATGGTTGCATCAATGACCAACATGTAGAATAACTAAACTGACTGTGTACAATGTGTACATGCCAATGTGTAGAGGCACATAAACTGATATAGAGGATGGATCTCTCTGCCTGGTTCCCCCAGATGCCAATCTGGAAAGAACCCTATGTGGTTGACAGGATGTTAAACTAACCCAACAAACACATCCCCCAGATGACAATGTGTAGAGGTACGTAAACTGATGTAGAGGATGAACCTCTCTGCCTGGTTTCCCCAGATGCCAACATGTAGAGGTACGTAGGCTGACATAGAGGATGGACCTCTCTGCCTAGTTCCCCAAGATGCCAACATGTAGAGCTAGGTAACCTAACTGAATGGTCCCATTAAGACCAGCACAAAGAACGATTAAACTGAATGCAATCGTCACTCATAGCCCAACATGCAGAGGTATGTAAACTGCTTAATGTATAACTGTTTTTCCAGGTAGGTAATATTGCATCGTTTCCTCATTAACCAACATGGAGAAGTAAGCAAAAACAGTATGTAAGTATTGCAGAGGTATTCAAATAATTGGATGGTTGCTCCATGGACATACATGAGGAGGTATAGGGCAAGCCTCATTGACATTTAGAAGAAGAAGGGAAAAGGTTGCCCCTAGATAACCCAAGGTTTTGATGTTCGATCATAAGTATTCAGATAGCTAAGCATGGAAAAGGCGATAGGTCTTCATATCAACATGAAAAATAATTTCCTAGATCAAAGCCTAGATATGCCATCAGGAGATTCTATTTTTAGTATTTGTGATCCTGAAAATTAACCCTTAATCTAAACGCGAAGAGACACCTGGCTATGACATATGGAAAAATAAATAGATTTTGCAGTTATAAGTATAATTGTAACCATTGTTACTTGCAGCAAAGGCCTGTCCCTCGGTGCGGTGGCCGGAGCATGGTAACCTCGTCCAGGTGAACGAGTCATCGAAACAGGCCCTGTGTAATGAAGGATTCAGCCTGAATGGGACCGAGGTCAGGACATGTCTGACAAATGGCACCTGGTCAGGTACCCCTGTGGCCTGCACCTCCCAAGGTAGGCTGATTATTTGTAGATTATTTTTCCCTTTGTCTTTAGGTTTCATGTAGACAACATAAGGAGTCGCAGTGGAGGATCCAGATTTCAAAAAGGCGGGGGCGTGCGAACAACAAGGGGGTCGTGCCCACTTTCTTCAGAATTTTACATTACAAAAATCTAAATTTGGCCAGAAAAGGAGGGGGAGGGTGCCCCTGCGCCCCCCTCTAAAGCTGCCACTGAGTCAATTGATTATAGGAGTCAGGGTTTTAACTTTGCATCGATTGGGAGAGAAACGTCCATCCTGTTCCCCTTTCTGCCCCTGGATATATCATCCAGTAAGCCCATCCGACATTGGGTATATCCCAGTGTTGGACAAAGTTAGTGTCTAAGCCATCCTTGTTTCCTAGAGTTGGGGTTACTGAAATAATTAATAATTATATTTTTCTACATCCCTAAGTACTGATAAAACATTATGATTTCTTAGATTTGACCAATTGACAGATTTGCAGGTTTGCCACCCAATCAAAATGCTGCATTTCAGGGAAAATAGGGTTGGACATTATGGGTTGGGCTGACAGGCTTTACCATTGGTTCCTATGGGAAAAAGGCCAATATATGTTAATCCTCTGGTAACATATCTGGTAATAAAATATATCTGGTAAAAATATATAGGCCTATATCTTTTTCCTTTAATCACAGACGAGCAGTGTTCTGACCCAGGGCACCCTGACGGTGGCTTCCGGAGCATGACGGGCTCAGGGGTGAACAGTGAGTTGACGTATCACTGTAACAATGGCTTCAGGCTCATCGGTGAAGCCAACCAGGTGTGCAGCGAGGCGGGCCAGTGGTCCGACCAGCCCGTCAAGTGTCTCGGTAAGTACAATGTATCCTGTGGGGAGTTGCACAACTTTCCACTAAACCTCCCCGTTTTACTCTCCACAAGTGCCTCCGGCACATGAATTCCACAATTTGACTTTTTTTTAATTGTTTTTATTTGGGCTTAATTGGCTCGGCATAGCCGATCTTCCGCCGGGTCCCACTATAACTATCATAAATATGTTCTCCCTTTCAATTTTGTCAAATATCATGATGATCATTTCAAAACAATTTCTTAAGTATCAGCTTGACGTTAAACTACACTAACAAACAAACTATTATCATTGGTTCTTAGACACACATATTCAAACATAGAAATATAAGCTATTTCTCCAGAAACTGTTCAGTCAACTAATGCTCAATAAATTAACCTCATTGCAAATGTTTTCCTCTAACCTCCACTACAGGTCCTGATGAGTATTCGGACCCCAAGTTTTCCTCGGAACAGTGGAAACAAATAATAACAGACATTGAGGTTTGTATAATCAGTTTGATTTAATTCTATGTTGTAGGTAATTTTATCAAAGTAGACGTAAAGCAGCCACAATATTTATGAAAAATGTTGTTATGTTATGTGCTGACATCTGTTATAAGATGTTTTATATACATTTGCTGACACCTAGTGACACGGTGTAGAACTAGAGGTATTACCCATCATGCATTTATAATAAACCTCACTTCCTGTTCCTGTGTTTACATCTAAACCACATGCCTTTTTGATTCACAATATTATCTATCATAATCCTGATTAATAGTTTCTTCCTGATGTAGTTGAAGCAACTTGAAAATATATGATGTATCTTTTACAACCTCGTCATGTGGGAACGGTTTATTTTTAGGTTTTGTAAACCTTAAAACAATTATTATACAATTCCTCACACATCTTTATTTCTAAGAAAGTGGGATGGACTAATTTTCTCCCAAGACTCCATGTTTCTCAAACATTATTACTTTTCCTAGAAGGACAACTCTCTCGGAGGCAACCACGAGGTCTTCCTGCTGTTGGACTCTTCCGGAAGTATTAGCAACGATGAACTCAACGCCCAGAGGAACTTCTTCGGTAACCTGGCCATCAAGGTATGATACATTTCACCAATATGTCCTTAGTCCATGGATATTTCTCTGTGGGTCATTTCTCTTACTGTAGGTATTTTACTTGCATAAGTTCCCAACGTTGCAAGTGAAATACCCAAGTGCAGAGTGGAATAAGGAAAACTACTCAAATTGTCATTCGAGCTGGGGAAACACGTAATGTCATTTCAAATTGCTTTCTATGAGGTACCTGCATTGTCAGATACCAACATGTCGGTGAACTGTTGGCAAAAAAAAAGAAATGCAAATGCTTTCCAACACAAAGAGGAATAAAGCTTTTAAGGCCACATACCACTGTGGGATTAGGGGCACTTCTGTTGAATACATATCATAAATAGTAATTCTGTCTTGAGGCCATATTCCACTATGGAATGGAAGCATTTGCATTGGCTTTAAGCATCATATATTACACCACTCTGTCATATTCCACAATGTGTTTAGGAGTATTTGCATTAGTTTAAGGTATGAACGCAACTTGTTTTGCTTTTCAGATACTGACATCTTGGCATCTATAATAAAAGCACCCAGTGAAAAAGCCAAGAAATGTCTTTGCATTGCTTCTTGCGTCCAACGCATAACATACTCTGTCCTTTTGAGTGCAGTTGCCCTGGATGCAAATGACCTAGTATCCACTTTAAAGTAAAATAATATCTAACATGTTTGATATTCTCCTGTCCCTTTGGGTGCAGTTGCCCTGGATGCAGATGACCTATATCCACTTTAAAGTAAAATAATATCTAACATATTTGATTTTCTCCTGTCCCTTTGGGTGCAGTTGCCCTGGATGCAAATGACCTAGTATCCACTTTAAAGTAAAATAATATCTAACATGTTTGATATTCTCCTGTCCCTTTGGGTGCAGTTGCCCTGGATGCAGATGACCTATATCCACTTTAAAGTAAAATAATATCTAACATATTTGATTTTCTCCTGTCCCTTTGGGTGCAGTTGCCCTGGATGCGGATGACCTAATATCCACTTTAAAGTAAAATAATATCTAACATGTTTTATTTTCTCCTGTCCTTTTGGGTGCAGTTGCCCTGGATGCAGATGACCTAGTATCCACTTTAGAGTAAAATGATATCTAACATGTTTTATTTTCTCCTGTGCCTTTGGGTGCAGTTGCCCTGGATGTGGATGATCTTGTATCCTTTAACACCACTTAAAGGCATAATGCTACGTAACAATGTTTGATTCTTTTCCTGTCCCTTGGGCTGCAGTTGACCTGCACAGAGTTTCATGGTTTACTTGCCCTGTATGCAGTTCAACATGGTATTCTTTGACAACACGTCATGGTATAATAGTACCCAACATGTTTGATTTTCTCCTGTCCCTTTCATGGTGCAGTTGCCTTGTATACAGTGGAACCTGGTATTCTTTGACAACACTTTATGGTATAATAGTAGATGTTTGATTTTCTCCTGACCTTTTCATGGTGCAGTTGCCCTGTATGCAGTTTAAGATGGTATCCTTTAACAACACTTTATGGTATAATGGCAGCTAAAACGTTTGATTTTCCCCTATCCCTTTGCGTGCAGTTGCCTCAGACGCAGATGACCATGGTGTCCTTTAACAACACAGCGCGGCTCATCGCTGACAGGAGCAGCTCAGCTGAGATTGGGGAGGCCCTCAGAAACAACGTCTTCACCAGTGGTGAGTGTGATTAAAGTATCAAAGTTTTACAAACTAAAGCCCCATACCCACAAGGTCTATAGACCCTTGTGCAGACATGGTGATGTGACCACATTTTGGTGATCACCATACATGTGCTCATTGTGCTCATTATATCCACTTGGTAAGTAGATAAATTCAAAATTTATAAATTTTCAATAATGAGAAAAGTGTACTTTGAATTAGTGTGATCCTATCAAATAAATTCAGCAGGAATATTTGTTTAAGATGAATTTTGAATTTTGAAAAGATGAAACTTTCAAAATTATCACCGATATGGTGTCCAGACCCTTGCAGGGAATTGTGATATCATCTGCACAAGGTCTATTGTTTGTCGGCCAGCCATTTTTGGGCTTAGTCAATTAATGGTGAGTCCATCCGTTCACACGTCTAGCTAACCAAAGTCCAGAATAAACCTATTTGGAACATCAACTTTAGGAACACACTGACCTGTAATTTTCAGTGCCAAGTATGATACCAGTTGAATACCATGAAACCTATGGTTGGCCTAACCTACTACATACCTGTAAATGTTATGGAAAGGTACCATTATATTGTAAGAACAATATACCATAGTTTTTACTGCTGAATTTGAATACAGACTGTTTGGATTGTTGGTAATGTTTTATTATCAATAGTACTTATCATAGCAAGATTAATTGTGAATATCATAGGTGACAGTTTCCCAAATTATGAATTGTTGAAATTATACCTAAGAACAATTCATACTAGTTATTAGTATGAATTGTTCTTAGGTATAATTTCAACAATTCATGATTTATTTTTCCCCAACAATGAAAGGTTTATCCTGGGATATCAAAGGTTCCCATAAGCTTCTGCCACTTTTGCCACTTTTGCCCCTTTTACCCCCATCAAATATAAATGGTAACCTACTGAAATGTTGAACTGTTTTTCACACCAGGCGGCGCCACAGAAATCAAGAGAGCTTTGAGCTATGTTCGGAGAAGCCCTGCAAATAAAAAGTCAGTGGTCGTTATCCTCAACGGTAAGTTTATGAATGTTTCTTTTGGATCTTTATTTACATATTTTTAGTTTTTACCAGAAGTAAGATGGTGAGCCTATTTCTCTTATCTTTATTATTCTCCTTTATCATTATTTGTTTAGGCCCCATTAACCTTTGGTATGGGCTTCCATCATATACAAAGATTTTTTGATCCCCCTTCCCACCTTGGTGTGCATGTACTTTATAGAAGGCCTTATTATGTGTATATTTAAAATACATATTTAGAAAATACCCCCTTTCCATTGACTTTATCACCAAAAAATGTCCCCTTTTTCTTGAACACACATGTCTTAAGGTTTAAGCAATGCATTAACATTTTAGGTTGACTGTCTAATTTGTTGTTCATTGTCTCGGGGTAGCTATTGCAGTAGATATTCCTGATAGTCAGGTTAGGTCATCTCCAAACTTAAAGGAACACTCTCTTGCAGAGGTAAATGATTAATCTTTATTAATTAGATCTATGTAGTTCTATAAGATCATCCTTCAGTACTCCATGTATTGGGCAGTACTATAGGTAGTACAATATATCTGTAAGCATGGAATGCAGTCCATGTTGAGGGGCAATGATATGTCCAAGTACAATCCGTGGGTGGTGCTGGTTGATCTGATTGATAACCCATCCAAAGAATTTGGCCCCAAGTGGGCTTTTTAGAGTCCCAAATGGTTAGAACCAAACGCCAATGTGTATATGCCTGCACAAAGCTGGAAAACACATAAACTTTGAATACTCCCCTACATCTGCTCATTACTATTCCTCTCATGCCATTTCATATAAAAACAGAATTGGTTGACAGTAAGTTCCCTAGACCAATCAAACAAATGGCCGACCCTGTAGGCCTACTGGTTCTTTTTAAAATCTATTGCTGGCAGGTTGACAGTTCTGTCTTGTTCTTTCTTATTCATCATAGTGTTTTGATACTTATTATGTTATGTCTCTTATTAGGTACACATTTTACCAGCCAACACTTACAATGAATAAAATTGCCTGGGTGACATAGCCATTGCCAAATTCACCATATGACATCAGGACCCCACATCAAGGGCCCAACCTTGAATTAAAATTGAAGACAATGAAAAAGTATAATTTCCTTGTCATTTTTAGATGCCATCAACCAGGGTGGTTCCCTGTCCAATGTGCTCAACCGACGTTGGCGAACACCTGATGATCCCAAACCGGCCATGTACATCATCACTCTGGGTGGGTTCGTTGACCGGGAAGACCTTCTCAGGGCAGTGTCCCACCAAAGCCCCTATTATCGCCACCTCTTCCTGCTCCGACACAAGGCTGACCTTGAAACGCTGACCTTGGGCATCCAGGGCGAATCTGCAAAGGGTGGACAGCCTGAAATCCAGCACCTTAAAAACTGATGTACTTTAAAAAGACATAATGTGCCATCCACGCGATTAAACCTTTCTATGGCTTTTGATATGGATTTTTGCTGATTGAATATTCAAATCACCAAATGATTTATTTTAGCAAGTTTTGAGAGCTATGTACTTAGTTTCTTTATATCAAGTCAACTAAAGCCCCATACCCACTAGGCGATTTTACCGGCGACTGGCGACGGGCAACAGCAGAATCTTTGGTACAATCATTACCAATTTAGCTCACATGTTAGTTTTTAACATGGAAATGATAAAAACTAACATGTGAGCTAAATTGGTAATGATTGTGCAAGTGATTCTGCTGTTGCCCATCTCCAGTCGCCGGTAAAATCGCCTAGTGGGTATGGGGCTTAAATTTGTTGTATTTTGAGTCACATGACCTAAGATTTCTGAAATCTGACAGGTAATAGACACTCTCTTAATCCCCCCTGGGTCCACCACTGAGGGAGCTTAAATCCTATTGGGAAATGTACACCTGTGCGACTAAGGCTGCAATATCAGTGTGATTAAGGATATCAAAGGAAATTCACACATAGGGACGATATAATTGTTTGAAATTGGCTATTTTCACACTGTATAACTAAGAATTTTGTCCCTGAGCATGTGACTTCACTGCAACATTGTCATATCACAGCTCATAATTATAGCATACTGTAAAACACCCTTTTGGTATATAGTCTATAGGCCATGTCCCAGACCCCATTCTAATCTATATGTAGACCTATACCACCTTACTCTCGAATGAGATTGGCATTCAATGTTCACATAAACAATATCTAATCCAAAAATAACCTTTGAGATTGGTAAATAGTTTGGTAAATAAGAACGACATAAAACCAATGTAGAAACATGCTGGCTTTCCTCCCTATGGTATATCTATCTTTCTATCTCGAAAATGAATCTCTTTCAACACAAGCTATTCCTTTTGATACGGTAAATTGATATGGTAAATTGATATGATATGTAAATTGAATTGATATTTGATAAAATAGATGGTATTCATTTAACAAAATGAGTAGAGTGTTTGTATTTCCTTCATTGAATAAATATTGTTAGCATCACTTACAGCTTTACTTTTCAATACAGTTTTTTCTTTAGAGAGAGAGAAAGATGAAATAAATAGTTTTCAGTAAATCATATACTGCAATAATTTTATTGGGTTATGCTAAGGGAACAGAGTATTAACCTTTCTTATCATTCCACACAGTAACAAGCAATAATCATATCTAGAAGTAAATCCAAGTAGCAACCTTTCACGGCTTGACCATTCATATATAAAAGCTGTATTAGGAAGTATGTATCAAGAAAAAATATGACAATATATGTTTATTTTAAGTATGTGCATCAATGCCCCTGGAAGAAGAAGCAGGGGGTCTGAACTATATGAAAATGTATGTATGTTTCTGTGCATATCCAGTACATATTTTAGTCCAAAGGGGAGGGATTGGGGGTTCCAAATATTTTGGCAATCGTGTGTATATGAGCATTGTTAAATGCCTCTCACTCCTCATCCTCTCTTTCCAAGACTGAAACTTAAATGACCCTTCTTCAGGGGTGGATCCAGGGGAGGGGAAAGAAAAAAACATACGTCTTGCGCATGCATGTGAATGCATGCCATTCTAGTTTGTAGCATATTTACGGAACCCGGCCTGAAATCCTGTATCTGTCCCATGTTCTTCACCCTCACCCTTCCTATCATTACCACATCTTATCTGCATAGACATTGTTCAGATGATGTCACATCACCAACAGTGGCCTAGTGTCCATATGGGTCGCCTTATTGTTGTATTTTTCTGGTTGTTGATGTCCTAATTAATTTTTTCTTGATCTTTTCAATTTGTAATAAACACAACATCCACGACCAGTTCCATGACATTATCTTTGACATGGTTTATTAAACTGTTTTAAGCATGGCATTCTCATTATCAACCTTACTCAGTTAAGAATATTTCAGGGTTGTATTGCTAAATATAGAAATGTAAGTATCAAAAATATGTTTACATTGATATAGTCTTTCATCATAACAAGGTAGTATCCTTGGTATATATCTTATATGAGTGTGAATAGTGTTGCTCTACTATTATGTTACAGTACATTAAAAGACTTTCTTTTCTTGGTTAAATGTCTTTGAAATGTTGATATTGCAGTTAGGGTGTAAGTTTATATGAGACATTGACCTTTTTTGATAGCATGGCACCTTGCTAGTAAAATAGGCCTGTACCAAGTGACTTGGGCATGGATTCCTATGGGCCCGGGCTTAAATAGTTGGAAGCACCTAGTCTATAGTCGGGTTCATTCTGTAAATTCACGCAGCAGTTATACAGACCACCTATATTTGCAAATTTCATTATAAAGGTGCCACTTTGGGCCTCATGGATGCCGCTTGTTGTTTCTACCGTTTCTACTTGATATTGGCAAAAAGGAGAGCAGCCAGAAGCCCCAGTGCTAATCCAGTTGTGGCTGGGGCAGGCAATCCTGAAATACATTGAATGAAGCTAAATAATACAAGTTAATAACATAACATCATGTGCATGATGGACCAAGTTCTGGCAAAGTGTACATGTTAGAAGGTCCCCTGTTTTAAACAGTACAGTATGACACACATCTTACATGGGAAAACATTGAAATGATACTTGTGTCAAAAACGGTGTCTATTTGTGACTTGAAAATTTAAGGTAACCAGTAGAAAATGTGTTGTCAGACTACAGACTACTACTTTGGTCTAAAGCATGTTGACAAGCTATGATAGATACTATATTTATGAGAATAATCCAATGATTTAACTTGGATCAGAATCTAGTTATAATTGCATGGTTTCCTATTGCCGTTACCTGCAGCGGAACATGTTGGATTTCCAGCTGGTGACCTGCAGACTTCTCCATTCGTGCAGGGATTTGGGTAACAGTAGTTGTCAAGTGGGACTGTCAAAGAAAAGTAACATCTGAACTCACAAAAGGGTGGAGTTTTGACCATGAGCGGATACAAAACTGCAAATCTCATATCTTCAATCTTAATAAATTACTTTTTCAGTGATTATTAATATTCAGGTGAGATGGTTTCATGGAATTTATGTTAGTGTTTATCTCTCAGTCTCTTTCCCTTGGGGACAATATTCATTCAGGGCTGTCCATTAATTACATACACATTTCGAAATGCTTTCTAGGCCCCGCCCCTTCCTTAGCATATGATATACACTATAATGTATCCTTCACCCTATCCCTCTTTGTGAATACACAATTAATCCAAGGTTTCTTGGACCAAAATTAACCCTAATTATCTATCATGTTATATTACATGACATCTTTAAACATTGTATTTAGAAATTAATGTATTTCAAATAGTCATGTGGCATTCCTGTACATTTATTTTGACAGTCTGGAAAGGGTTATGCTTATTATGATTTCAACTTTAAAATTGTAGAATCAGTCTAATACAAGCAGGCCACTCGGGGCATTAAAAGAACTATAGTTGTTTTTACTTTTGTACATATCCCATATCCAAGTGTGCATAGCTTTTCTCACACCTACCTTGAACATTGCAATTTGGTACATGGGTTTTTACTATGGGATCTAAGCTGAAGCCTAAAATTTCATCATAAAAGGCAGCTGCCTCTTCGCCACATGTTGCATTCACCACGTTAGCATCACATGCTCTATAGTTTTGAATCAAACTGCAAGTACAAAAATACCACAGTAGTTTGAATAGGTAGTTGAGATTTAGCAAAGTAGCTTTATAACAAAACCTACATTTGTCCTTGTGTTAAATGCTATAATAAAAAGCTATTTAGCTACATTAATTTGAATATGGTTTTCATCAAAATTGGTATCCAACTGAAGAAGCTGAGAATGTTCTCCTCCAAATTACAATAAACTACATGCATCATATCTTTATGTATATCTCCTTTTATTAAGTGATACATTTCAATTAAAAATGATTGTACTTAGTGTGCACTTTTAATATATTTCCAATCCATAGTCAAGAGGACTCAATGAATTAATGATTTGTATATGATAAGTACAAGACATAATTATGGTCCTAGACCCCTAAATTTGACACAACAACAGAATTATTTCTTAAAATTGACATGTGACATGGGCCTTATGAAGAAATAAATAAAGAACATGAAATGTATGACCTATTTCCTAAATTTGACATGGGACATGAGGGTCTCAGGCCAGGCAAATGTAATGATGGTAAACCAATGTTCATAGTCTACCATATGCCTGAGTTAGGCTCAGGTTATGTATTCACATTCTTATTCTTAGTTTGATACAGATTAACCTTGAATTGTCTTTGATTCACTTTAAGGTACATAAAAACAGTAAACCTACAAAAAGAGTAATTCTAATACTTACTGGCAAAGTTGCTTAAGATCTGATATTCCTTTTCCTTCCTGCTCAAAGTTTTCATTACAGTTTTGTATTTCCACTTGCAAAGAACTTTCTGACAAACATTTTTCATGCTTCTCTAATTCTGAAAGAAAATAGACATAATAACCTATCACACACATATTGGTTACTTTGCCAAATTTAGTTTTGCCTATAATCTATCACAGTTATATATTAGATTCTATTCATGAAACATTAATTTCTTATGAACTTGTGCTAGCCAATCAGTGAGACTTCTGCAATGGAATCTTTATAGCCTACTTAGAAAAATCATATTTGATACTACTTCATCTTGTTAGCTCAATTAACTTTATTTATAAAACAGGTGATATTGCAGTATCAACTTTTGCCCTCCAAGATGACCTAATAAATTTTACCAGCTGGTGTAACATAAACAAATTAACAATCAACATAAAAAAAAGGTTACATTATAGACAGCACTTTTTTATAAATAATTTCATGATTGAAAGGGTTCCATTTTATAAATACCCTGGAATCATATTAGACATGAATTTGACCTTCAAACAACATCTTGAAAACTGTATTAGGAATGCTTCCTACAAACTACATTTGTTATCTAAGTTAAAGGGACGTTCTCGTCCGTGAGTTCATTGAGATACATCCGCCGACGTTAGCCAAGCAACGATGTCACTGGTGTCGTGTTTTGCCCTTTCAGAACGTAATAACGCAACGTCATTGGTCACGTCGTGAATTTGGCGGGGCGGGACAGGGGTTACAACGCAGCAATTTAGGCCCCTCTCACGGGCGAGAACGTCCCTTTAAGATGTTATGTTAACAAATTAACTGCTGTTACAATCTATAAAACAATGATCCTACCAATTATTGAATATAGATGTATAATATATGATGGAACCAATGTGACGCTTATGAATAAGCTTCAAAAACTTCAAAATTGATCACTTCGTGTATGTATTTTTTCACATGAACATATTTTGTACATAGATTACATGAAGTGTGCAATATCGCCAATTTGTGTAATAGGCGAAAGGTGTTTCTAAGATTATTCATGTACAAACAATTCACAAATGTAGATATTAATAATAGAAATGTCCATACAATAGCCCATGATGCACCTCTTTTTATACTAAAAAAGCGAACATTATAAAAAGAATGTACTTTACAAGGGTGCTCTTGAATGGAATTTACTTGATGTGAACAGTAGGAATTCCAAATCTTTTCAATATAGTACAATCTAGGAAACTATATTGACAGCTGTATATACTTTAATCAAATGTCGTTAAATCAATTACTTGATCTAATTTATATTGAATTTATATTGGCATTGGATATGCATTACTATGCATAATTTGTAAATAAGTTGTCTATCGGAATTGTTATTAATTTTGTTTGTTTGTTTTGTTTTGTTTTCTTTTTCTCAATGTCTACATTTATAATCATACTGAACATTTGGAGAATACACCAAACTTCTAACTGGTGTCCGATGTAAACTAGCTGTAAGTAGCTGATCGTTTTACCAGTTGAAATAAACAAATTAAAAAAAAACTTATAAATTTTATGCATTGATGAATGGTTCTGTATTGTATTGTATTGTATTGATGTTTACTGTGTTGTTGATATCATGTTTGAGCTCCTGGATCACAGGGGAAGAGCATTACCAGGTTAGACGACTCATGACCAGGTTAGATAAAATTTGATTAAACAAAAAATGTCTCTTTATGAACATGGTGAACATTGAGGGTTTATTTTATTGTTAATATATTATTAACCCTGATTTGAATAAATGACTTCTTTTTTTTATAGAATAAAGAACCTTTACAGCCTACACCCTCTGCTGAGAAGCAGCCTAACTACTTCTTACATTTACTTACTCTTTGCTTCATTCATGAAATTAATTTTGACCTCAGTGCAATGCAACTCAGGAACTTTTAATCAGTTTGTGAAAACATGTGTGATCACCTATAGAAGTGAAATATTTTCAGTAAAACCATCCAAATTTCGCACAAAATAGAAAATTCCTGGAATATCTGAGTGTGACTTACTTGGGAGACCAGCATCGGAGCATATGTAGATGAGAATACGCTTGATCAATGTTATAGCGATTTTCACCTTCTGCTGCTGTGAAGAGCTAGCGTCGCATCTTTGCCGTTTTTGTTCCAGACAAGAAACTAGGATCTCTTTATGGTCTCTTTAAAGATCATGGTCAATACATTTCAAATTATTTGTATGATAAAAAATAAGAAGAGGTTAATAACAGAGGTTATCATTTGTTAAGTTAATTTTTGACAATCCAGAAAGGCACAACATTGATACTGGTTTTCCTGCTATGTTCCCATAATGTTATTTGAGCAAGGTGTATGGTTATGAAACACATTATCAGGAACACTTAAATATTACCATTCACAGTTATTGTTCACCTTTGATTACATCTATATTTAAATAAAAGAAGATTTGTCTAGCTTTTAAGCAGTACAAAACATCAAAATGGGTTGATCATGAACAAACATAAACTTCATTAAAGTGCTTATAATTTGGTATCCATATTTTGAGTAGAAACATACCATATATATTGTACATCATCTGTGGTTTATGGCTAATTCTGATGTGATGAGTCAGATAATATATCAATTTTGATAATTAACTGCTATCTATTTAACCTTATCTTTAAGTCACAGCTGACAACACAAATGAAACATTCTCTGAGGTACACTGTCTGGATCAATTGTGGAAAGGTCACTTTGCCGTCAGAATGTTTTCATCATTGACACTGAAATCTAGTTTTACATCTGACAAGAGACAAACCATTGCCAGGATTGATAATGCGAATGTTGCTTTACCTGCAGAATGTTGCTGGATCTATTTCATCAGGAAAACCTCTGCTGACAAAGTCTGGGTTAGTCAAACCAGAGGATTGCATGCAGGCAGCTATGGCCTCATTTGTACATTGCCCCGATACTCCTCCTACAAGGTAGTTCAGTAGTAGAATGGTATCAAGTGGTAGAAAGTGTACAATTTCTTTGAGTCATGCAAAATAATCATAAGGCGTTATTTCAAGTTCCCAAAGATTGAGGGTGCTTTAGATATAAACTACACCATGGGAGTTTTTAAGTTTCTTCTTTGGGTTACGTAAAGTAATCACGAGGCATCAGCCGATCGCGAGTGATTATTTCAAGTACCCAAAGGATGTTATCTAACATAAACCATGGGAGTGTGTGGTGTCTTTCATCTTTCATTAAATCATAACAAATTTGATACCTTCTAGAAATTAAATATGTGACATTTGTACTATCTCCAAGATGATTCCTCACTACATTTTACTTGCATACTTGTGTTTGTGGTTTTGGTGAATGTCAAAAACTTTATATGCAAAAATGTAAAAATAAAAAGATCACAGCAGCTTCAGTGGGAGTGAGGAGTATGGCATGAGATTATATGGTTCTGCTTCACTGGACCAAATAAGTGATATATTCACAGCCCAGTTCTTTGGTTCAATCTGTCCACCATGGTAAATTGACATTTAAAGGAATTTTATATTCATTCCCAATTTTTTCTAAGGCAAAATGGCCACTGTTGGAGATCTTTGGAGGGCTTTTAACATGCTTACTTATAGTCATCAAAGGTGAACAGACTTCTTGAACCATTTTCTATTCTTGAGTAACCAAAAGTCATATATTTGGAATGTTGAGTCAGTAAACAAAGTATAATTTTAAGTTAAATGCATATTAATGAAATCCTCTTGACTTTAGAAGTATAAAATAATGATTAACAGTTAGTAGCAATACGGTCTTATTCTTTTTAAATTATTATTTGAAAACTTAATTCTTTAAATATGGTTCATAATGCCAGAACTGTCAAAAAGTCAAGAGGATTTTATCGATTTGCATTTAACTTGATATGATACTTACGAGATAAGACCTTTGATTATCAACCTAATTTCACATTTTTCTGAAAGTTTGAGTTAAATATCTCTCATTTGATGTTGTATGATGTATTTTTTAGTACAAATACTTACCAATAATGAGTCCAAACAGCAGCAACATGTATGGGAATCCACTTTTATCTTCAACAGCGGCCATTTTACTAATAACAAATAAAAAGTTTGAGTATGTACATATATGATTGTCTTAAGGATAGACTACAATAGTTTATGATAATTGTGAGGTATTCCTTACAATCTGTAATATTCATGTTGCTGTTGAGTGTGTATATACATACACTATCTAGAATTTCAATTAGGAAAATTAGGCAAAATATTTCCGTTTTTAATATAAGATAAGATAAAAGTCCTAATATATAAAGAAGCAGGTATATAAAAGCTGTTCCAGATGGACTGGATTGAGTAAGGGAGACGTTGACTTAGGGCTGCTTTTGGAAAGAGTCCATAACTCTAATTAATCTCTTAAGGTGCAATCAACGAAAGGTAATAATTTGCCTTGTCTAAAAGCATTGGATTTAGTTTGTGACAGAAGAGAGTTAAGGATAGGGACAGATTAGTTTGGCATTATTTGTGACAGTTGTATCTATTGTCTTAATTATGATTCACATTTAGGAACAATTTTGCCAAACAGTTGCAATATTTATTTTGAATATGTCCTCTATATATATATATGGTTATATGATGTACCATAATTTAGTGAAAATCGACTGAATAAACAAATCCTGAATAGAAAAATGTGTCTTTTTGAAAGTTAATCATTATAAAGTAATCATATAAAACCTCGGATATCCATTTAAAACATTGTTTTGCAATTATCAAAAAGTTATCTGCCTTTTCAATGAAATAAAAACTAGGTCTTAAAACAAAAACCAGGGCAACATTGATTTGCTAAATAACTCTTGATAGGAAGACAACACCATTTGATAGTGACAACTCTGCTCTTTTGTTTGATATATTATGCATTGAATAAGAAGTATCCACAAAACTGTTTCAATTCTTCTGAAAAGCCCTTAGATAGCCCTTTTCTATCCTTAAACTCGTATATTTCTCCCCGAAAAAGAGAGAGTATAAACAAATGGATTCTCATTACTTTTGTTTAGAAAATTACATTACCAATTACTTGAATCAGTTGATAATCTATTTTTCATAGAAAACAATGTTGTAAGCTCTACTCATTAATTATTGCTTGATTGTTTTGACTCTCAGTTTTCCATCGATAGATGATTTCTAGTATCGAAGGTACCTGCATATTAATTTGGACTGTTTTTGTTGTTAAAACTAATCCACAGGAAAATTAAGGAGCTTGGCTCTCTGTGATGGGATAATTGGCTCACAACTTTGTAAACTATTCTGATTATAAATCGCTAACCAGGATAAATCCAAAATAGTGAGTAGGATGGGGGAAGGCATCAGTAACCCCCCTTGATAGGTGACTTAAACTACGTAATGAGGGGAAAGTGTCTTCTCATGTGAATGAATGCCAACATTAGGTACCTAGCTGAGCCCTCCCCTTTTGAAATCCTGAATCCGCCCCTGATAACAAACTAGACCTTACCTTATATTATACATGTTTGCTGGTCGGAGCCTCTAACTTGGTTCTGCGCAGGTGTGTAAATCGAGGATCTATTTGTAGATAGAGGTCAGAGGAAGAGCTGTGTTTACTTTGAAAGTGTACACAACAGACAACGCATTTGAGATTGAGTCAGAGGATAAGTTGGAGTTTTACGACTGCAGATTGTGGGGTCAGAACACAATGGACAATAAACTGCCGGATGCCACAGTTTTTTTGAGTCTTTCAGGAGTGGATCCTCAGTGGTCCAGGGGGATCTGACCCCCCACTCCCCCATCCTCCTTTTCGGGGAACTTAGACTGTTAAAAGAGGAAAAAAAGCATACATTTTATGTGTGTAAATGACCAATGTTTTAGAACTTAATCTAAATGGGGACCACTTCTTGTCGGAAACCCTATATACACCCCCTGCCTTTTTTTTATTGCGAAATCCAAATAATTGTATAAAAGCATTCTTAGAGTCAGTAATTCTGCATTACACAAATAACTGGTTAATAGTGATGCAAGCATCTGCAACTTAATTTTGAGTAATTCTGCTGACATTAAAACAGGGAAAAATGTAGGATATACAAAAGAGAAACGTAACTGACACCACTGAAGGGGGGCTGTAACCTTTTTTAATATATGCACCCACATTTTCTAGAATCCCTAAAACCACCCATGACATTTGCAAACCAACTTAAACCATATGAAATACAAAACTGAGTACAAATTGAAAAATAATTGACACTACTTTGCCATCACAAAAAATGCCAAGATTAATAAAAATGTATAATATGCTTGTCATTCGTGCATTGTGTTTTGTCAAAATATGACCCAGCACAGATCTTGATCCTGGCTATAGGCAACAGGTAGAATACAAGAAATAGGAATTTTGTGGTTGGCAGAATTTTGTCATAATAAAATACATGTTAAGTCTTTTTTACATCAAAGTAACCTAACTTTACCTGTATAGCAGTATCACGTACCATCATGAGTTTTCTTTCTGTTAAGATCAATGTTAATACCCATGGACCATCTGATCTTTACCAGCTAATCAGATACCCAGTTAAAGTTGCCTCAATTGACCTTTAAAGCAATGGGGCTGAGGCCACAGAACAAGTAAGTGGGCAACTAATAATGGCGATTAATGGATTCTAATCACCTGGTGACTAAAGCATTAATTGCCATGTTGGAATGCTTTTGCCATGAATCTGCTGACTACTAGAGGAAACATTAGACCTCTAGTCCAGGGACTAACTGCACTAATCACTGGCAACTGGCAATGAGGAAATATTGAACATGTCCATTATTCCGCCATAAAACTATGATGATTAGTAGCCATAGTATGACTACATTTAACTGATCGCCAGGCTAGGAACTAACTTTAATTGTCGTCAACTAAGAAAAACTAACTGCCCAGGTGGGGACCAGGCGTTACCATTCTTGTACCTGGGCATCTGGCCTTCACGTCTCTTGCAAACTGACTGTACTCACTATGGCCCCTTGGATCCTTATTACATTACTTTCCTTTGTTAAAATTGACTTGAGTTTTATAAAAAAGGATTTTGTAATTCGAGATTTGAATGTATGCACTTGCGTGTTTGCAATATGGTAGCATGTATATTGATGCTTTTTTTGTATGTGGTTTCATAATTGCGATTTCATCATACTCTTTTGTGCACACTTTTTGTTTGAAATTTTATATGTTGAATCAGTCTGCTGAAAGTAACATATCAGCCATCCTATAATCCATAAAACCAACAATTTCCAACAAATTTCACTCTTTTACTGTAATGTACATTATATTTGATATTATAGCATTTTACAGTAATTTCCCTGTTTTTTTGGGTGTCATCTTAAGGTAAACTATGAGTGACATATGGGATTTTACGGTAGCCAGTGTATAAAACACGAGAAGCTATACAAACATTGTTTTTGGGCCACATATCTTCATACTGACACACTATTGATCTAGACAAGTCACACAAACAGGCATTTCTCTGTGAGTCATTGATAAAAGCAGGTTAAAGGAAACCTTGCACATAATCACAGAATAGATTTTTTCCCATTGAAATTCTTTGAGTGTAGTGTTGGGATACGTACAGAACTAATAATGCTAGAGATACCATAAGCCTATGCAGACACAGTTACGAGACTTTTAAATCTGGTCAATAGTGTGGTTTTTTCAAGAGAAATCCTCAAATTTGTTATGTCACAAGGACTTATTGATCCCCCAACATTTAATAAAAGGGGATCTCCAAACTTCAATGTTAAATAGAAAGGAATTTTAGCAGCAGCATTAAGTATCTATATAGCCACATACAAGCTATTTAACACTTGTATCTCTTACTTACCTAAATTCATTCTCATACCTGAGATTCCCAATTTATTTAAAAAGATATTTCCCTTAATTATGACATAGCAAGGACAAGCAACTGAAACCAGAGAAATAAGGGAATTCCCAAATTTATCTTATTTCCTTTCTAATCCATTAATACTTCAACATTTTCCAATTTTTTCTTTGGTCTGGTTTTAAGAGAGTACAGGCTAGTCCTGGCTTGGGCGATTACATCAGCAGTAATCAGCAGTAACTAATGTGGTTTAGTTTTCCAGCAACATGCTAAAAGACCTGTGGCCCGTTGCACAATGGGTTTCGTCACAACGAAAATATTGTAAACAACGAAAGAGTTCGTTGTTACTTTTATCTTAACAACGATGGTTTTGCAATATTTTTTTTCTATATTTAGAATAGCCTCAAAGAGCTGTAACTTTGACTGAATTTTTTCTAAAATTTTTCTAGTTTAGAACAATTAACAGAATTTAATTTCATTCATTAGATCCCGAGATATTGTATTTTTCATTACGACGAAACTTTTCGTTACTAAGCATTTGTTCGTTGTGCTTTCGTTGTTTTATCTTAGTAACGAAATTCTATTGTGCAACGGGCCACTGGCGACTTATCATACAATGACATCATGATGTGTGGTGACTAAACAATTAGTTGCCAAAGTTTTGTATGAGAAATATTGGACACGTTTAATATTTTCCAGTAGTCCAAGCAATTAGTGCAGTTGGTCACCAGGTTAGAGGTCTATTTTTTATTCTAGTCACCTAAAAGCTGTTGTCAAAAGGAGTGTTTCCACAGAACGGTTAACCCTTTCCAAACACAGGGACTATTGGCACCAGAAAGCAATGATCATTCAGGATACAAAAGGTTAACACGAGACAGTTGCCGACATTCATGGTTTGGCGTTGTCGTTGTATGGAAACTTACCTAAAAGCATCCCTACTTGGAGATTTCTACAGGATGACTAAGCACAGGGAATGATTCGAGTTGGCTGACTAATATGAGGTTTCCACAGAATGACTAAGTACCATCGATTAAGCTTGACAGATGTTTTTTTTTTTTTTTTTTTTAATGGTTTTATTTGCAATAAGCATCAGGGTTACCCCTGGTTTTCAGATTATTACATTGAACATAATAATGATGAAAATTATATACATTAGGATATAAGACAGTAGCAAATAAGGCATTATAACAGCACATATAGATCAGTCATTCATACGAAATGAAAGTGTATAGTATCTAGACAGGGAAATATACCACAGAGAGAAGGAAATATCAAATAACCTTTTGAGGCTGGTAATTAATTAACTTAATAGATCACGATATTGCCTATGGAGAGGACATATCTTTCCCTTGAAAATATCAACATTCACAGAGTGTTGTATCTCTGGACTCAAGGTTTCCCAGTAATTAACACCTATATAAAAAGGGCTTTTCTGAAATTTGGTGGTTACTTTGGCAGGGAATTTAAAGACTTTCTTAGCAGCAGTCCTAGTAGCACGTATTGGTGAAACCAAGACACCTGGCTTATTACCATGGAGGTACATCAATCTCAGTAACTGGATAATTCTACGCTGTTCCAGGCTAATCATATTAAATCTGGCATGTAAAGCACTAATAGATACATGATCATGTAATGAGACCTTAAGACAAATCCGCAGTGCAGTATTCTGCAAAACCTGCAACTCCCTCTGTTAACCCTTAAGTCTCAATGACCAAAGTTTTATATTTGTGTTAGTTGCCCTGTTTTGAAAGAGTTAATATATTTGGTTGGCCAACTAACCTCATTTAGAGCACTTGGACATTCCACTTCAACCAATGCCATATTGTTCATCTTCAATGACTTTTTAGTCATTGGGAATTGAAAGGGTTAACACCTATTGAGTTTAATCAGTGGCATTTGTAAACCAGTCTTTAAGCTGTGTCTATAGAGGGTGATCAAACCAAGGCGAATTAAGGACAATTGCGCCATTTTCCAAATAGCCCAAAATTGAAAGTTCTTCAACCTGTCTAATATTTTGCAAAAGTAATCATGAATGTATGGCTCATTCGAAACTCAAATTGAAAATTTGCAAAAAGGACTATTTTTAGAGATAGAAATGGTTAAATAGGGTGCATTTTGTTGAAATTTTGCTAAATCAGACAAACGATTTTAGCAATAAAGAATACATTTTCTCCTGTTTCTTTTTTGATAGAAGTTGTATGAAGTTATATTATACATCAAAATTATTGTTAGAATTTCAGGAATAATTTAGAATATTGGAAATAATTCTAAATTATATATTTTAGTGAATTTATGGGGAAAAAAATCAAATATTCATTTTAAGCCATTTTTTGTTTTAAAATTGTGTGTTTTTTTTTTAGCTCTGCTGACTAAATAAGCACGGTGACCCCTATTTTTTATGACTGGATATGGTAGCCTACATTGATATGCATGAGATATACAAATTTAGAACACTTTTGAATTTTCATTTTCTTTTGTGTGCAACTTTATTTTTGAATTTTTGTAGTTTTGAAATAATTTATTTTGAATACATACCAATTAAAAACATATATTACATCACCAAATTTTACAAAGGTCTTTTTTTCTCACATGAGAAAACATGAACATATTTATCAAAAGCATTGGGCTGGTCATAATATCATTTCTAATAAAATAATTAGCAAATAAATTCAAATTTCTAAATTCATTTGCAAGTCTTTTTTTGAATAATTAACATAATATTATGTTTAGACAACTGTAGCTTAAAAGTTTCACGGTGACCCCTGATTTTTTTTTGCATTTTTGATGTTCATATAGGTGTAACTTTTGCTGTGTGGAATTTGAACAAAGTCTGAATACTAGACCTACAATGGCGCGATTGTCTTTAAAGGTTTCAACAGAATGACCAAATGCGGAAAAAAGTGTTTTGTTGGCCGATGAATCAACCCTGTCCAACCATGCTGACCAAACCCAAATAAAACGCTTCAGTCTTTGAGGCTTGAAAGGGTTAAGACCCATTGGGTTTAATCTGTGGCACTTAGTCGGTCTGTGAAAACCCATCTATAGGTATGTTACCCAGTGATGAGGATTCGACTAATATGAAAAACTTGTATTAACCCTTTTCATAACACAGCAACTATTGGCATAAGGTCGCTTATGGAAAGAGTTAACACTAGAAAGTCACATGCTATCATGGTTTGTTGTTCTGTGGAAAACTGTGTTTACCCTTTCCAATAATGGCAACCAATTAACACCAGCTGTTAGTTGGGCCTAGCTTTAAGGTCAAACTTTCAAATTTTGCTATGTTTGTCAGTTGGAAAATCCTCTGATTGTTTAAGAAACCGAAATAGAAATTGTATCTAATTTACTGGTCATGTTTAAGCCAAGGTGGGAATATATATATAGGAAATTAGATCATAATAAATATCAGGAAAATACTTGGTTTAATTTAAAATGTTAAATATACCTATTCCTTCTATTTTGTATTTTGTTATTGCAAAAAGCAAGACTTCACATGAACCATCTAAATGGAATAGGATAGCAATGCTAGGTGATTTAAGAGACTCTTACAACATCTTATTTTATTCAACAGAATAAGAAGCCAATATTTTAGTTGTAAGCACCCCTGACTCCCTTATAATTGCAGCATTATCATCTGCATTAATGGTAACACGTGGAAATCACTTAATATATGGACTCTTTTGTTTGTCAACCAACAGTTCTGGTTGAACAAAGGATCTGTTGTGTTGGCCAATCCTTGGAATGGTCTAGATAGATGTTTTGTAAAAGCTCAAAGCAAACAGGTTTAAATGTTAACCACACATTTTGCTGTTTCACATCAGGGAAAGATGGCAGTCCACATACAGCTGTATACTAAATAAGCATTGAAGGTACTCACTACCATTCAGGTCCCACCTGGGAGGAGTATTAAGAACGAGAATTAATAGACATGCTTAATGCTATTTTCAGGTATTTGGATACTCAACAAAGTACAGTGTACACAAATTTACTTTGAATGGAGTAATGATTATTACCTTAAATGATCGAAACAAATATGGTGTTCAAATGTTCACCTTTTTCAGTTCATTTACTATAACTAATTACAAAAATCTTGAATGTTGTTGATTTTCTCCTAACTTTTGTGTAATCATATATAACTGCCACATACTGAGTTTGGTAGGAAAATCTATGGTAATTTTTTTGTAACTTTACATAAACTAAAAAATTTAACAATATCTATAATTAGACCAGATAATTTTTAAAACCGCAAAGGGGGCTGCGGAAAAACAGCCTGCGGTCTCAACGTCATTCCACAACCCCTTTCAATGGACATTTTTTCCGCAGCCCTCTTTTGGGTTTTATAAATCAAATATTATATCGTGATGAACTGATTTAACAAAACATAGATTACACAATGAACCATTTTAAAATGACCTAACTTCAAAAGTAGGTTGTAATGACTTAGTTTAATGAAATGTAAACTAGACTATGAACCAATTTTCAACCTAAACCTGGTCATAGTGACCTAGTGAGCTATTTAGTGCCATTTGCTTACATATTACTGAAGAATTATAATAAAATTGCTTTTAAAAAGATATGGTCTTTAGGGTCATATTCTACTGTGTGGTTGAGAGCATTTGTATTTGCATTACACAACTCTGTCTTAAGGCCACACTCCACTGTGCATGAGGGGGTGGGATGGTCTAGTGGTTAGTGTGCTGGCATTGATGCGGCCGGCCGGGGTTCAGTACCCAGTAGCTGCCTGTTAGATCACCTTACCTTCCTGTCATTCTAGAGTTGTTGTTGATATAAGTGAAAAATTAATGATGACACCTTAGAATCCAACAATCCTCATCACCATCCATTTTGCATAATTTCACTTGCTGCTTGCATTAAGTTTGCAACATGCTGGTATCTGAAACAGAAACTGCTTGCATTGTCAAAAAAGAAGAAAGAAAAAGAAATGCAAATGCTTGCCAACCCGTGGTTGGATGTAGCCTTAAGGTTATATTCCTCAAGTTTGTTCTTAATATCTTATAAGGATACCTGAAAGAATTTGAGATATTCCATAATCCACTGTGTAATTGGAATCATTATGTTGGTTAAGGTATCCTGTGTTACACAATTCTGCCTTAAGGATAGACAACACCTAAGAGTGGCTTCACTTGCGAGAATGAATATCTTGCAGTTACCAGGACGGCTAAAACAGCATATTAGGTAACAAATGAGAGACCATATTTTTCTCCATCTTTTGGGATACATCTCATTATCAACACTTTAGAATTCTAGAAATTATCTGAAAAAAACCCTATTTTTTTCACTTTTATTTTTTGAACATGAATATCTCAGTAACTACTTAAAGGGAGCCAAAACCAATAAATTCAATGACATTTTCCAAACTCAAATAATCATGGAAATCCATTCCTTGAGCCTATTCCTGGCCTATATTAAAATCTAAACCATAAAATATATAAATGTGGATCCACAACAATAGGGTCTGTTTACAAACAACTGCAAATATTACCATCTCTTGTACCATTCTACATCAGTTTGAGCTAGTTTTTACAGCTAATACTTTACCAATGACCTTAACTGGACTCATTTAACATATTTTCATACTTATCTCACTTTTGAAAATTTTGTCAATTTTATTGGTTTTGGCTCCCTTTAAGATATCATTACAAAATTTGGAGAGCTTGTCAATAACATTGGTATGGAGAGAAGTGTGTCTCAGATTTTTTATTTAGGTCCTAGTTTTTATTTTATGCTAAAAAACGGGAAACTTTTGAATAATTTTTTCAATATTATTTTCTTGATTTCATAAAACAAAAATCTGAGACACGCTTCCCTCCAAATGCATGTTGTCTACACGCTCTGAAAATTTCATGTCTTTCCATGAAATATTAAGTGAGATATCCATGTTCAAAAAATAAAAGTTAAAAATATGTTTTTTGTTTTCACAGTATGCCCATATAGGCAAATCTCTACACATCATAATGAATTATAATATTATGAGTATATTGGGCTATCAAAAGGGTATCCAATGATAAGACTCATAATCATGGTATAAGTATCAAACTTGTAAGGCCTCTTTAGAAAGAGTCCTGTGAATTGACCGCTGAGAGGTGTTGTCTATCCTTAAGGCCATATTCTACTGTGCTTTTGGGAGCACTGTATTTTTTAAAGTTGCAAACACAAGTGGTTTGTGTTTCATATGCAAAATGTTGATATCTGAAATCGCCAGATGGAAAAGCATAGAAATGTCTTTGCATCACTACTGTATTGCCTGCCTACAAACACACTGAAGTACTCTTCAATAAATCTCTATGTATATGTTGAAATTGCTTGTGTGGATGTTGTTGCCTGGATCCACCAATGTATCTAACCTGTTTTACTTCTGCTGCCCTTCACTTATTTTTGAATGTTAAGGGGAATGGCGCCATTTGTTAATGAGCATGCATACTGCGCAGCCTGGCTCTGTGGGTGTGCAGTAGAGCGTGACCATAAAGGCTGGAAATGCTTAACTATAGGACTTTTTGAAGGGAAAATGAGTTTTTGCTCATATCTTTGTCAATATTCATCCATTTACCATAAATTAAACGAAAAAGTTGTAGTACAAAACATTATCAATTCAATTTATTTGATCAAATTTTATAAATTCCGATTGTTAATTCATTATGAATTTATTTGTAATACAAGTATTATTTTCTATTAATAGATATATGTGGATTTTCTGAAAAAGTTAGATCGGTAACCCCCTATTTTTTTCAGCAATTGATAGCTGACACTTCCCGCAATGAAATGTAGGCGTTTCAAGAAATTAAGTATAGATGTAGTAACAAAAACCAACAAAGTCAGCAATTGTGGAGAGATTGTTTTTATTAGACTTTTTTTGCAACATATTAGTTTTGAAATATAGGAGTCACAACGTTTCGGTGTGAGTTTGCCTTCATCAGGTGATCAGGTTTCAAGAAATTTTCAGGTTTCAAGAAATTATCAACTTTGAAATTTTTGTTATTACTAGTTTTTGAGAAATTTATGTTTTCCTATTTCAATATTTCACTAAATAAAATTCCCTAAAATTCCATTATTCCGTTATTTTTTAATTATGGATACACTGTAATGATTCATATATTGGCTTTATATCTATGAAATTTCAGAATATATTTGGTGGGTTTTATCAATGATTTTTAAAAGAAATATCTAGCTATAGTTTAAATACATGCAAATACTGATTTTTGAGAGATTTAACACATTTTGTGATACATTTTATTCAAAAGTTTCCATGGTGACCCCCTATTTTTTCATAATTTCTGGTATATACACACACTAATCTTCCATTTCACCAAGTGTAAAACACCCTTTTGGAAGAGACTATAGGCAATCTCCCAGACCCCATTCTGATCTATATGTAGACCTATACCACCTTACCCTCAAATGAGATCGGCATTCAATATTCAGATAAACAATATCTAATCCAAAAATAACCTTTGAGACTGTTAAATAGTTTGGTAGATAAGAACAACATGAAACAAATGTAGAAACATGCTGGCTTATCTCCGTATGGTATATCTATCTTCCTATCTCAAAAATGAATCTCCTTTGATACAAGCTATTCCTTTTGGTACGGTAAATTGATATGGTAAATTGATATGATATGTAAATTGAATTAATATTTGATCAAATAGATGGTATTCATTTAACAACTTTAGTAATGTGTTTGTATTTCCTTCATTGAATAAATATTGTTTGCATCACTTACAGCTTTACTTTTCAATACAGTTTTTTCTTAAGAGAGAGAGAAATATGAAATAAATAGTTTTCAGTAAATCATACCTCCAACAATTTTATTGGGTCATGTTAAGGGAACAGAGAAATAATCTTTTCACACAGTATTGTCAATTATAATTATAATTCCACACAGTAACAAGCAATAATCATTATGTGGAAGTAAATCCAAGTATTAACCTTTCACCGCTTGTCCATACATATATAATAGCTGTATTAGGAAGTATTTATTAGAAAAAAATATGACAATATCTTTATCCTTTAATTATGTGCATCAATGACCCTGGAAAAATAAGCAGGGGGTCTGCACTATATGAAAATGTATGTAGGTTTCTGTGCAAATCCAATACATACTTTAGTCTGAAGGGGTGGGGTGGGGGGGGGGGAATGTTTTGGCAGTGTTTGTACATGAGCACTGTCAGGTGCCTCTCACCCCTCATTCTCTCTGCTCTTTTCGAGACTGAAACTTAAAAGACCCTTCTTCCGGGGTGGATACAGGGGAGGGGGGACTTAAACTTGCCAAAGAGAAGAAAACACACATCTTGCGCATGCATGTGAATGTATGCCATTCTAGTATGTAGCATATTTAAGGAACCCCGCCTGAAATCCTGTATCTGTCCCATGTTCTTCACCCTCACCCTTCCTATCATTACCACATCTTATCTGCATAGATATTGTACAGATGATGTCACATCACCAACAGTGGCCTAGTGTCCATATGGGTTGCCATATTGTTGTATTTCTCTGGTTGTTGAGGACCTAATTGATTTTTTCTTGATCTTTTCAATTTGTCATTAACACAACACCTATGACCAGTTTCATGACATTATCTTTGGTCTATTAAACTGTTTTAAGCATGGAGTTCTCATTATTAACCCAACTCAGTTAAGAATATTTCAGGGTTGTACTGCTACATATAGAAATCCAAGTATCAAAAATATGTTTTACATTGATATAGTCTTTTATTACAACAAGGTAGTATCCTGTATTGCTTGAAACAATTCTCATATTAGTGTTAATAATATTGCTCTACTATTATGTTTCAGTACATTAAAAGACTTTCTTTTCTTGATTAAATGTCTTTGAAATGTATATATTGCAATTTGGGTGTAAATTGATATGAGATATTGACCTTTTTTGATAGCATGGCACCTTGCTAGTAGAACAGGCCTGTACTTAGTGACTTGGGCATGGATTCCTATGGGCCCAGACTTAAATAATTGGAAGCACCTAGTCTATAGGAGAGTTCATTGTGTAAATTCACGAAGAAGGTATACAGATCACCCCTGTTACATATTTGCAAATTTCAAGATAACCGCTGCCACTTTGGGCCTCACAGATGCCAGTTGTTGTTTCTATTTGATACTGGCAAGAAGAAGAGCAGCCAGAACCCCCAGTGCTAATCCAGTTGTAGCTGGGGCAGGCAATCCTGAAATACATTGAATGAAGCTTTATAATACAAGTTAATAACATAACATCATGTGCATGATGGACCAAGTTCTGGCATAGCGTGAAAAGGGTCCCTGTTTCATGGGAAGGCACTAAGATGATACTAGCGCCAAAAATTGGTGTCTATTTGTGACTTGAAAATTTAAGATAACCAGTGGAAAATGGGTTGACAGACTACAGAGTACTACTTTGGTCTAAAGCAAGTTGACAAGACATGATAAATACTATATTTATGAGAATAATCCAATGATTTAACTTGGATCAGAATCTAGTTATAATTGCATGGTTCCCTATTGCCGTTACCTGCAGCGGAACATGTTGGATTTCCAGCTGGTGACCTGCAGACTTCTCCATTCGTGCAGGGATTTGGGTAACAGTAGTTGTCAAGTGGGACTGTCAAAGAAAAGTAACATCTGAACTCACAGTTTTGACCATGAGCAGATACAAAACTGCAAATCTCATATCTTCAATCTTAATAAATTACTTTTTCAGTGATTATTAATATTCAGGTGAGATGGTTTCATGGAATTTATGTTAGTGTTTATCTCTCAGTCTCTTTCCTTTGGGGACAATATTCATTCAGGGCTGTCCATTAATTACATACACATTTTGAAATGCTTTCTAGGCCCCGCCCCTTCCTTAGCATATGATATACACTGTAATGTATCCTTCACCCTATCCCTCTTTGTAAATACACAATTAATCCAAGGTTTCTTGGACCAAAACTAACCCTAATTATCTATCATGTTATATTACATGACATCTTTAAACATTGTATTTAGAAATTAATGTATTTCAAATAGTCATGTGGCATTCCTGTACATATATTTTGACAGTCTGGAAAGGGTTTTGCTTATTATGATTTCAACTTTAGAATTGTAGAATCAGTCTAATACTAGCAGGCCACTCGGGGCATTAAAAGAACTATAGTTGTTTTTACTTTTGTCCATATGCCATATCCAAGTGTGCATAGCTTTTCTCACACCTACCTCGAATATTGCAATTTGGTACATGGGTTTTTACTATGGGATCTAAGCTGAAGCCTAAGATTTCATCATAAAAGGCAGC
This sequence comes from Lepidonotus clava, assembly GCA_936440205.1. NCBI lineage: Eukaryota > Metazoa > Annelida > Polychaeta > Phyllodocida > Polynoidae > Lepidonotus > Lepidonotus clava. The sequence goes on from OW387137.1 coordinate 48,992,520, forward strand.
TGCCTCTTTGCCACATGTTGCATTCACCACGTGAGCATCACATGCTCTATAGTTTTGAATCAAACTGGAAGTACAAAAATACAACAGTAGTTTGAATAGGTAGTTGAGATTGAGCAACGTAGCTTTATAACTAAACCTACCTTTGTCCTTGTGTTAAATGCTATAATAGAAAAAAAAACTATTTAGCTACATCAATTTGAAAATGGATTTCATTAAAATTGGGATCCAAAAGAAGAAGCTGAGAATGTTCTCCTCCAAAGTACAATAACCTACATGGATCCTATCTTTATGTATTTCACCTTTTATTACGTGATACATTTCAATTAAAAATGATTGAACTTAGTGTGCACTGCAACAGCATTATTTCTTAAAATTGACATGGGACATGGGCCTTAGGCCAAAAAAAAAAATGGTTGTGTTCAGGTTTCCTGACCGACCCTAGTTTTTAGCCCCGACCCTAAAGTTTTTAGAGGAAAATTCAGGGAAAATTGATCAAAATATGGCTAAAATAAGCACCTAGTCTATCATTGCAGTTAAAAAAAATATTTAAAAAAAAAAACAAACCCCGACCTACCGACCCTATTTTTTTTGAGGCATGAAACCTGAACGCAACAATATATTTTTTTTGGCCTAATGAAGAAATACATAAATGACATGGAATATGACCTATTTCTTAAATTTGGCATGGGACATGAGGGTCTCTTAGAGGCAACATTAGCTGAAGCACAATTTCTTAAGGTCAGTATCAATTGAATCAGGCCAGGCAAATATAATGGTGGTAAGCCGATGTTCATGGTCTACCATATGCCTGAGTTAGGCTCAGGTTATGTATTCACATTCTTATTCTTAGTTTGAAAAAGATTGACATTGAATTGCTTTTGATTCAATTTAAGGTACATAAAAACAGTAAACCTACAAATGAGTAAATATAATACTTACTGGCAAAGTTGCTTAAGATCTAATCCTTTTTCTTCTGGCTGAAAGTTGTCATTACAGTTTTGTATTTCCACTTGCAAAGAACTTTCTGACAAACATTTTTCATGCCTCGCTAATTCTGAAAGAAAATAGACACTATTACTTATCACACACATATTGGTTACTTGCCAAATTTAGTTTTGCCTATTATCTGTCGTAGTTATATAGTAGATTCTATTCATGAAACATTTCTTACGAATTTATGCTAGCCAATCAGTGAGACAGTTGTTTTCTGTAATTAAAACTGTAAAGCCCCATTAGAAAAATCATATTTGATACTACTTCATCTTATTAGCTCAATTAACTTATAAATTCTATGAACTGATGAATGATTCTGTATTGTATTGTATTGTATTGATGTTTACTGGGTTGTTGATATCATGTCTGAGCTCCTGGATCACAGGGGAAGAGCTTGACCAGGTTAGCCAACTCGGGACCAGGTTAAATAAAATTTGATTAAACAAAAAATGTCTTTTTATGAACATGGTGAACATAGAGCACTTATATTATAGTTAATGTATTATTAACCCTTATTTAGATAAATGGAGATGCTATAGATGCAAATAGCGAATAATGGACAAATCAAAGAATTTTCCGCCTTTAGATTGACAAATCATCCCACAAATACATACACAACCTGGCTGATTATGTACCTTATATGGAAAAAGTATTGATAAAATATTTTATCTGAGAGGTAAGCATATCAAGAGCAGGTGCTTCTGTCATGTCTGTACTTAGAAAGCAAATGTTACCGTCTCACACGCTTCTGATTGCTGCTAATTCCTCTGCTTTCAAATTAATGATGGCTTTCACTGTGGTTATCTATTTGATCACCCCATACACCTAGACTCTTTCTCTTTAAGAGGAAGAGGAAGGTTTCCCCTCTTCCTCTTGAAGCACACCTTTCACTCCCTATTATACTTATGCTTGGTTCATTTGGTGAGGGATTTTGTTTCAAGAAGAAGAGGACATACATGCACCCCCTGGTGGTTTACATCAATACTAAACCTCTATGCTTCAAGCAGAAAACCTCACCTTATAAGCCTCATGTGAGGTATAACAGGGAGAATCTTTGCTCTTAAAGAGGAAGAGGGGAAACCTTCCTCTTCCTCTTAAAGAGAAAGAGTCTAGGTGTATGGGGTGATTTGATTGATAACTACGTTAGTATCATGGTTTGGGGACCATCCTTTCTTTCTGGGGGGGACCAAAAAACATCCACGAGAATTCTGTGCAACGAGAAGTTAAAATACCCACGATCACGAATTTTGCTCTCGTGGGTATTTAAATTCTCGTAGCACAGAAACCTTTTTTTTTTTTTAACAATTAAGTGTTCCAAAGTCATTCAGAAAGACTTTAAGAAGTATTTTATGAAAATAAATATATCATGGGAACGATTTTAATATGATTTTTCAAGAAATTACCATGTCCAAAAGTTCTCGTGGATGTTTTCTGGGCTGATATTTCTTCTCGTGGGCTTGAAATTCTTCTCGTGGGCCTGAAATCACAGCCACGAGAAATCGTGGATGTTTTTTGGTCCGCCCTCCTGCTTTCCCTGGATCTAAATCCCTATCTACTTAATTTAACTGTCTATTATCCTTATTTTCGATACAACAGGCAAAGCTAATTACAAAATAAAATAAGAGCCATTTTAGCTTACACCATCTGCCAAGAAGCAGCCTAACTAGAATAAAGGACCTTTACAGCCTACACCCTCTGCTGAGAAGCAGCCTAACTACTTCTAACATTTACTTACTCTCTCCTTCATGCATGAGATTAATTCTGACCTCATTTGGCCCAGAATAGAAAATTCCTGGAATATTTGAGTGTGACTTACTTGGGAGACCAGCATCGGAGCATATGTAGATGAGAATACGCTTGATCACTGTTACAGCTGTTTTCACCTGCTGCTCCTGTGAAGAGCTGTCACATCTTTGCTGTACTTGTTCCAGACAAGAAACTAGGATCTCGTTATGGTCTCTTTAAAGATCATAGTCAATACATTTAGAATTATTTTGTATGATAAAAAGAAGTTAAACAGAGGTAATAGTTTGTTAAGTTAATTTTTGACAATCCAGAAAGGCACAACATTTATAATGTTTTTCCTGGTATGTTCCCATAATGTTATTTGAGCAAGATGTATGGCTATGAAATACATTATGAGGAACATTTAAATATTACCATTCAGTTATTGTTCACCTTTGATTACATCTATATTAAAATAAAAGAAGATTTGTCTAGCTTTCAAGCAGTATGAAACGTCAAAATGGCTTGATCATGAACAGACATAAACTTCATTAAAGTGCTTATCATTTGGTATCCATATTTTGAGTAGAAACATATATAAACACCAGATATATTGAACATCATCTGTGGTTTATGGCTAATTCGGATGTGATGAGTCACATAATATATCAATTTTGATAATTAATTGGTATCTATTTAATCTTATCTTTAAGTCACAGCTGACAACACAAATGGAACATTCTCTGTGGTCAATTGTGGAAAGTTCACTTTGCCTACAGAATGAAATCCAGTTTTACATCTGACAAGAGACAAACCATTGCCAGGATTAATAATGGGAGTGTTGCTTTACCTGCAGAATGTTGCTGGATCTATTTCATCAGGAAAACCTCTGCTGACAAAGTCTGGGTTAGTCAAACCAGAGGATTTCATGCAGGCAACTATGGCCCCATTTGTACATTGCCCCGATACTCCTCCTACAAGGTAGTTCAGTAGTAGAATGGTATCAAGTGGTAGATGGTACAATACATGATAGATACTATATTTATGAGACTTATCCAATGATTTAACTTGGATCAGAATCTAGTTATAATTGCATGGTTCCTTATTGCCGTTACCTGAAGCAGAACATGTTGGATTTCCAGCTGGTGACTTGCAGACTTCTCCATTTGTGCAGGGATTTGGGTAACAGTAGTTTTCAAGTGGGACTGTCAAAGAAAAGTAACATCTGAAGTCACAAAAGGGTGGAGTTCAAATGAGCAGATACAAAACTGCAAATCTCACATCTTCAATCTTAATAAATTCCTTTTTCAGTGATTATTAATATTCAGGTGAGATGGTTTCATGGAATTTATGTTAGTGTTTATCTCTCAGACTCTTTCCCTTGGGGACAATATTCATTCAGGGCTGTCCATTAATTACACACACATTTGAAATGCTTTCTAGGCCCCTGCCCCTCCCTTAGCATATGATATACACTGTAATATATCCTTCACCCTATCCCTCTTTTTGAATACACAATTAATCCAAGGTTTCTTGGATCAAAATTAACCCTAATTATCATATCTATCATGTTATATTACATGACATCTTTAAACATTGTATTTAGAAATTAATGTATTTCAAATAGTCATGTGGCATTCCTGTACATATATTTTGACAGTCTGGAAAGGGTTTTGCTTATTATGATTTCAACTTTAGAATTGTAGAATCAGTCTAATACTAGCAGGCCACTTGGGGCATTAAAAGAACTATAGTTGTTTTTTACTTTTGTCCATATGCCATGTCCAAGTGTGCATAGCTTTTCTCATACCTTGAATATTGCAATTTGGCAAATCGGTCTGTACTGTGGGAGCTATGATGAAGCCTAAAACTTCATCAAAAAAGGCAGCTGCCTCCTCGCCACATGTTGCATTCACCACGCGAGCATCACATGCTCTGTGGTTTAGAATCAAACTGCAAGTACAAAAATGCAACAATAGTTTGAATAGGTAGTTGAGATTGAGCAAAGTAGCTTTATAACTAAAGCTACCTTTGTCCTTGTGTTAAATGCTATAATGAAAAAAACTATTTAGCTACATTAATTTGAATATGGATTTCATCAAAATTGGAATCCAACTGAAGAAGCTGAGAATGTTTTCCTCCAAATCACAATAAACTACATGCATGCTATCTTTATGTATTTCTCCTTTTAGTAAGTGATACATTTCAATTAAAAATCATTGTACTTAGCGTGCACTTTTGATATATTGTCAATCCATGGTCCAGAGGACTCAATGAATAAGTGATTGGTATATGATAAATACTAGACATAATTATGGCCCTTGACCCCTAAATTTGACACAGCAACACCATATTAAAATTGACATATGACATAGGCCTTATGAAGAAATGAATAAAAAAACATGAAATATATGATCTATTTCTCAAATTTGACATGGGACATGAGAGTCTCTTAGAGGCAACATGAGATGAAGCACAATTTCTTCAGGTCAGTGTTAAGTGAATCAGGCCAGGCAAATGTAATGAGGGTAAGCCAATTTCCATGGTCTACCAAATGCCTGAGTTAGGCTCAGTGTATGTTTTCACATTGTTATCTTAGTTTGAAAAAGATTGACCTTGAATTGCCTTTGATTCACTTTGAGGTACATAAAAATGGTAAACCTACATATGAGTAAATCTAATACTTACTGGCAAAATTGCTTAAGATTTGATATTCCTTTTCCTTCCTGCTTAAAGTTGTCATTACAGTTTTGTATTTCCACTTGCAAAGAACTTTCTGACAAACATTTTAAATGCTCCACTAATTATGAAAGAAAATAGACACAATTACTTATCACACACATATTGGTTACTTGCCAAATTTAGTTTTGCCTGTAATCCATCATAGTTATATAGTAGATTCTATTCATAAAATATTTCTTATGAATTCATGCTTGCCAATCAATGAAACAGTTGTTTTCTGCAATGAAATTTGTATAGCCCACATAGAAAAATCATATTTGATACTACTTCATCTTGTTAGCTCAATTAACTTGTAAATTATATGCACTGTATTGTATTGTATTGTATTGATGTTAACTGTGTTGTAGATATCATGTCCAGCTTCCCACTAAGCTCCAGATATACCTCTGTATAGGTTTAAAGTTGTTCTGTCTCTCCGTTTGTCTTTTCCCAGCTGTTCCTTATATATACGCCATCACCACTATACCAGCTTATTGTTATTTCCCTTAGCTAAGCATATTGAGAGCAGGTGCCACTGTCACGTGTATGCTCAGAAAGTGTTTTTGATTGCTGCTAATTCCTCTGCTTTTACTGTGGTTATCTATTTGATTGATTACTATGTTAGTGACATGGTTTGGAGACCATTCTTTCTTTCTGCTTTCCCTGGATCTAAATCCCTATCTACTTGAATTAACTGTCTACTATCCTTATTTACTATACAATAGGCAAAGCTAATCATAAAATAAAATGAGAGCCACTTTAGCCTACACCATCTGCCAAGATGCAGCCTAACTACTTCTAACATTTACTTACTCTCTCCTTCATGCATGAGATTAATTCTGACCTCATTTGGCCCGGAATAGAAAATTCCTGGAATATTTGAGTGTGACTTACTTGGTAGATCAGCATTGGAGCATATGTAGATGAAAATACGCTTGCTCACTGTTATAGCTGTTTTCACCTGCTGCTCATGTGAAGAGCTGTCACATCTTTGCTGTACTTGTTCCAGACAAGAAACTAGGATCTCGTTATGGTCTCTTTAAAGATCATAGTCAATACATTTAGAATTATTTTGTATGATAAAAAGAAGTTAAACAGAGGTTATAGTTTGTTAAGTTAATTTTGACAATCCAGAAAGGCACAACATTTATAATGTTTTTCCTGGTATGTTCCCATAAAGTTATTTGAGCAAGATGTATGGCTATGAAATACATTATGAGGAACATTTAAATATTACCATTAAGTTATTGTTCACCTTTGATTACATCTATATTAAAATAAAAGAAGATTTGTCTAGCTTTCAAGCAGTATGAAACGTCAAAATGGCTTGATCATAAACAAACATAAACTTCATTAAAGTGCTTATCATTTGGTATCCATATTTTGAGTACAAACATATATAAACACCATATATATTGAACACCATCTGTGGTTTATGGCTAATTCGGATGTGATGAGTCACATGATATATCAATTTTGATAATTAATTGGTATCTATTTAATCTTATCTTTAAGTCACAGCTGACAACACAAATGGAACATTCTCTGTGGTCAATTGTGGAAAGTTCGCTTTGCCTACAGAATGAAATCCAGTTTTACATCTGACAAGAGACAAACCATTGCCAGGATTAATAATGAGAGTGTTGCTTTACCTGCAGAATGTTGCCAGATCTATTTCATCAGGAAAACCTCTGCTGACAAAGTCTGGGTTAGTCAAACCAGAGGATTTCTCGCAGGCAACTATGGCCCCTTTTGTACATTGCCCCGATACTCCTCCTACAAGGTAGTGCAGTAGTAGAATGGTATCAAGTGGTGGATGGTACAATACATGATAGATACTATATTTATGAGACTAATCCAATGATTTAACTTGGATCAGAATCTAGTTATAATTGCATGGTTCCTTATTGCTGTTACCTGAAGCAGAACATGTTGGATTTCCAGCTGGTGACTTGCAGACTTCTCCATTTGTACAGGGATTTGGGTAACAGTAGTTTTCAAGTGGGACTGTCAAAGTAAAGTAACATCTGAAGTCACAAAAGGGTGGAGTTCAAATGAGCAGATACAAAACTGCAAATCTCACATCTTCAATCTTGATAAATTACTTTTCCCCTTCCTTAGCATATGATATACACTGTAATGTATCCTTCACCCTATCCCTCTTTGTGAATACACAATTAATCCAAGGTTTCTTGGACCAAAACTAACCCTAATCATCATATCTATCATGTTATATTACATGACATCTTTAAACATTGTATTTAGAAATTAATGTATTTCAAATAGTCATATGTGGCATTCCTGTACATATATTTTGACAGTCTGGAAATGGTTTGCTTATTATGATTTCAACTTTAGAATTGTAGAATCAGTCTAATACTAGCAGGCCACTCGGGGCATTAAAAGAACTATAGTTGTTTTTACTTTTGTCCATATTCCATATCCAAGTGTGCATAGCTTTTCTCACACCTACCTTGAATATTGCAATTTGGTACATGGGTTTTTACTATGGGATCTAAGCTGAAGCCTAAAATTTCATCATAAAAGGCAGCTGCCTCTTCGCCACATGTTGCATTCACCACGTGAGCATCACATGCTCTATAGTTTTGAATCAAACTGGAAGTACAAAAATACAACAGTAGTTTGAATAGGTAGTTGAGATTGAGCAAAGTAGCTTTATAACAAAACTTATATTTGTCCTTGTGTTAAATGCTATAATAAAAAGAACTATTTAGCTACATTAATTTGAATATGGATTTCATCAAAATTGGGATCCAACAGAAGAAGCTGAGAATGTTCTCCTCCAAATTACAATAAACTACATGCATCCTATCTTTATGTATATCTCCTTTTAGTAAGTGATACATTTTATTTAAAAATGATTGTACTTAGTGTGAACTTTTAATATATTGCCAATCCATGGTCCAGAGGACTCAATGAATTAATGATTGGTATATGATAAATACTGGACATAATTATGGCCCTTGGCCCCAAAATTTGACACAACAACAGCATCATTTCTTAAAATTAACATGTGACATGGGCCTTATGAAGAAATAAATACATGACATGAAATATGACCTACTTCTAAAATTTGACATGGGACATGAGGTCTCTTAGAGGCAACATGAGATGAAGCACAATTTCTTCAGGTCTTTATTAATTAAATTAGGCCAGGAAAATGTAATGATAGTAAGCCAATTTCCATGGTCTACCACATGATTGAGTTAGGCTCAGGCTATGTATTCACATTCTTATCTTACTTTGAAAAAGATTGACCTTGAATTGCCTTTGATTAACTTTAAAACACATAAAAACAGTAAACCTACAAATGAGTAAATCTAATACTTACTGGCAAAGCTGCTTAAGATTTGATAGTCCTTTTCCTTCCTGCTGAAAGTTGTCATTACAGTTTTGTATTTCCACTTGCAAAGAACTTTCTGACAAACATTTTTCATGCTTCACTAATTCTGAATGAAAATAGACATAATTACTTATCACACACATATTGGTTACTTGCCAAATTTAGTTTTGCCTACAATCTTTTGCAGTTATATATTAGATTTTATTCACAAAAGATTTCTTATGAATTTGTGCTAGCCATTCAGTGAGACAGTTGTTTTTTTGTAATGGAATCTTTATAGCCCACTTAGAAAAATCACATTTGATACTACTTCATCATGTTAGCTCAATTATTTTATAAAACAGGTGATATCGCAGTATCAACTTTTGCCCTCCAAGATGACCTAATACATTTTACCAGCTGGTGTAACATAAAGAAATTAACAATCAAAGAAAATCAATCAATTAAAAAAAAAAAGAAGAAAATGTCACATTTGGACTGAGAAATCAAACCAAAAAAACATTATAGACATCACAATTGAAGGGTTCCATCTTATAAATACCTTGGAATATAAGACTTGAATATGACCGTCAAACAACATCTTGAAAACTGTTTTCGGAATGCTTCATACAAACTACATTTGTTATCTAAGTTTAGATGTTATGTTAACAAATTTACTGCTCTTACAATCTATAAAACAATGATCCTACCGGTTATTGAATATGGATGTATAATATATATGATGAAACCAATGTGACACTTATGATCACTTCGTGTATGTATTTTTTCACATGAACATATTTTGTACATAGATTACATGAAGTGTGCAATATCGCCAATTTGTGTAATAGGCGAAAGATGTTTCTGAGATTATTCATGTCCAAACAATTCACAAATGTAGATATCATTAATAATAGAAATGTCCATACAAGAGCCCATGATGCACCTCTTTTTTATACTAAAAAAACGAACATTATAAAAAGAATGTACTTTACAAAGGTGCTCTTGAATGGAATTTAATTGATGTGAATAGTAGGAATTCCAATTCTTTTCAACATAGTACAATCTAGGAAACGTTATTGAAAGCTGTATATACTTTAATCAAATGTCGGTAAATCAATGACTTGATCTAATTTATATTGAATTTCTATTGGTATTGGATATGCATTACTATGCATAATTTGTAAATAAGTTGTCTATCGGAATTGTTATTAATTTTGTTTGTTTTGTTTTTGTTTTACTCAATGTCTACATTTATAATTACTGAATATTTGGAGAATACACCAAACTTGTAACTGGTGTTCGATGTGAACTAGCTGTAAGTAGTCGATCATTTTACTAGTTGAAATAAACAAATTAAAAAGAAAATTGTAAATTTTATGCACTGATGAATGATTCTGTATTGTATTGATGTTTACCGTGTTGTTGATATCATGTCTGAGCTCCTGGGTCACAGGAGAAGAGCGTGACCGGGTTAGATGACTTGTGACCAGGTTAGATAAAATTTGATTAAACAAAAAATGTTTTTTTTATGAACATGGTGAACATTGAGGGTTTATTTCATTGTTAATGTATTTTTAACCCTTATTTAAATCAATGTTTTTTGTTTTTTTTTATAGAATAAAGAACCTTTACAGCTTACATCCTCCGCTGAAAAGTAGCCTACTTCTAACATCAACTTACTCTCTGCTTCATGCATGAGATTAATTTTGACCTCAGTGCAATGGTGAACTCAAGAACTTTCAATCCATTCATGCAAACATGTATGATCACCTATAGAAGTGAAATCTTTTCATTAAAACCATCCAAATTTCGGCCAAAAAAGAAAATTTCTGGAATATCTGAGTGTGACTTACTTGCGAAACCAGCATCGGAACATATGTAGATGAGAATACGCTTGATCACTGTCATAGCTATTTTCACCTGCTGCTGCTCTGAAGAGCTGTTGCATCTTTGCAGTTCTTGTTCCAGACAAGAAACTAGGATCTCTTTATGGTCTCTTTAAAAATCATGGTCAATACATTTAACATTATTCCGTATGATAAAAAAAGTTTATTCTTTGTTAATCTGCGATAGTACAATAAAAACTGGATAAAGAGGAAAAATGCTGGATGCAAAGATTATTATCCATAGTCCCTCAGGGTCTTAACCCAATGGATTAATCCCAGTTTACACTGTATGGTACACTACTGTCCAAATAAATTTATTCTTTGTTAAGTTAATTTTTGACTGTTGATAAAGGAGGCTGTCCATTATCTACATACAGGCCAGGGAGGGGGTGGTGGAATGGGGGCAAGGGCTTTAATACATTTCTAATGAATAGTCTATGCTAAAGGGGGAGGGGGGTCTAATAGGCATGCTAAAATGTGTACATATCAAATGGACTCCCCCTATCCAACAATGCTTTTGAACCCCTTCTGAGTTTAGGACTTTATAAATGGCTGAAAGCTTTACATGAGTATCCAAGAAATGGTTATATCTTTATCCTATACAATCCGGAAAGGCACAGCTTTGATAATGATTTTTCTTACTATGTTCCCTTAATGTTATTTGAACAATTTTGATTTTAAATATTACCATTCACAGTTATTGTTCACCTTTAATTACATCTATATTAAAATAAAAGAAGATTTGTCTAGGTTTCAAGCAGTACAAAACATCAAAATGGGTTGATCATGAACAAACATAAACTTCATTAAAGTGCTTATCATTTGGTATCCATATTTTGAGTAGAAACATACCATATATATTGAACATCATATGTGGTTTAAGGCTAATTCTGATGTGATGAGTCTGATGAAATATAAATTTTGATAATTAATGTCTATCTATTTAATCTTATCTTTAGGCCACAGCTGACAACACCTGTAGTTGTAAACGAAACATTCTCTGCAGGTACACTGTCTGGATCAATTGTAGGAAGGTCACTTTGACACTGAAATCTAGTTTTACATCTGGCCGGGATTGGTGATGAGAGTGTTGTTGTACCTGCAGAATGTTGCTGGATCTATTTCATCAGGAAAACCTCTGCTGACAAAGTCTGGGTTGGTCAAACCAGTGGATTGCATGCAGGCAACTAAGGCCCCACTCGTACATTGCCCCGATACTCCTCCTACAAGGTAGTTCAGTAGAAGAATTTTATCAAGTGGTAGATAGTGAACATTTTCTTTGAGTCATGCAAAATAATCATGAGGCATCAGGCTAGTGGTTATTTCAAGTACCCAAAGGATGATGGTGCTATAGATCTAAACTACACCAGGGGAGTTTTTAGGTTTCTTCTTTGGGTTACGTAAAGTAATCACGAGGCATCAGCCAAGTGATTATTCCAAGTACCCAAAGGATGGAGGTGCTATCTAACATACAACATGGGAGTGTTTTAGGTTTAGTTCTTTGGGTTACTCAAAATAATCACAAAGGATGAGAATGTTATCTAACATAAACCATGGGAGTGTGTGCTGTTCACTTTTACCTTTTATTAAATCATAAAAAATGTGACACCTTCTAGAAATTAAATATGTGACATTTGTATCTCCAAAAAGATTCCTAGCTACATTTTACTTGCATACTTGTGTTTATGGTTTTCGTGAATATCAAAAATGCTATATGCAAAAATGTAAAAATAAAAGGATCACCACAGCTTCAGTGGGAGTGAGGAGTATGGCATGAGATTTATATGGTTCTACTTCACTGGACCAAATAAGTGATATATTCACAGCCCAGTTCTTTGGTTCAATCTGTCCACCTAGTTAATTGACATTTAAAGGCATTTTTTTTTATTCATTCCCATTTTTTTCTAAGGCAAAATGGCCACTGTTGGAGATCTTTGGGGGGCTTTTAACATGCTTACTTATAGCCATCAAAGGTGAACAGACTTCTTGAACCATTTTCTATTGTTGAGTAACCAAAGGTTTGGAATGTTGAGTCAAAATATAATATTAAGTTAAATGCAAATTAATGAAATCCTCTTGACTTTAGAAGTATAACATAATGATTAACAGTTAGTAGCAATACGGTCTTATTCTTTTTAAATTATTATTTGAAAACTTAATTCTTTAAATATGGTTAATAATGCCAGAACTGTCAAAAATTCAAGAGGATTTTATTGATTTGCATTTAACTTGATATAATACTTACGAGATAAGACCTTTGATTATCAACCTAATTTCACATTTTTCTGAAAGTTTGAGTTAAATATCTCTCATTTGATGTTGTGTGATGTATTTTTTAGTACAAATACTTACCAATAATGAGTCCAAACAGCAGCAACATGTATGTGAATCCACTTTTATCTTCAACAGCAGCCATTTTACTAATAAAAATTAAAAAGTTTGAGTATGTACATATATGATTGTCTCAAGGATAGACTACAATAGTTTATGACATAATTTTTTTTTAATATAAGATAAGATCAAAGTAATAATATATAAAGAAGCAGGTTAAATAAAAGCTGTTCCAGATGGACTGGATTGAGAAAGGGAGACTTTGACTTAGGGCTGCTTTTGGAAAGAGTCCATAACTCTAATTAATCTCTTAAGGTGCAATCAATGAAAAGTAATTATTTGCCTTGTCTAATAGCATTGGATTTAGTTCTTGACAGAAGAGAGTTAAGGATAGGGACAGATTAGTTTGGCATTATTTGTGACAGTTGTATCTATTGTTTTAATTATGATTCACATTGAGGAACATTTGCCAAACAGTTGCAATATTTATTTTGAATATGTCCTCTCTATATATATGGTCATATGATGTACCATAATTTAGTGAAAATCGACTGAATAGACAAATCCTGAAGAGAAAAATGTGTCTTTTTGAAAGATAATCATTATAAAGTAATCATTTGAAACCTGGGATATCCATTTAAAACATTGTTCTGCAATTATCAAAAAGTTATCTGCCTTTTTAATGAAATAAAAACTAGGACTTAGAACAAAAACCAGAGCCACAGTGATTTGCTAATTAACCCTTGATAGGAAGACAACACCATTTGAAAGTGATGATTCTGCTCTTTTGTTTGATATATTATGCATTAAATAAGAAGTATCCACAAAACTGTTTCAATTCTTCTGAAAAGCCCTTTGATAACCCCTTTCTATCCTTAAACTCTTATATTTCTCCCCCAAAAAGAGTGAGTATAAACAAATGGATTCCCATTAATTTTGTTTAGAAAATTACATTCTCAATTGCTTGAATCAGTTGATAACCTATTTATAATAGTAAACAATGCTGTATGGTCTACACATTAAGTTATTCCTTAATTGTCTTGACTCTCAGTTTTCCATGGATAGATGATTTCTAGTATCTAAGGTACCTGCATGTTAATTTGGACTGTTTTTGTTGTTAAGACTAATCCACAGGAACAATTAATGAGCTTGGCTCTCTATGAAGGGATAATAGGCTCACAACTTTGTAAATCATTCTGATTATAAATTGGTAACCAGGATAAATCCAAAATAGTGAGTAGAATGGGGGGAAGGCATCAGTAACCTCCCTTGATATGTGATTTAAACTATGTAAAGTGTCTTCTCATGTGAATGAATGCCAACATTAAGTACCTAGCTGAGCCCTCCCCCTTTTGAAATCCTGAATCCGCCTCTGTTAACAAACTAGACCTTACCTTATATTATACGTGTTTGCTGGTTGGAGCCTCTAACTTGGTTCTGCGCAGGTGTGTATATCAAGGATCTATTTGTAGATAGAGGTCAGAGGAAGAGCTGTGTTTACTTTGAAAGTGTACACAACAGACAACGCATTTGAGATTGAGTCTGAAGGAAGTTGGAGTTTTACGACTGCAGATTGTGGGGTCACAACACAATGGGCAATAAACTGCCAGATGTCACAGTTTTCTTTCAGGAGTAGATCCACAACAGTCCTGGGGGACCTGACCCCGCACCCCCCCTCCATCCTCTTTTTGGGAGAACTTAAGCTGTAAAAAAAGGGAAAAAAAACTTACATTTTATATGTGTGTAAATGACCAATGTTTTAGTACTTACTCTAAATGTGGACCACTTCCTGTCTGGAACCCTATATACACCCCCTGCCTTTTTGATTGTGAAATCCAAATAATTGTAAAAAAAAAGCATTCTTAGAGTCAGTAATTCTGCATTACACAAATAGCTGGTTAACAGGGATGCAAGCACCTGCAACTTAATTTGGAGTAATTCTGCTAACAGGGAAAAATGTAGGATATACACACGAGAAATGTAACTGACACCATTGAAGGGGGGCTGGAACCTTTTTTAATATATGCACCCCCATTCTCAAGAATCCCTAAAACCACCCATGACATTTAAAACATAAGAAATAGAAAATTGAGTACAAGTTGAAAAAATAATCTGCATTATTTTGCCATCACAAAAAATGTCAAGATTAATGAAAATGTATAAAATACTTCAGCATTGTGACTTGTCCAAATATGACCACACATACATATTGATCACGGCTAAGCTGCAGGTAGAATATAAGAAATAGGATTTTTTTGGTTGGGCAAATTTTGTCATCATAAAATTAATACATTCTTTTTTTTCCAAAATCATAGTAACCATACTTTACATGTATAGCAGTATCATGTACCATCATGAGTTTCTTTCTGTGAAGATCAATGTTAATACCGAGGACCATCTGATCCTTAACAGCTAATTAGATACCCAGTTAAAGTTGCCTCAATTGACCGTTAAGGCATTGGGGCTGAGGCCACCAAACAAGTAACATGTGCATGGCCGGGTCCCCCATTGGGCAACTATAGTAATGGCGATTAATGGATATCAGAGGTTTTCAATGGTGAACATGGGCAAAATTCTAATTGCTGGGTGACTAACTAACCACCTGGTAAGGTTTAGGTAACTAAAACATTAACCTCCAAGCTTTTGCCATAAATCTGCTGATGACTAGAGGAAACATTATACCTCTAGTCTAAAGACTCACTGCACTAATCACTAGCAACTATGGGGAAATATGAAACATGTCCATTATTCTGTTACAATACCATAACAATTAGTTGTTTAATTACCAGACATCAAATTGCCATGGTATGACTACATTTGGTTGATCGCCAGGCTAGGAACTAACTTTAGTTGTCGTCAACTAAGAAAACTAACTGCCCAGGTGGGGACCAGGCGTTACCATTCTTGTACCTGGGCATCTGACCTTCACAATGTCTCTTGCTGTACTGATAACTGACTGTACTCACTATGGCCCCTTAGATCCTTATTGCATTACTTTTTTTTGTTGCTAAAATTGAGTTTAGTTTTATAAAAAAAGATTGTGTAATTCCAGATTTGAGTGTATGCACTTGCGTGTTTGCACTATGGTAGGATATATATTGATGCTCTTTTTGTGTGGGGTTTCATAATGCTGATTCCATTATATTCTTTTGTGCACACTTCTTGTTTTGAAATTTTATATGTTATATCAGCCTGCTGAAAGTTGCATATCAGCCATCCTGTAATCCATAAAACCAACAATTTCCAACAAATTTCACTCTTTTTACTGCGATGTACATCATATTTGATATTATAGCGTTTTACAGTAATTTCCCTGTTTTTATGGGTGTCATCTTAAAGTGAACTATGAGTGACATATGGGATTTTACAGTAGTCAGTGTACAAAACATAAGAAGCTATACAAACATTGTTTTTGGGCCACATATCTTCATACTGACACACTACTGATCTAGACAAGTCACACAAACAGGTATTTCTCTGTGAGTCACAGGTAAAAGTAGGTTAAGTAAAGGTCCGATTTTAAGAGAGCACAGCCTGTTCTCCACTTTGGTGATTACATTACAAAAATCAATGGTGACTAATGTGGTTTAGTGGGCCAGCAACATACTAAAACACCTGGCGACTTAAGCCGTGTCTCCATGAGGCAATGAAAAAGCATCGTTTGCCTGCCCATTTACCTAACCCTTTTAAAACATGGTGACCAAGGCTGCATACAAGCAATTATTACTGTTGCCTGGTGACCTACCTATATTGCTGTCGTTTTGTCACCCTGTTGAGGCCCACTTTATCGTACAATGGTGTCATGATGTCTGGTGACTAAACAACTAGTTGCCATAGTTTTATGTGAGAAATATTGGACATTGGATATTTTTCAGTATTACCAGTGATTAGTGCAGTTAGTAGCCAAATTAGAGGTCTGTTGTGTATTCTAGTCGCCAACAGGTTGGTGGCAGAAGCATCCCAGCTTGGAGATTGAAGTGGTGTCCCCTTAAGGCAAGAAAAACACGTTTGTTGCCTGGCGATGAACTTTAAGGCAGGTTACCATAGAAAGACCAAGTGCTTCAATTAAGGATAGTTGGCCTACCAAATGTATTAACTCTTCCCAAACACAGTGATCAATGCCACTTATAGGCTACAGTCACTGAGGATGGAAAGGTTTAAAGAGAGGAGCCAGTGAAATTTCAATTCTGGATCTTCTACACTGTATATGTTACATTGAATGCTTGTTTAGAAGTATGTCAAATCTCAATGCAAAAAAATTAAATCTTTCATATGATCACTGAGATTTTACTTTAGGCAGCATCTGAGTCTTCTGATCCTCAGGAAAACTAAAGTCTGTGTGTGACGTCACACAAAAAAGACTTTATTTTCAAATTTTGAAATTACAATTTCTTAAAAAAACACACAGATAAATGGACTCTGCAAGGTGCTCCAGTTGCGGGCAAGAATCAGTCAGTAAAACCTAGAAACATATGCATAAAAAAGAAACTATTAAAGATATTGATATAAAATTTGGCATAAATACTGCCTGAACCCTAAGGATCAAGACAATGTATTATTTTATATTCACTGGCTCCTCCCTTTAACACCTATGAATTTTAATTGACAGCACTTAGTCATTCTGTGGAAACCTGCTTTAACCCTTTCAATCAACGTCAATTTCTGTGTATTTTTGGGGTTAGTCGCTGTGTTTGCAAAGGGTTAACACTCACTGCCTGGCGACTTACCTATATTGTTGTGGTTGTATTGTCTCATGGAGCAGTGCATGGAGACATGGCTTAAAGCCACCGCCACATAGGCATGTCACTGGGCAACTAGTATTAACCCTTTCGAACCGCAGCGACCATGGCTCTAAGTATGTTGTAGGGACTTGATTGACAATAAAAGTGCCAATTAGGTTAATGTTGTAGAAATGTCCATGATAATCTAGAGACACAAAGACATTTTCCAATATGCCTGAAATCATATTAAATGTACTAATCATGATTAAGCCAATCCAGGGATATATGTGTATACTTCTAAAAATGGAAAATGAGATCACTAGAAATATCAGGAAAAATACTTGGTTAAATTTAAGATGTTAAATAGATCTATTCATTATTTCATTTAAAGGGAGACTTCACATGAAGCATCTGAATGGAATAGGATAGCGATGCTAGAAGCAGAGATGCCACTCAGAGTGATAAAAAATCCGGAAAAGTAGGAGGGACATTTCCGGATTTCCAGTTTAGACACCAAAAGGCTGGAAATATTTACTAGAAAATGGAAATTTATGGATTGGATGGCTTAGAAAGGACGCAGGAATAAATTTAAAAGCAAAATTGGTGACTTTGATAAAGGAAAATGTTAATTTCATTTTTACACTGAACTGGCAAAAATCCGGAAATCCGGAAAAAGAAGGAAAAATAGTATCTCTGTAGAAGGTTGAAGAGAAGTATCAGATTTAAGACTTTTTAAAGCCTTAGATTTGAGAGGCTTTTAAGGCTTGCGTTGGCACCCTGAGTAAACATAGCCTCAATCCTAATCATGTTACTGCACAAGCTGGCACTGCATGGAGAGCTGGTTAAACCAAGGCTAGTTTTCCCATTGTAATTATTTTGGCCCCTTACTTTTATATATGGCAATGTAAAACATTCTGCTGTGTGTAAGAGGGGTAACCTGTCCTAAATGACCAGCTTTTGGCTGTTTATCCTGGGTTTTGTTTATCTCAATTTTATTTATGTATTCGTTGTCAAGGAAAAGGTCAGAAAAAGGCTTGATCTATAAGGCACACTTTATTAACTGATTCAAGTGAACAATGTCAATCAAATGACAAATTTCTTTTTGTAGAAAAAATGGTTGGTACTATAGTATCTCTTTCATTGTTTTGATAACTAATTATTGCTCTGTCGCATAAACCGAAGGTGCATGGATACTAGTGCAATGGTAAAAGTAAAGGTACATAGTATAAAATGAAAAATAAAATTCCACAGAGAAAAAGCATATAAATATGCTCTCGTTGATAATTACATTGTGGGCAATGCAAGTACCAACGCACTAAAATCAGAAACTGCTTGCGTTCCTGTCGATATACGTAAATAAAATACTCAACGCAAATCAAATGGTGCAAACTTGAATATGGGCTTTATACTACACCAAAAAAGGGAGGAAAAAAACTGTGCATACACATTTTAGAAATTGGCCATGAAGTTTTAAATCCTGCATCTGTGCCTGCTTTCTTTTTACATGCATCTCTTGATTATGCATAATATAGATATATACTTCTGGGCTATACATAGAAAAATAGTACTGGTATGAAAAATATATGAACCTGTAAGTCTTGAGTCATAATGTTAGTGGCTGAAACCAGGATTTTGGGTTAACGGTCGGCTAAATTCAGTCGATCAAAAAGTCCAAGAGTGTTTTCAGGTAATAACATCCAAAAATCAAAGTTTCGACATTTTTTATATTACGGCCCACTCTAGGATCTGCATAGATACTCAAACGATGGCACTTTGGTAATTCTGTGAAACAACTAGCCAAGACACACCCGCTTCCTTTTTAGACACGTCTCTTGATTATGCACAATATAGCTATACCTCTGAGAGATATATATAGATATAGTTCTGGTATAAAAATATATGAATCTGTAAGTCTTGAGTGATAATGTTAACGGCTGATACCAGGATTTTAGTTTTGGGTCATCTCATTCAGTAGATCACAAAGTCTGAGAATGCTTTTAGGCAGATACAACAATTTAAAAAAAAAAAATAATCAAGGTTTCAGCCTCGGGCTCATTAACATTATAGTCCACTTTAGGAGCTGCATAGATTATCAGAAGATGGCATACTTTGATATCATAATGATGGAATTTTCTGTGAACCAACTAGCCAGGCCAAGCCAAGCCCTAAGATATGATTCATAAGTACCACGGTAAAAGGACTACATTTAGTTCAACAAAACCATTTAAGACACCTTTGGTATACAATATGAAGGGCATTAGATGTCCATGAACAACCAAATTGAATGCATCTCTGGTGCAAAAAACAAAACATAATGGGTACAATATCCCCAACAAACAAATCAATTCAAGGTATCTCGGATATAAAACTTTAAAGGGCATTAAATGCCTACTAACAAAGACATTCAATGTATCTTGGATATACAACATAAAGGGTGTTATATTCCCATAAACAACAAGCAGAGGTCTCTTGAAAATACAACACAAAATTAGTTTACAGAGACCAACAACGTTATCCAGACTAATGCTGACATACGTTTAACATCTGGGCTGTCCAAGGCCTTAAGTGCCATACCCACTAGACGAATTTGACTGAGTTGGCTGACTAATCAGCGCTAGAATCAGCTGAGTATTCTCATAGAATTGGTGGATTTTAGCTCTGATTAAGATTACCTTCAGAATATACACGCTTGATACGAGTCAGCGCTAAAATTGGCCGACTCTACCAGAAGAGTTGACCGATTTTAGCACCAATGAGTTGGCGGACTCTGGTCAAATTCACCTAGTGGGTATGGGGCTTTAAGCCTATATTCCACATGCCGATTTTGCAGGCGAATTAAAAAATTGTCAGTGGTAAATAAGCTTTAATACAAAAATGTTATAAATCTTCAAAATTATCGGAAATATCCTACTTGGGTGCAATCGGCTTTTTGTATCTTACTTTGAATACATTTTTGTTTTCGAATCGAATTTAAACTAGGATCTTTCAAGACCTATTAGAAAAAGTGTAAAACCTAAGACATTTTAAGGCCTTGATACTTTCAATTTAAGATCTTTTAAAACATGGGGACCCTGTGTCTTGAATTATGTGTCACTGCTTGTACTGGCGCCAGGATTTTTTTCACTTGCATTTTTTAACACCCAACCACTCCCAGAAGAAAGGCCATCAGGACTCCGGTTACCATGACGATGGTTGTGGGAACTGTCTTTCCTGAAATAAATAGTGCAAAGTATTGATTTACAGAGGTGCCATTCTCGACTGATGAAAAGTAGGAACCTTTTTCCTATTTTTTTCCTTTAGAAGCAATTAAGAGAAAAAACCTTAAGGAATAGAATCCTGCCATTAGATTTGTATTTGAATAGCTTGAAACTGGGACAAAAATATTCAGATGTTAAAGTGATGTAGGAAAAATCAGTCAGGCAATCCAAAATCACCAAAAAAAAGGAAATCCTACAAAATTAGGAAAAATGGCACCTCTGAATTAAGAAGGTTATGGTTGTATCATTTAGCAGTATAAGATTGAGAGAACTTAAAGGGAGTCAAAAGCAATGTTGTGTCAAAATATGACAAAATTTTGCAAACTCAAATAACTATGAAAATACATTCTAAAAGTCTAACTGTAGCTAATGGTACAGTATAAATCACGATATATATAACTAACTATAACTTTACTTGAATTCCATAAAACTCATGTCATTTATGCCTGAAGACAACAATGTTTGTAAACAAACCAATTTTGGTGGGTCACCAAAATTGACTGGGGATGAGTTTTTGTGTTTTTTAATGTAGTTTAAGTCTGTATTCACATGCTATATTTTATCACAGGCCTAGGTTACGGCAGTAGAATATATTTCAATAGTTAACAGAATTTGCAGAGATGCCACTTCTGACTGATGAAAAAGTAGGAAAAGTAGGACACGCGTTTCCTACTTTTCTTTTTCTAGAAGCAAATAGGAGGAAAAAATCCTTTAGGAATAAAGACCTGACAATGAATTTGTATTTGAATAGCTTGAAACTAACACAAAAATACTTCAAAACAGACATTAAAGATATACATGTATAGGAAAAATCAGTTGTGCAATTCAAAATCACCAAAATGTAGCAAATCCTACAAAAGTAGGAAAAATAGCATCTCTGATTTGTAAAATTTTGAACCAGCATTGTTTTTGGCTCCCTTTAAGTCATCAAGTATGTGCTCACCAATTTTGGGTAGGGGTAGGTTTTAAATGTGTGTATACATTTATTTGTCTCATTCCAATGTATTTTATAGCCAACGGGAGGGTGGAGGTTTGAGTTGGGGGTGTGCCATTTTTAGAATTGTGCATACATAGTGATTAGGGTTCCCGCTTAAATTTCATTTTCAAATGCCCGGTGTTTTCCCTGAGACTTCCCTGTCCTGCTGCAATTTTTCACTGTGTTATTTCCAGCAAGATTTTCAAATTTTGAAGCTTTCGCTTGCAGAAGAAAAAAAATTGGACAACCCACCAACAGTCAATACACTAATATTTTGAGAATCAGGAATTGCAGAACTTGGCCAAATGAAATTCCTTGTGTTTTAGTAAAATTTGCAAATTCCCTATTTTTTTTTTCCTGACAGGAATTTCTCGTCATTTTCTGTTTTCCTTGTGCAGTGGGGACCCTGAGCGAATGTCATAAAATGCCCCTACTCCTAGTCAATGTTTTCCAGTGTTTAGTAAACATCCAGACTGAATCAACTAAAATGTGAGTATTTAAAGGGCTCCTTGCACATAATTAAAAAATGAATATTTTTCAAAGAAATTCTTTGAGCATGGAGTATTCATCAAGAACTAGTAATGCTAGAAATATTTCAAGGATATTCCAAGTTATTTTGAAAGGGAATTCCCTTTATTATGACGTAGCAAGGACATAAATTAAAGCCTAGAAATTAGGGAATTCCCAAATTTTATTTTCTTTCATTCACAATTCACTAATACTTCAATATTTTCCAATTTTTTTCTTTTGAACTATTTTGAGAATACCAAAGAAGTTAATGAAATGAAAAATAGGCGTTTGAAAATTCATGTGCAAGGAACCCTTTAATTTTACCATACGATAACATTGAGGTCTTTCTTTTTTTATCAGCTCATGTCTCATCTTCTGAAACACCTCGGCAACCTATGCTTCATTGCTTTATTTTCAATAGCTGTTAGACAGATTATAAATACATTTGAGATCGCTACCTACATCTGAGTGGGCGGCTTAAGGGAGAAAATGTCCTTAATTATATATAGAAGTCAATGTAGAAAATATACTAAGTGACATTTAACCAGGGGTCATAACGGCCTTCAGCAAAAATATAGGATTTTTTTATAGGAAATTTTTAGCAAAAATATAGGAGAATATAGGAGGGTTTACGGCAAAAATACAGGAAAATATAGGGATTTTTGCCAAATCTTTTTCAAAGATATTCTTTGATTATATCAGATACAGCCACTTCATCAGCATTTGGTGTCAGTTTACAGACTATCTTCAATTTAGAAATGAGTGGAATGAAAATAATAACATTCAAATCAATTACTCAATTCACGATCCACACTTCTCATCATTTTTTGTGATAATATTCTGATTGACTTCTAAAAATATTGCAATTATGCACGGTAAATCAGACTTTTCTGAGAGAAATATAGGAAATATAGGAATTTTTGACAAAATATAGGAAAATATAGGAGTGCAAGAAAAATATAGGAACATTATGACCCCTGATTTAACTGACCCTAGAACATCCAAGCCTTAGGAATATGTACTTTAGGCCAGTAGCAAAATGCTATGGCCTAAAAAGATCAGGTGTCACCAATGATATCAAATTGCTGCAGGTTGATGAAACCTTAAGTGGTGATTATTTCTGTATAATCCTTTTTAAGTATTTCTAAGGCCAAAAAAATTGTTGTGTTAAAGTAAGCCAACCTTCTTTAAAGTTGTATATGATATATCTGGCAGTGAAAGGGATAAATCAGTCACTATATGGAAAGAAGCGTACCTCCAGAAGAACACATTGGATGTCCTGCTGGCGAATGGCAGACCCTGCCCGAAGTACAGGGGTTGGGGTAGCAGTAGTCAGCAAGTGATGCTGTGATGAGGAAAAAGCATGGAGAATATCTTTAGATGCATGATTATTACTTTTGAGATCGACATCATGAAGGGTTGGAAGTTAGAGGTTCACAGCAGAGATTATTATTGATAATTCAAAAAACTGTATATTACGTGCGGCAGTTTCACAACATATCTTACTAATTTTTACATACAAATCCATGACGTTTAAACTATTCATTCTCATCCAAACCTTAACGAACATCACTTATACAGGCCTCAAAGCGGTGATCATGATAAAAAAGGTCCCTTTAAAAGGCCACAATTCAAGAAATAAAGGTCGAATGAGGAAAAAAAAGGTCATTTAAAATTCAGTTTTAACTAATTTCCTTATGAATTTAGACAAAAAACATGTGTTTCGTTGTTCCTTTATGCTTGGTACTACTCCTTTTAAAGGATTCAACAATATTATCAACATTTGGATTGAAATCGATGACAACTTGTCCAAGACAGTAAGCAGGGGTTGGTCAGCATGTTTCCCGAACCACTCTTTGTTGATTTGAACAGGACCATAGAGTTTTAGGAAGACCCTAGAAACAGCCTGTCTCTTTTTTTTCAAAAAGCAGTCAACAATTATGCACCATTTAAAAATCTCTATTTCTCTGGGTTTTTATTTTGTTTTTAAAGAATATCTCTAGTAAGGTCCGAATTTTTGGGGTAAAAAAATGATACTCATTATATATTTAAATTAGCCATATTACCATCATTTTTCACAAATTCACTACAATTTCCCAAATTTGGTCGAGATTTTTCAAGGATTCCTTGTCATTTATACCAATTTTTACACTTATCTGCCACTTGAAATGAAAAAAAAGGTCATTAAAGGTTGCCGAGAGGAGAAAAAAGGTTTTAAAGGTTCTGCTTTGAGGCTTGCTTATATAACCAACATATGCCTTAAAAATGGACATATTTCCCTGATTCCAACTCCCCTACCCCCTCTTACAAAAATTCCTCTCAGGAATTCAACAATCTGGAAAAGTTTGAAAGACATTTCCAGATTTTCACTTTTGAGACTAAAAGGGTAAATCTTTTTATTAGAAAAGAATAATTTCATATTTAAAAGGCTTATGATCGATATAGTAATACTCTAAAATGTAAAAATACTTATTTTGAGAGGAGAAAAGGACATTTCATTTTCATGCTGAACTAATCAGAAATCCGAAAAAAGTCAGAAGAATGGCACCACTGCGAGTCTTTGCCAAAAGTACACATTGTTGTTAGATTTATACAGGGTCAACCTCAGTCTTTGTGAATACTTTTTTGAAATGCTGGACATTTGTCTGACGACTGTAGGCTTTTCACTGAACAGTTT
Source organism: Lepidonotus clava (assembly GCA_936440205.1). Lineage (NCBI taxonomy): Eukaryota > Metazoa > Annelida > Polychaeta > Phyllodocida > Polynoidae > Lepidonotus > Lepidonotus clava. The sequence continues at coordinate 49,017,663 of OW387137.1, forward strand.
TGTAAATTTAGCAGATATTGCGTACATCATTTAACACATTATCATGCATTTTTGTCAGGCAAATATTTGACGTTTGTTGGACGTGGCAGTTCAAACGTTGGACATGTCCGTCATTTTTAGGCTTTTCACAAACACTGGGACCTACACACATTTTCAGAACTTTTAGGCCCGGTTTTTCGTAACAGATCAAAGTTTAATGATTCCGTGGGTTCAACTTTACAAGGTTCAAGTTTTGCAGTTCAACTTAATGGTTTTTCATAACAGATTAACTTGATCCTTGATTAGGGACTTGAACCTCAATTGAACCATTTGGTTCAACTTTCTTTCCTCCTTTTGGATCAAAAGGAGAGTTCTACATTAATGGATTTGAATCTTTTACCCTTTTTTCATGAGTTTAAAGAGGAATTTAAAGAGAAACTTGGTATTTCTTCTAATTTGATAGATTAGATCAATATTCAAGTGAAATTTCTTATATAAATGAAGTTTATCTTTTAATCCAGATTTGAACCACCCCCAGGAGGTAGGAGGTAGATTGTATTTTGAGGTTCAACGCTGCAGATTCTGCAGTTGAACTGCTTTGCAAACCGTTTTGAACCGTGATCAGCTGCAGATCAAAGTTGAACTGTGCTCACCAACTTGAAACCCTTTTGAAAAACCAGGCCTAAAGCTGGTGATCCACGACGCGATTATGGATCGATTTTGAACCAATTATGAAAATTGGTTTGTTAATAATAATTTTGTGTATAAAATATACAATTTTCCAAAGAGTTTTGGATAATTCATATCACAAAAATTGTATTTTCGCAGGGAAAATGTATTCCAAATATGCGAAAAATGCATGAGAAGATAATCGGTTGGCCTTTTGTCACATTGTGGATCACCGGCTTTAGTCCCCACTCGAAGACTTACCTTTCATGTTACACTGCAGCATTCGGTCTGGAACTACCGCATCTAAGCTGATGGAAAATATGTTGTCGTAAAAGGCTGCTCCCTCTGGCCCACATCTTTTGTCGATTTCAATTGCGACACAGGCCCTGACGTTCTGGATCAAACTGTAATTAAGACAAGACCAAACGACATATGACCTAAGTTACTATCAAAAGCAAAAGCATTTTGATAGTGATAGGTCGGCCCATTTTAATCTTTATGATATTAATGATACAGATATTTTGATGGTAGGTCTGAAAAAATGACACTATAGTGACAATTTCACAAATAAACTGACAGCACCAGAGAACTTATTGACAGTGTGACGCCTATGTTTTAACATTGAATGGGAATGATTCAGACACTGACAGTGACTTAGGCCTAGACATATTAAAGTTCAGATTGAATATTTTGATGGTAGGTAAGAAAAAGTGACACTATAGTGACAATTCAACAAATAATTTAATCTTTTGATCATAAATAATTGCTTTCGGAGCCGCCATAATACATTGACAGTGTCGGAGGGGGCTTAGGCCTATATTTTTCATACCATCTGTAAAATATTCTTGCAAGCGTTTCTAGGCCTAAAAAGATCAAACTATATGACAAATAGGACCCTCACATATATGAGAACATAGATATATACATGAATTTCATTTTGATAGGCATAATAAGGTCTAAATAATTATTTTTCAGATTGTCAATGTCCGACCAAATGCCCGAGTTGCTTTGACATCTATGCCTAAGACTGTAATCATCTGTAAAATATTATTGCAAGCGTTTCCAGGCCTAAAATATCAATCTATTTTATGATATATGGGACCCTGAGATATATGGGAACATAGATATCTACATCACTTTCATTTTGGTAGGTAAGGCCTAAAATAATTATTTTTCAGATTGCCAGTGTCGAATGCCCGAGAGGCTGAGTCCAGCAGCTTGTCTAGGCCTATCATTTGAACTGCTGGAAAAGATATATCATAATATGTATCTACCTGTATAACTGAATGCTTCCGAATGCTTAAATCCTCCACAATTATTGGGTTTAGTCCAATGTCATCCTGGTTTCCTGAGTTCAACGTATCGATGCAGGCGTGCAGGGAGAGAACCCGGCCATGTTGACGGTCTGACAGCAGTGACAGTGCCTCCACGTGTCCGATCGATCCAATGTTTCCCCTTCGATACGAACGCATGGTTCCCGCATGAGTTTTCAATGCGTTGTATGTGTTTAAGGGTATCCAGACGTCCAACTATATATATTGGAAGCATCAGATACCGCCGTAATCCAGGTATCCAGACGGAGAAGGGCGATTCCCCGGGACCAACCAACCGTCCCCGCCGCCAGTACGGGGCGGTCTGACAGCAGTGACAGTGCCTCCACGTGTCCGATTGATCCAATGTTTTCCCTTCGATACGAACGCATGGTTTACGCATGAATTGTCAATGCGTTGTATGCGTTTAAGGAGGTCCAGACGTCCAAATATATATATTGAATCGATCAGATAAGGCGGTAATCCGGGTAAACAGGCGGAGAAGGCGCAGCCCCCGGTATCAACCAACCGTCCCCGCCGCCAGCGCGGGGCGGTCTGGGCTCTGTCACCGGGGGAGGCGAAGGATTGCAAGAGCGCGATGCATTTACGCGTTTAGACGCGTTATTTCGCATTATTATCGATTCTGAGACAGTGGGATGCTTATCTATGGATCGAAATCTATCTATGTATACCAATAACTAAAGTTAGATCGACTGAGTTCATGGTGAAATAGGCCTGCATAGTTGATGAATATTCAGACATTGACCCAGATCCCTTCTTCTCGGATCGAAAGCAAGGCTGGTGGGCGTTACAGGCATAACGCGGCATTTTACGCGCTGGGACACGGTCACCGTAACGATTCCAGGCTGGAATGTCTAATTTGGCCCGATTTGGACGATTTTAACGTTCCCATCGTCTTCTATATATCAAAATCTCTGCGATGTAAGCTCAAATAAGCCCCAAAATGTGGTTATTTTAGCTCAGAATCGATTTGGGACATCGTCACTTTGCCGCGTTACAGGCATAACGCGGCAGTTTACGGGCTAGGACATGGTCACCATTGAAATAGCATTGGGACATTGCCGCGTTACAGGCATAACGCGTTTTTCCGTCACCGATCTCAGAAGTACCTACCCAAGAAGAGAATAGCTCGGCTTTGCTTTAAAGCTTTAAAGCTTTAAAGTCAGACTTAGAGTTCTCACTGACAGAGTGAAAAAGCCGACCAATAATAATATGATAAAGATTTTTATTTCCTGCATTAGGTGTAAGAACACTTTCCTAAATTAGTTTTTTGATGTCAGAGATTTTTTGTTTGTTTTTTTGGGTTAGTTTAACGTCTGGTCAACACTTAAGGGTTCTTTTACCAGACTGCACAAGGTAAAGCTTTTCAGCTAGTTATATTTCACAGGGGCGGTGATTGGATCTATGAGATGATGTGATGACGAAAAGGTGTTCTCCTCTTGGACGGCTTGAACAGATCTATTTAGTTTTATATTTTATTTATTTATTTTTTTTGTTCCTGCCCCTAGAGGGACACTGGAGCCCTTGGAGGGGTATCCCTGGCTCCTGAAAGTGGTGTGAGAGAAGATCTCCCCTCCACTCTAAAGACTTGGGGAGGTTCTTTATACCGTGCCCACCAGGATAGGCCCTGACGGACACCCACCTTGTTTAAGGAGCTGTGTGAGGCTCCGGGGGGAGTGTGGGTCTTAGAGGGCAGTGTGGGTGGGCAGGGGAAGGGGGCAGAGGGCTAGGGGGTTCCTCTTGGGATGGAAAGGTAGTCTAGCAGTTCCCTGTAACCGGTTGCAGCCTGGTCAGCCATAATGGGCAGATCTATGAGATGAGGTGCCTATTTGTAGCAGTGGGACCCAATGCCTGCTTTCTAGTGCTGTCACACTGAGATATCATATCATAGGCCCACACAATACTCCACCCAGTCACATTAAACTCATACTGGGCCGACCAGTCATGTTTCATGGTTCTTACTTTATACCGAGTGCCAGGCAAACAGTGACCACTGCCATTGTTAAAGTCTTTGGTGTGACTCAGCCAGAGTGAAGTGACCCCTCTTTTCTTCAAAACCATATCAGCAATATGCCCGTGTTACAAAAGCTGTTTCTCAGGAGCTCCACTTATGTATTTCAATAATGCTGTCTCCAATGATTCCCAGCAATTTTCCTGTTCCACGCTCCTCATGAATTTCTTGTCTTTTTTCCCCCACAAACCTTAACACTTATTGCAGATTCCACCCAGTAGTAACGAAAAATCCAGAAAAGAAGGATGGACATTTCTAGATTTTCAGTTTAGACACTAAAAGGTTGGAAATATCAATCAGAAATCTTACATTTATTGTTTATATGGCTTGGAAAGGATATATAGGAATAATTTAAAAAGCAGAATTGGCGTGTCTGGTAAGGCCAAAAAAAAAAAATTGTTGTGTTCAGGTAACCCTACCTACCCTATTTTTTTGGCCCTACCCTAACTTTTTTTTGGCCACACCTAAAACTTTTTTTTTCAATCTTTCATGCAAATTTGAACAAAACTGACAAAAAAAGTGTAATAATCAATGAAATGCTATGCCTCTTTATATAGCAGATGTATCTGATATCTTTGTACCTGTTGGATATCACAGAAGCTCTCATTAGGGGAATACCATCAATAGCAGAATATAGGGGAAGCCCCAGAGTTTCAGTTCTGTGTTCAGTCTATATTGGGGGAAAGGTTAAGGGGAAAACCTAGTTTCAGTTTCGGTTTCAGTGGTACAGGCTCACTTGGCAGTCAGCCTTTCAACATGTGTGCATTGTATTGTGTCCTCCTGGACAAATGTAAGCACAATTCTGAAAAGACCAGGACATTCTCACAGTTTGAGGGATCAAGTACCTTTGAGGCTGTAGTCAACAGGTATCACCCATCTGAGAATGAAGGTGTAACTGTAAAGGTAGCACCATCTGAAAATGGGCCATGGAGTGCTGTGGACTTGAACATCTCTGTTGTAACTGCCTCCAGTTTATTTGGACTGAAGTTTATACACATTAGTTGCACTGCCCCAGAGGAGAGCCCAACATGCGACCAAAGTTCAGGGTCTACATTATCTGCATTTGACCTTCTGATGAGAAAAGATAGAGGAGTGCCCTGCCCTAAAACTAACAGGTAAGTTTAATTTTTATATGATTGAGGTGTCTCATCAAAGCTGGCATATTTTTGTTAAAAAAATAAAAGTTAAAACTGCTATTTTTTAAGTCCCAGTCAACCTGTAGACTTATGTATTCATATAACGTCATGATTTATATGAAATATATGGTTATTAAATGGCTTTTTTAATGATATAAGTACCATTAATGATGCAATGACCATTAAGCAATATATACCTATTTAAAAAGAGTACAGTGAAGCAGGCACTGCGAAGTGTTGTCTATCCTTAAATATAGATTATTGCACAAAAGTAACTTAGCAGCTATTATACCAATTTTAATGTATAATACTACATTTGAAAGCTCATCTTAATTCCTTAATGGTACACTTAATGAGACTGTAAGGTCTTTATCAGATCAGCTATTTTAAGTAATGAATAAGTTCCTGTATATGGTATGTTGATGAAACAAAAACTGCTTAAAAAAGATATAAACCTTTAATAGTTTAATAGAACTAGTGATAATCAACTCAAAAAGAATTATTTGTACATTTAAAGTAAAACTTTAGTGAAGAAATGACAACCTATTTCTAACAAGTTTGTCATTTAATTCATTGTCATTGCATTGTTGCCCAATGTTGAGCAAAAGCTGACAGCTGAGACCTTTTGAGGCCTCGAGAGGTTAAAGAAGAAGTAACTTAATGCATGAAATTGTATTGTTTTCCTCTAGCTGTGGTGTTAAGGAGGGGATTTCAAAGAAGGACGAACTCTACAATCACCTTGTACAGCTCTTTCAAGAGAGGGAATGGACATTTCCAAAAGACTCAATCAACACAGAGGGAGCATATTTTATACAGGTAAGTAATTTGTCTTTGTAAATTTAATCATTATAGTTACAAGTCCTTTTTTTCTAATTTTAGCCTTTCTTTCAATAACAGGGGTCACCCTAGTTTTTTTAGGTTTAGTTACCAGAAGAATGCCAATTTCTGATATAAGTCACAGTCTTTAATATCTTGCTCAAGTAATATATATCAAAATGTGAAAGCCATATGAACATTTAAGTCACCATATGAAGTCAACTATAGCTATTTCTGACCTAGCGACTTAATAGAGTGATCCCTGAATAATAAAATCCCTAAATTATTAAATCAAGTTATAAATTAGAGTCCAAGTACAAGTCCTTAATATGTTTTTCAACTGAGTGTGATTGATTTCTTTATCAAAAATGTGCTTGATTCATATACATTTTGTATGTGTTTGTTTAGGAGGTACTTCAGGTAATGTGTTTGAAAAAACAAAAACTGTATTAGCTTTTGGAGGTCTTTTAAGCATGTAGCTTAGAAATTAATTACTGGTGATGGTTTTAGAAGAAAAGAATCTCTTTGGAATTTTTACATTATTTGGGCAATAGATTTTTAGTTCTTTTCTGTGTAGCACAATACATAAAGCTTTTTAAAGGTGCTATCTTGGGGTACTCCATAGGTTTATATACAAAATGTTGGAGTGAAGCAGTCACTTTAGTAGATAGTATTTAAGTTTATTAATGCAATATCTGACTGGTAAACTAACATGTGCAAGACTTGTGATTTATTCTAAATCATTATTTGAAGTGAATTATATTTTGATGTCTTGTGAGGCCTCATTATCCATGGCAGAAATATCATGGAAATAAAATGATTTTGGTGATATAACTTTAAGCAAAAGTAAGGCTTAAACCTCGTCTGTCCTTGTGACAATAACTTTGCTTCACCAACTTTGCTGAAATGAATTGCCTTTTGTGTTGCTTCAATTGGAATAGCTTGGCTTTTGCAAAGGCTGCGGCTAGCAGAAGGGCCGTTGGTCCAATAAGACCCTACTGCAAGTAGGGTCTGTGAACCCTACTATAAGTAAGGTCTGTATGACAGACAATCAGAATGCTGGAAGCCTACTTGTAATAGGGTTTTAGACTTAGAGTGTGAAAAAGGCTATCTATGGTATGGCATTGGAAGGCTACTTGTAGTAGGGTATGGGACCCAAAGCCTACTTGCAGTAGACTTTGGGTCCAGAAGCCTTCTGGTAGTAGGGTAAATGAAAGCCTACTTGTAGTAGGGTTGGGGACCTGGAGCCTACTTGTAGTAGGGTTTGAGTCCCAAAGCCTACTTCCAGTAGAGACTCAAAGCTAGCCTACTGGTAGTAGTGTAATGGACTCAAAGCCTACTTCTAGTAGGCTTTGGGACCCAAAGCCTACTTGAAGTAGGGTTTTAAAACTCCCTACTTGTAGTAGGGTTTGGTACCTGTAGCCTACTTATAGTAGGGTGTGGACTTAAGTAAAAGTTATGAAAGTCCATATTATATATCCTTTGTAGATCTAACTATGGGCCTGCAAGTAGAAACCATTCAGAAATCCTGTTTGCAGTAGTGTCTGAATGCACCACCCTACTTCTATTAGCCTGCCAGACAATTATCCACTTTTAGTATTATGTAGAAAGTATTTAAAACACATTTTAGACTCTTTAAGTTTTCATTTGCTGGCTGAGTGTAAGACCCTACTTGAAGTAGGCTTTGAAACCCTACTGGAAGTGGGGTCTTATTGGACCAATGGCCCACCTGCCTATGGCCAGGGAGAATTCAGCAACTCCATAATATTTGATTATTAAGAGCTGGTTATTCAGATATTTTGCATTGCTTATCCACTATCAATATATCATTATTTTTCATGTTTCTATATCTGAGATACTTTTTCTTTTTTAACTTGGTCTGTCATGTATGCCTATTTGTTGACATTAAACCAGTATAGGTTGCTTGTAGACATCAGCAATTAACTCAAAAGGGTATTCCATTAAAGTATGTACGAAGATGAGATGGGGTCAAAGTAATTCTGGAAAATCTCCCTGTATAAATCAAATGCATACTTTTTTAAGGGGGGATGTAAAATACGAAAGAAAAATGTGTACATTCTTAAATGGAATACCCCAAAGTATTCCCCTACTACAGTGTATAGTGTATTATTACTATTCCTTCCTAGATTTGTATTTAGAGCTGCTGCACTGAATAATGTCCAAATAATTTGAAATAATGTTTTTATGTTGAGTCTTCACTTATCATATTATGTAGATAAAACATTAATGTCTGCAAATTGATAAGACTTATGTCTGATCTGGATATAAAAAGAAATGTTGTTTCTGGTTGACCACATAACTAATTATTTGAATGCTGATCAGGAATTGTTAATCCACCTAAAACAATATCTTTTTGGAATTGCCTAATTAAAAGAATCAAGATGTTATTAAATGTAAAAGTACATTACAAAATGTGGTTGTCTCCTGCATCTCTGATTTTACCTTTTTGTTGTCACAGGCTTCCATGCACTTGATTAGTTGACCTCTGTAAGATGGTAATTCTTTTTCACATATTGATCGTGAATCAAATTTCCTTTATCTTGCTTATATTCCAGATGCTCTGCAATGCCCTGTGGTACATGACTAATCAGCACCAAGTTATATAATAGGCTTCCACAAGACAGCGAAATGTCATAGCAATCCCAGATCTGTTTGACAAATTCCAAGGTTATAATGATCCGAAACGAAAGAGACAGAAAGAACAACCAATGACTGTTAATACGCTTAGTGCTCATGCAGATGCATTGTATAATCTGTGTCTTAGACCCATAGCAAAAACAAGTCAAGCTTGGGAAGATGCAAGCAAACAGATCTACCTGCTTGCTGAATGTTTGAAACAGTACAAAGTCTATCTAGAGGAAGGGGCAAATATCCAAAGTAAAATCAGGAAGATGTCTTCCCCTGTACGACAGGTGGAGACAGGCTTATCAGTGGAGCACCGCCAAAAGTCTCCTTGGCCCTTGAAAAAGGAGTATGAGCTTCTTCAGCAAGAAGTACAGGAAGCAGGAGATGGTGAACCGGTCTTCTTTGATGAAAGGAAACATTTAGAGACCCCATTCACCAATAACATGCAGCGCAAGAGGTTCATAGATGCATTAAAGCTAACAACACCTATTCTGATTTTCAGATATGCCCCAGGAGGTGCTTACACAACTGTAGTCTGCATTGTCAAAGTCAGAGAAAGCATGACGGATGAGGAAATACTTGGTATGACAGCTCAAATTACTGTGAAAATCAAACCACGCCTTCCAGAGTTTCATACCTACCAGATGAAGAGGCAATTCAAGGAAAAGTTGAGAAATATTGCCTGTGTTTCTCCTGCTGTCTGTGAGTTTATCCTCAAAGAACTTGCCCTCGATGAATCAGCCTCTAAAAATCCATGTGTTCAGCAACGCCTACGCCTTATATTCCTTGGGGATACAAGTTTGCTACCAGATCTCCGCACGGTCAACAAAGGTAGACCAAAAGGTACCTATGAAACCTTTTTTGATGAAATGTCTCAGGTTGTTGAAAAGGTTACAGCAGCAGATGAAAGGAGACACAACGTTGCTCACATGAGTGAGTGGCTGTCCTTAAAGGACCTGATTCAGCAGACTGCGGCTGAGTGTCCTGAAGGTACTCCCATCCCTTCCAAGTCTCTGGTACGACTCCAATTTGCACCAAAGAACCCCTACCTGCACTCTGCCTTGAACTTTACTTCCAAATTAGAAGTTCAGTATAAGATTCAGAGGAGGCAGCTCAGGACGACACATCAAGATGACCATTACTGCGCAGCCATCCTGAAGTACATGAAGGCAATGGCAGTTTCTCTGAAGGACTGCTGCACATTCATTGCAGCTGATGACAAAGCAAAGGTACCACTTGGGGAACCAGGATGCCCTATCTCAACTGGAGTAAGAGGGGAAAAAACCCTTGCACCAAGCACCACAACACTGGCCAGCCTAGACCATGATCTTCAACACAGAGGAAGTCTCACCCCTGCTGTCTACCTAAACATTGACATCCCAGCGAGTGAAGACAAATCCTTTTGCAGGGGAAATGTCACAACAGTCCTCAATGACAGTGTGTTTGAACCATCAAGTCCTTTCCGCCATGCTGCTGTGATGAAGAGAGAGATGTCAAAGTCTCAGAATACCCCTATCTTGTTGAAATACTCAGATGGCGGTACAGATCAAAGAAACAATTTAGAGCATGTGAAGTGTAGTTTGATAGGTCTGTTCAAAGTGCTTGTTCTTGACATGCTGATTGCAGCTAGGTGTGCCCCAGGACAAAGTTGGATGAATCCAGCTGAACGCATGATGTCAATCCTCAACTTGGGATTACAAAACACAGCACTGTGCAGGGATGCGTGTAGTGAGGAAGTTGAAAAGAAATTGACTAGGTGCAGTTCAATGGATGCCATCAGAAAGGCATCAGCTACTGCGGAACCGATTTGCCAAGCTTGGCAGGAAAGTATCAGGAACTGCCAGGAAGTTATCAAGACCAGATTCACTCGCTTGACTCTGAAGGACAAACCAATCCATGTGGAAAGCCCAGTCACAGAAGCAGAAATCTCTGAGATGCAAGGTGTTGTGCGTAACCTGTTTCCCAACCTGGACATGGCAAAACTGACAAAACAGTACACATCACGCAACGAAGCCTACAGGGAATGGATGTCACAACATGCCCGTGAACGTCACTACATCTTCCAGATCAGAAAGTGTGAGAACCCGGAATGCTGTGGAGAGACAAAACTTCCTAGGGAGAAACTGCAGTGGCTGCCAGACCCGACTCTTGATGAGTCAGGTCTACATTACAAAGAGTTCAATGTGTTGTATCAATCAGACACGTCAGAAGAGGATCGTCCTTCTCTCATTGCACCTAACAAAAAACAAAAGGCAAAGCAGTTGAGCAAAGCAAAGTCTAAGAAAGATACTTCACCCTCAGAACCTCTTGACCAAGAATTAGAGGCCGATGCATTCATGTATACAGCTCAGCGTGCACAGGGTGTAGTTGAATGTATAGAGTGTCACAAACCAAGAGTGATCTACGCAAAGAGCCAGCTAGGTGGGCGTCAAAAGATGCAGTTGGCATGTCTCATGTCGGAGTATGAATACAGCTGTGGAGCACCTCTAACGTACCCCAGTCATTCACTACATGGCAAGGTATTTTCACGGTTGACACTTCAGTGTCAGGACAAAGTGGAAAATTCCTACTTCAGTTCAGACATTGGCAGAAAAGACACTTGTTGCCAGTGTGGTTGCACAGGAGGAATTGTGGAACCACAACTTCTCAAACAGTTTAAGACTGTTCATCCAATTTGTGACACATGCAAAACAGCTGGATATGAAACGGTCTGCATGCGACCCTATGGAAAGCAGGCTAAATCAAAGCATGGTGGTGGGGGGAAATAATCTCACAACTTCCCAAAGAACATAAAAAGGAAGCCATAGCATATTGGTCAGTTGTGGTAGGCATACTACCTAAGTACATGGATGTAAAATGCTCTTAGACATTGTGTTACCGACTAACGTTTCTTTTATAGGATACCTTGACTTCGTTTAAAGTCACGTTCTGTTAACCAAAGACAACCAGAATGTTTACCAAATAAAGTGTTTAGTTGTATGAAATTTGAGTGTTCTTGTCTAATTTTGGTATGAGGCCTTCCATTTAGTGTGTATGCACATTTTCAAAATCTCAGACCCCCCACCCACCTTTGGCAAAAATATGCATTGGATTTCTACTAGAACATAAACACATTTTTTAAATCTCAGACCCCCTCCTCCCTTGATGCATACATACTTAATAGAAGGCCCCTATTATTGTTATCTACACTCTACTTTTGATGTGATACTTTTCGGTTTGTCTATGAATGAAGTAAAAAAAAAATATCAAAAAAAAAAAAAAAAAATCTACCTACCTACCCTATTTTTTTCCCGCTATGTTACCTGAACACAACAATTTTTTTTTTTTGCCTAATAAACAATTTTCATTACATTTCATTTCTATTCAGGACTGGCAAAAATCTGGAAAGAAGGAAAAATGGTATCTCTGTTATCAGTCACTTGAAATGGAAAGAAAACGTTTTGAATATTGCTGAGGAAAATAAAGGCCTTGAGGGTGCAAGAGGCAAAGAGGGGTTTTAACTGTCCTGCTTTGAAGCCACTTCAGGGTGCCCACGCTTTTTCAAAAATCAATTTAAGACCTTTTTAAGACCTATTTAAGACCTATGTTTGGCAAATTTAAGACCAATTTGCCACAGGTCACAAACAAATTTGAACGCATGATATTCCATGTCACAACACGCGGCAAAAAGCGGCAATTTTGCTCATCCTATGGCAATTTGGCTCATCCTAAAATTTGATTTTATTTTCCTAATCAGATCCAACATAAGACCTTTTTAAGACCTCTTGCAAGAAAAAATTTGAGAAAATCAATTTAAGACCTTTTGAGACCTTTTAAGACTTGCGTGGGCACCCTGCACTTAGATACAAGACATTAAATGTATACTTACTGGCACCACAGGTTCATGTCTGTGACATCCTTTCCTCTCTGTAGGAATACTTCCATGCACTCGACTGCCTTGGCCTCTAAAGCCGGTTCAGACAAACACCGACCCTTCCGGATGAGTACTGTGGAAAACAACCTTTTCAGTAACAGGATTGAAAATAAAATCATGTTTAATTTGTAATGACATCAACATTGTCTATAGGTTCCTGATAACAGTCTAAAGTACCTGTTTGATTACACTGAAAGGGAACAAATAACAAGTTGTTGCAATGCTGACATGTACAATGGAACTGTGGCACTGTCGGATATAAAAAATAGCCATATTGCCCTGTTGAACTGAAAAAATAGTCATGTTGCCCTGTCCAGTGGCCGACCCATTGCACAATGATTCGTCATAACAATGGTAACTTAAAAGGAAAAGTATAGTAAGGGTATGTTTCCATACGAAGATCTCTAAGTTACAATATCTTTGTTGCGACACACCTATCTATTTTTCTGCTGTATCAAATGGAATTCTGTAACTTGATATATGTAGGGACACTGTAGGACTATATCCTGTGGAAATACAGCCCATTTACAGCATTGTAGATGTTTATTTTGAGGGTGAAAAACAACCAAATAATACAAAAAGTTGCTTACAAAACACATCTTAACAACTATAGTGGCCCGTTGCACAATACAATTTAGTTGTGAGGATCAAGTTAAGATATCTTAGCAAAACGTTTAGTTGTAACAAATAGTAAAATCTCTGGTTCTAATGAATGAAGTTGAATTCTGTAAATTGATGTAAAAAGGGAAACAATTAGAAAAAAATCAGAAATAGTTACAGCTCTCTGGGGGCATTCTAAATATAGAAAGAACAATGACATTAATTGTGTAACAGGCCACTGTGGCTCGTTGCACAATGGATTTTTCGTTGTTAGGATCACCTTTAAGATAGCTTAAAGATTGTTAGCTTAACAGCAAAAAGTTTCGTTGTTACAAAAATACTGTTTCTGATGAATGAAATTAAATTCTGTAAATTGATATGAGAAGGCAAAAAAATAAGAAAAAATCAGTAAAAGTTATAGATCATTGAGGGCATTCTAGTTTTTTTTAGTGTCAAAACGATTGTTGTTAAGATACAAGTAACAAAGAAACGTTTCGTTGTTTTATTGATTTTCGTTATGAAATTCATGGTGCAACGGGCCACTTGTCTACTGTCCTAACATCCCTTGTCAGATGTGACTAAGGCCTAGACAAAGATTCCACTAGTGAGTAATGGAAAATCCGGAAAAGTAGGAAGGAAATTTCCGGATTTTCAGTTTTGACACTAAAAAGTTGCAAATGATAACCAGAAAACTTACATTCATGTTTTGAATGGCTTAGAGAAGACACTGGGATAAGTTGAAAAGCAATATTGGTGACTTTGGTGAAGACAAATTTAAATTTCATTTTTATACTGAGCTGGCAAAAATCCGGAAAAAGAAGGAAAAATTGCATCTCTACTACAAGCGGTATAGTGCCCCATTTCTTCAAGAACAATTATTGTTGCCTTAATTTATTATGGCAACACTCTGACATATGTTAACTTCACAACATTACTAAATATTCCAGAATATTTCTTACCTGAAAGACCAGTCTTGGAGCACATGTAAACAAACAAGCGTCTGTATAGTTCCATGACTTTTCCCGCAGCCTGGTCTAAGGTGCTGGAGCCACAACGCTGAATCGCGTGTCCAAGACAAGATACCAGACTCGGGTTAAGGTTTCTGTAAGAAAAACAATCCAGAACAGTTCAGGTTTTATTTGAACCATTATAAGCCAAATTAAACGTATTGAGGTCACTCTAGTTAACATGGAATTAGCTTTAGGATATGAAAATTACATAGTCTTATAAGGTACCATCAATCATGTATGATCAATATCCTGTGGAGCCATAAGGAAAGGGTAAGGCCAAAAAAGGAGAAAAAGTTGTGTTCAGGTGTCCTGAATGACCCTATTATATTCACGCCTCGACCCTAAAGTTTTTGTCCAAAGAAAATGTTGAGGGAAATATTAAAATCAAAGGAATTGAGCGAATAAATAAAAAATAGTCTATATCAAAAGATGTATTAAACATCACTACAGAAGACACATCTATCGACTTCTTATTTCTTAATAGAATCTGAGCCATTTCTGAACATTACAGTTTGAAAACAAACTAGAAATCAAATTCTGACCAACTGATCCAAATTTTTGGAGACATGAAACCTGAATGCAACAACCGTTTTTCTTTTGGCCTAAAGGCCATAGTCCACTACAAAAATATTTTTTCTTTTGCCCTTAATGCCATATTCCACCATGTGGTGATTTGCTCGCAATGTGTTTGCTCTGTAGGGGGACCTAAAACTACATGAAAATATAATAAAAAGGCCAAAAGAAGGGCAAAAAAGGGCAAAAAAGGTGTTCAGACAACATAGGTCGAAAAAATAAGGGTATGTATGTAGGTTGGTTTTCTTTTCTTTTATTTCTAACTTACCAAACAGACCTGGGTAAAGTTGGGAATTAAAGAAAATACTCTAAACATCAACCTTTTCGTTTTCTTAAATGCAGGGCCTGATGCTATATCACGCTGTTCCATGTTTTTCTGGTCAATTCTTTTGGTTTTTGAAAAAGTTTAGGAAAAAAAGTCCTAAAAAGAATTTAGGGTAGGGTCAAAGAATTAGGTTAGGTTGGGTTACCTAAACACAAAAACTTTTATTTTTAGGCCTAAAGACACTCAATTCTGTAATGAGAAGAATGGTCATCGTAAGGTTATAAAATGCTACCTTCTATATCTAACTGGCATGAAGTAGACTATTGTGGACAATAACATTTTGAAAAGCAGGTGCATGATTGATAACTTACCTACAGTATGTTGTAGGATTTATCTCATGTCCAAGGACAATCTTGTCAAAGCTTTCGATGCTCAATCCGGCAGCTGTCAGACATGCAGCTACTCTAGTCTCAGCGATGCATTGACCAAATGATCCTCCTGAAAGATTCAAGACTGTTTAGTGACTAATGTAAAACTGTCAGAGATGCCACTCCTAGCTGACGAAAAAGTAGGAAAAGTAAGAGACACTTTTCTTACATTTTTTCTAGGAGCACTGCAGTTGGCAGGGAAATAACCTCTAGGAAGAGAGACCTGAGACTGAGCTTGTACTTGAATTGTTTGAAACTAACACAAAAATACTCTAGAACATTATATTAAAGCAATGTAGGAAAGATTGGTTGTCCAATCCAAAATCATCAAAACGTAGGAAGATGGCACCTCTGCACTGTGTTGTATTAAAGACAATTATAATTTGCTTACAGTGCCATATTAACATTGAATACAAAGGCACAAATTGCACTTATTGCATTTTGTTTGAGATCTTTTGGACACTTAGGATCAACATTCAAAATTTCACATATTTTTTCCTCATCCGATAGTACATCATAATAGTTTACATAATTTCTGTATTTTCTTAAAAAAAGGGTCTCGTAATTTTAATCTCTGGTTGACCACAGACACTGAATAATTATATGGCATACATCTTGTCGTATGTTACAGTGTTGACAAAGGTCATCAGATGAAAAGAATAGGGACAAAGTGGTCCTCAATGAAAAATCTGGAACTACACGCTTTGACATTCTTTTATGTAAATCTAAAGCCTCATACCCACTAGGACACTTTGGACCTTTGTGACTGAATTTCCCTCTGATCACCTGTGAGTATGGTATATTGAAATAAACTTGTTTGATAAAATCGTCGTGTGAATTGTCCGGCAATTCTCCAGGTGATTCAGATCAAACATACATATTTCAATGCACCATACTGACGGGCGATCAGAGGAAAATACAATAGTCATGGTCCAAAGGGTCCTAGTGGGTATGGGGCTTAAAGTAAGCACACTCATAGCTCAGGGTTTGAAAAATTATTTCAAAAGGTTTTTTTTTCAAAAGTAGGAAATACTTTTCCTACTTTTTCTCCAGAACCAAGTAGGAGGGAAATAACCTTTAGAAATAGAGCTGACATTGAATTTGTATTTGACTAGCTTGAAACTAACACAAAAATCAGATATCTAAGTTATGTAGGAAAATCAGTTGTGCGATCCAAAATTGTCAAAAAGTAGGAAATCCCACAAAAGTAGGAAAAGTGGCATCTCTGCGAACAGGCTAGGAAAATTCAGCCAAACTTCTGAAAACTCTGGTTGTCCACATTCAGCTTTAGGTTGTCCACAATGTAGAGGTAACTTCTTGTACTTTAACGAGAAATCAAAATAGATACAAAACACTATTTTACATGTGAATAATTCAGTGATAAATTCAGATTATCTGGTCGTCAAGAAAATGCAGACATGCAGATGTCCAAACCTACAGGCCTTAATTTTGTGCAGGCTTGGTCAGGCTTGCAAGGTTGAGGCACTGGGACCCCTGAACACAACTATTCATATTGTTTGCCCTCAGTCAAATTTCCAAATTCCCTGTGTTTTCCCTGATAGGATTTTTTAATTGTTGCAATCCTCCTTGTTTTCCCTGTGTAGTGGGAACCTGAGAAAACTCAACTTAAGGGGTATAGATTGGGGGTCCCCATGTCGCATGTCGAATTTAAGAAATGGCCATGTCGCCTGTCACGATATTTTTGATTTCCATGTCGGCTTTAAGAAATACCCTATGTCATGTCGTTTATTTTCTTCTTCTTCAGAAGTTCTTGTCACTAAGGCTCATGTCGCATGTCGAATTTAAGAAATGACTATGATTTTAAGGGTCTACCCCCATAACTTAGGTTGTACTTACTTGCAAGTAATCCCAACAGGACTGTTAAGCAGATGATCCTTCTGAAGTCTCCGTCGCCAGCAATCCTTCCGCCAAAAGCTGCCATTCTGGGCTAGAAAAAGGTGAAACTGGGATGTGAGTAAGGGTTAATGAAAAACAAAATCTGAAACCTCTACAAGTGAAGTATAACTGACTCCGTTACTGAGGTGCCACTCCCGACCCCGCTCCCGACTGATTAAAAAGTAGGAAAAGTAGAAAACACAATTATGATCCAGGGTGGCGAT